>JAMPIV010014977.1:0-357500 GCA_024509875.1 Oreohelix idahoensis
ACCACATCAAGACACAGATTGGGGGATTCAGGAAAACTAGCGCCAAGACACAGATAGTAGTGGTCCATTAAACAGCGACGCAAGTTCTGCAGTATTTCGCAACGTCTCGTGTTAAACACAGAACCGATCGCAGCAGCAAGGGCGGAGATACACGAAGACCACGGGGGCGGCCCTCTCTCTTTAGTTCTGGCGGTTCAGAACCCAAAAAGTGTCCTGAGATCTAAAAAAGGTGTCAAAATTCTTCAGGTCCCACTCATCTTTCATTTCATTTTTAGATAATACAGATACCACGTAGAAATACACTTTATCACTCGTTGGCCAGACCCTTTACAGGAGCACTAGCTATATTTGAAAACTTGTTTATAGATTATCCCCTGGATTTTTATATATATTTTGCAGTGAACTCTATTTCTGTGGCAAAGCGGTAAAAATATATATTGTGTAAAGTGATCAGTGGTCTAGTTCATTCATCTATTTCACTGGATTTTGTGTTAATTTCTAAATCTATTAAATTAAATGTCTCAATAGTTCCAGTTGTATAATGTAATGATATACCTGCTATATTTATTTCCAAAAGATAATAGATGTTAAATGCGTAAAATTTACTTTTAAAGTCACGAAGGAATTTTATAATTAATAAATTTAGTTAAGTCCCTGTATTTATTAGATGTGTGTTTTAACCACTAAAACTCGCGCAGTGTTTATTAAATACATAATTAAATACGCGAGCGTATATAAAATAGTCTTAATGGGAAATTTTATCGCACGTTTTAGAATGTTATTGGATTTTTCGATATGAATTACAATGTTTGCTATTTTTCATATATAGAGTGATCCCTTTTGCACATCCCAGCAAAATCAATCTAAGCAAAGCAAAGCATAAACAGTGTGTAGAGTCTCCCTGACTCAGAACTTGTTGAGACTGTGTAAATTTTTAATCTTTGAGGCGATTCTATGTTTGGAATTTCCGCTATCTAACTTATAGCAAAGAAAGCACACCCAAAGACAAATTTAAACAAAGCACCATCAAGCAAATTAAGTTGTATAACGGGAAGAAGAACACTGGCCCGAGCTTTTGTTAGTTTACTGATACAGAGAGAGAATACATATTTACCTGAACAGTGATGTGACCAGTTTTCTCCCTGGACTTAAACCATACCTCACGGATAAAGTGTATCAGCACGCGTAAGAATTCTATTATCAGCGGCAAAGTCAAATAGACCACACCATCCTCACCCCGGTATCAGAGACCGTGCCCTCCCATAGAAACTGTTATTAAGAAAAGAGAAACAAATACAGATTCATTTTCCACGATTACGGGATCCTTTTTATGTGCTGACCGCCTACCCGCTAGGCTGGAACTTGAACTAACACTCACACATTTAGTTGGAGGTGTAACTGCTGTTGTGTTATTCTATGGAGTGCCAGATTTTATTCACAATCGGTAAGTGAGAACAAGATGAGTGAAGGCCCTTACTAGCGCGTGTATGAATGACAGGAAATTTAATCTTTTTTTGTAACCATTTTTGTTAACTTGCTTACCTGGTAATATAATTTTCTGTATAACCTACATTGTTCCTTTAAGTGGGATAGTTGATAATTTGGTAACTCGGTTTAAAACCCCCTCCTTTTCATTTGCTTAGTAAAGGGAATAACAATTGGGGAGAACAGGATTTTTTCTACCACCCATACCTAATTTTGAAACACCTCTTTCAGAGTAATTAACTTCCCTGTTAGGTTAACTTACCTATGTTCCTGATAACTATCTATCTTTGGACTGGGTTTATCTTTGTCTAATAAGCGGGACGGGTGTAAAGTTTCTTTCTTCTTTATTTGTTTATTTCCCACTCTGTAAAGTGTCAGTCTGTATGCTCTGTAAGGAAGAGTGGTGTGTTGTTGAGATCAGGCATGCCCCAGTCTACCCAGCTGTAAATGGGTAACTCACCCTAGTCCTGAGTTAGGGAAGGCAAAGGCTCCAGGGGAAGCAGGCCCTAAACTTGGTCACTCCAACCGACGCAGGATGGTGTATGTATGAAGTAGAAGTGTAGAGTGTGATTACCGCGAATGGTGTACTGTTCGTGTGCTGACCAATATAACCACTCATACACTTGTGTCTACAAGGCACCAATGCAGACTGCTGGAATCTTTGTTTACTCAATTTATTCAGACGTACTCACTGGGACATACGAGTACATCATGGTATGTTGACATATCAATTTGTAGGTATACATAGCAGATCTGAAGTCATGACACATTCAGAAATAATGGGCAGTACATCAAAAGTTCAATTGTCATGATACATTATGGCCGCATCCCCCTATCTGACTAAACGCGTCAGTGAAGGCAGATCGGTAAATAACTAAAGTTACTTGACGTCCATAGTTTGTAGCATATATTATGAAACCACGAAAGAGGGGGTTTCTAGCAAGATTGAGATCTCCCCGTCACTGTCCGATAATAGGATAAATAATCTGTTCTCTTGGCAGTGATCAAAACATATGATGACCGAAATCTAACATGGCCGCCTCCCTGAGTTGTCGTTCACTCATTCATAGGAAGGAGAATATAAGCCAGAGTTAATTTATAATGGGTATATAAATGATTTCATAAATGTTCCCATACAGCTCTACGGTGATCAGGTTAATTCACGTAGCCATAACCGCTGTAGGAAAGTCTGTCATCTTTGTCGATACAAAACACGACCCTAGCGATAACGAAGCACAATGTTCCATCTAGGTCGAATCGACATGAGATTCATCAAAATAGGGTCTGGCAATACATGGAGTCCGAATTATACATTGTACCGTACCTTAGGAGAGTCTCTAACATAAACTATAGTAGAGATACCATAGCATTCCTTTAGAAGAAAACCACTTCATGAATCATATTTCCTTAAGAATCTACCAGCCCTTTGAAAAGTTGCGTACCCGCCATTATCACGGTACATCGGAACTCATCACGACTTGTCAAGACAACTCATACTTCCGCTAGACCGGAATAACAAGAATCTAGTCCCTCCTACCCATCCAAAATATACAATATAGGACTGATTCTACTTGTACTAATAATATGTAATACATATGAATTCAGGCCATAAACACAATAAGCAAATTAATATATTTTCTGGCCCTAAAAAAATAAGTACAAACGTAAGCGCAATATCCTTGCGCCGGATCAATATCCAGAACGATTACTCCTATAATCAAAAGTGTGAATCAAACATGGATTCTCTCGCTTTTACCATAGACAGCATTTTCATACACAAATGAATGAATGTCTATATTTTTCCAATATTAAATAGCCATATCGATTTTTGTAATATGTGCGTCAAAATATGCACGCAACAGATTACCACACCCCTCGGGAAAAAAAAAATGGTACATTTTTTTTTTTGAAATACATCTAGGAGCACATACAATAGGCTCACAACGCACCAATACAATGTGCAGATGATAAGCATAAGTTTTATGACCTTAGAGAAAGTATGTCTCTAAGTATAAATATTTCCAGAGAGGTGTCACCAACGCATACTACAATATTAGCAATGACACAATTTCCACATTAGTTTATACATAAATTTCATCTAAGATATCTTAACATCATGATCATCAAAGACGAAAAAACATTGAAAGATCAGCGGTGAATAAATATCAATGAACCGCTAAGTAGTGTTACAATCAATATATGATATATTACATATGTGTACACATTTCAACATAGAAACAACTGTATCAAAGTTGTATAACAGTTATGAATCATGTGGGCATCTAGACAAAATATCTGCCATCACATTTTTCTGACCCACGGATTGCTCGCACCGAAAAACGAAATGGCACTGTAGAGCAATCGCGTATTGCGTTTGATCTCGCGCTCTTCAGATTTTTTACTCTGAATAGCCGTAAGAGCTTTCTGGTCAGTTTCCACAATGAAATGCGCGCCCAGAAGAAATCTTTGCAGTTTAAGGATTGACCAAACCATAGCCAATAATTCACGGTCTAGGACCGAGTAATTCTTCTCTGCGGCATTTAATTTCCGAGAAATATACATCACAGGATGCAGAGTTCCAGAGTACTCATGCATTAGTGCAGCTCCAATCCCGGTGGATGAAGCGTCACTACGAAGAATAAATGTCTTATCCTTAGAAGGCAATACTAGGATAGGTGAAGTAGAAAACATAGTTTTAACCTTATCCAAAGAGGATTGACATTCTTGAGTCCAATGGACTACATTAGGAGACCCTTTCTTTAGCAAGGAAGAAAGAGGTGACATAAGGGAGGACAGATTCGGGATGAATCGTCCATAAAATTGTATTAGACCTAAGAGACTTCGTACTTGCTTTTTAGTCTTAGGAATAGAAATGTTAAGTATCTTACTTGTATTATGGTCTTCTGTTTTTAGGAACCCATGACCAACACGGTGTCCTAAGAAAGATATTTCGCTAAAACCAATACATGCTTTCGATGGTTTCGCTGTCAGGTTATGCTCGCGTAAGATAGACAATATTTCATTTATACCATTATAGTGATCGTTCCAAGTATCACTGAAAAGACAGATGTCATCAAGATACGCAATGACATCTGAGCGATGAGATAGGATTCGACGCATCATGCGTTTACAAATGTAGCAGGGGCAATTCATAAGACCGAAAGGCATGAAATTCCATTGGAATAGACCCCTAGGCGTCGAAAAAGCAGTAAACGGTTTGGCGTGTTCGGATAGTGGAACTTGCCAATATCCCTTAGACAAATCGAGTTTAGTAAAGAAGTGAGAATTCGATAGTCTCGTAAGTAGCTCTTCTAGTAAAGGCATAGGTTCAGCATCGAATTTAGTCACTTGATTCAATTTGCGATAATCCACGCAAAGACGTATGTTATTGTCTTTTTTCCGTACTATAACCTTCGGCGAAGAATATGCTGATGTGGATGGTTCAATAATTTTTAACTCTATCATCTCATCTAACTCTTTCTCTACCTGTGCTTGAAAATGTATCGGGATAGGATACGGTCTGACTCTTATAGGACTATGGTCAGTAAGAATAATGTCATGTTGAATGACATCAGTTTGACCAGGAATGTCAGTAAGGACATCCTGAAATTGTTCTAACATAGTAGAAACTTGTTTCTGCTCTCCTGGAAATAATTCTGGAGAACTTGCAACATCTTTCCATGATTCATTAGAGTGAAGAGGAATCATTGGAAAAGGTAAATTTACATCCGAGAAACTCGTTTCCTCATCCTGTATTACTGACAGAGATGCGTACTGTCCATGTTGGACTGGAAAATCGTCCGTTGCCTGGAAAACAGGTTGTACATAATCAGGACGTTCATGGAATTCCGTGAGCATGTTGATGTGGAAGGTTTTACGCTTCCCGTCAATATCGACGATATAGTCAACATCGGAACCTTTTGATATTATATCGTACGGACCTTTCCAAGAAATGAGAAGTCTATTTTCCCTACAAGGTAGCAAGACAAATGCTTTGTCACCTGGACAAAGTTGTCGCAAACATCTCTTTTTATTGGCAAATTCCCTTGCCTTCTGTTTCGCAAATTCAGAAGAAGCAGTTGCCAATTTGCATGCTTCAATAATCTTGTGTCTAAGTGCGATGACATATTCATAAGAGGATTTTGTGTCATCGACAATATTATCCGCAGTTATAAGATCATGAAGTAAGGACATAGAACCTCGCGGTTTCGCGCCAAAGACAAGTTCAAAGGGAGAAAATCCTGTATGTTCGTTGGCGACCTCTCTATATGCAAAGAGAGCCGCGGGTAAAACCCTATCCCAATCCTGAGGATGATCTTCTGTTATCTTACCTAGTAGGTTTTTCAGAGTTCTATTCAAACGTTCCACCATCCCATTGGAAATAGGATGATAAATACTACTCAGCGATCTCCCTATCTTCAGAGTCGACATTACTTGAGACATGGTATCCGATATGAGTTGGGTACCATGTCGGATAATATTTCTGCTGGAAACCCCAGACGAGAAAATATTAACCAAAGAGCATCTGCGACATCAGCAGTAGTTATGCTCTTTAGAGGAACAGCCTCCGGCCAACGTGTGCACATATCAACACACGTGAAAATAAATTGGTGTCCTCTAGCAGACTTTATCTTAAATGGACCAATGATGTCTATCGCCATTTTTTGAAATGGCCGAATGGGAATGTCTGCAGCCTGAATAGGTGCATCATGGCGTGGACCTCTGGATTTAATCTCTTGACATACTTTACAAGATCGACAATAGATTCGTATGTCCTTATTCACAGCAGGCCAAAAGAAAGATTGAAGAACTCTAGCTTTAGTACGGGAAAAACCCATATGTCCAGCACATTGCGAATCATGAGCGTGCTGTAAGATTTTAACTCTCATATTTTTAGGCACAAGGATTTGAGAATGAATGGACCTAGCGGAGTCTTGTACCATACGTACAAGTACGCCATTCTTCATCGTAATCCAAGATTTACGATTTGTATCCTTATTCGGATCACCTTTTGTTGCCAGAGTAAAGAATTTCTTTAGAGTAGGATCATCTTCCTGCTGTTTGATAAAGGAATCGTAGGAAATCTCCAAGGCATCATCTTGGATCTGCGCATCATTATCTTCAGAATGTGAAGATTGTGGCATATTAAGAGCTTGAGCCCTAGTGATTACTGCATTAGCAGATTGCATATTAACATTTTCCCCATTAGAGATTTGCTGTGGAGTGCATTCTTTCACTCCATGAATGCGACCGATGATAAGATCAGCGATCGGATTCGGCAAGAGACTTGCTTGCACCTCTCCTGTAAAGAAAGGCGTAGCAATATTGATAATGGCAGTGGAGTACTTCTCCAATGTGCCACCAAATGTTACACATTTGACTATATTGCCTGTAGCTCGAGAAGGATTTACGAGTGATTGCCTCACTCCAATGGTAGTGCACCCCGAATCGAAAAGAATTGATACCGGAGTACCATCTATTAGGCCCCTATTAAAGACAAGAGCACCCCTTCCATTACGCGCAATTGACGCATGGAGAGCGGGAAGCGGGTGACCGCAGCTTAAAGTAGAAACTGTGGTTGGATCGAATAATGTTTTGCATTGCGAACACTCAAATGCTCTAGCAAAATCGAAAGCGGAATTTGCTACACTGTTGGAGTCTTTTTTATCATTATTCTGATTATCGGTGTCGTGGAACTCCTGTTGTGCAGAGTTAGCCTGGTAATAAGATTTACCATGTCTTTTAAGTTGTGATCTACCTCGGTTATAATTGTCTCTATAATTATTATTGCCTCTGTTATAACCCCTATTTGGGTTTGAATCATAATATTCATGATCATAATCATCATGCTCGTTATATTGAGTATCCCTGTAATATTGGTTTTTTTGTCTCCATGAAGCACTTGGGTAGTTCCTATAGCTACTCCCTTTCCGAGAATTTCTAACATTATGGGTACCCCTCGCGTGTCGAGGACTATCAGCCCGATTCCAGTTCTTCAAAGAAGAACCCTGATTTGAGTGGTTATCTTGGTTTTGATACTTATTCCAATTAACCTTTTTATCAAATTTATTTTTAGCTCCCTGGAATTTGTGTGAGTAATTCTGATTATATTCTGTTGCCGAAGCAACTGGCATACTCTCTTTAATGTTAGAGTTACTAAGAATCATGTCAGGGTGTGCCGTGGCATACTGGTCACAATATTCTTCCATTTGCTTTATTGTACCAGGTTTACGCTCATGTAAGAACTCTAGGAATGATTTATTTACAGAAGACATGACCTTGTCTCTTAGCAATAAATCCGTAAGACCATCAAATGTTTTCTCTGTTTTGGATAATTCCAATCCATCGTGAAAGTGTAATTCGTGCTTTTGAGATGAAATCTGAGAATTCTACACCTACCTCAGGTCTCATTGTTTTAAACAAAAGACGGTAACCTTCCTCAGACAGCTGATATCTCTTTATCAAAGCTGCCCTAACAGCATCATAATTATCTTTGTCGGCCTCTTCAACAAAATATAACTTACTTAGGGACTCCCCTTTTAGATTTTCAGACAACTGATTCACATACTGTGATTTGTCAACATTATGAGATCGACAAGCCCGTTCAAATCTAGAAAGCCAAAATGTTATGTCATCACTGGTAGGGTTAAACGCTGGTACCTTGACCTTGTACACAAAGGGTTTACCATTACCACCAGATGCCTGATTAACATTACTCATACATGTCAATTTTAATTTCTCTAATTCAAACTCATGTTCTCTTATGCTTTTCTCTCTTCAGCTTCTCTATCTAATCTTCTCTGTTCTGCAGCAGCTTCTAATTTTTTATGTTCTGCAGCAGCAGCAACTTCTATTTTTTTCTGTTCTGCAGCAGCTTCTAATTTTTTCTGTTCTGCAGCAGCTTCTAATTTTTTCTGTTCTGCAGCAGCTTCTAATTTCTTCTGTTCTGCATCAAATCTCCTTTCCTCCACTTGCATCTGCAATTTCTTTAGTTCAGCAGCAGTATCAGCTTCTTTTTCTAATCTTTTTTTCATCGCCAGAGCTTTGTTTTTTCTTCACCAGCTTACTACTTTCCTTTTCTATCTTAAGCTTTTTTTTTCTTCAGCAGCAGCTTCTCTTTCTAATCTTTTTTCTTCAGCCAGAGCTTTTTTTTCTTCAGCAGCTAATGCTTTGTCATATTGAGCAACAGCCCATTGTTCTAAGTCTTTTCCAGTCTTATCAAGAGATTTTCCTTGTGCAATAAAATAATCTAATGTAGACATATTGTCTTCTTAAATCAGAAACCCGAAAAAGTAAATAAATTACCCTATTTCACTTTAATGGGAGACAAGTCTATACCATAGACTTAGTCTTAGTCCAAACTTGTATGGTTTATAATAACCAATGATAACTTGAGTACCTGTGGACAACAATAACTGTATCTCAAATACTGTGGGAGACAAGCCTTACAAAGGTCTTGTATACCTCAATGTAATCAAAGATCACTTGGGTACCTGTGGAAAATAATCATAAAGTACTGATCTGTACTATACTATCAGTGTATACCACTATAACTCCTGTGTCATATGTCAACTAAAGACATTACAAAGGACAAACAAGAAAAGACAATCTGAAAACATTTGCAGAGATCAAATTAAATGAAATAGGAGAAATGAAAAAAATGATCACAGAATCCGTGATGATAACTGCAATAAGATAACAAGACAAATAACGCCACAGTGTATAAACATAAGGGTGTAAAGAAATCAAAAATAGAAAAGATTAGACCAACAAATGCAAACAAATCAAACAAAACTAAGGAACACACAATTATTAACAAAAACAACGAAGAAAAGAACACCTCATCACAACTAACAGAAATAGCAGCAAATTGTTGCTAACAAATTTCCAATTAAGAAAATGTGTACCTATAGAATCCTAGTACCAGACCAATGTCACTCGGCATACCTTGTACTAGTCACACAGAACATAAACTAATTTAATACATAACAAATAACATGTAAGCATAAATAGCATATAGCATACAATATAATTTATGTCATGAATGGAATGTGTTGCAGGTATAGTGTTGTAAAGCAGGCACAGTTTATTTTAATTCTAATAACTTGCCACTTTATTTAGTAATAGATTTAATTTTAAACTATTACACTGTCAATTTTTCTCTGTTGAGCATATGAAGATCCAACGATGAACTATGCACTTTATGTTCAACAACACTGTGATTCTTCTGTACGTTGAGAAATGTCAACAATACTGCTCCAGATATTTTCTACACTTGATACCACTGTCCTGTGTAATACTGTCTGTACAGCGAAAAACTGTCAACAAGCGCTGACCTAGATACAGCATCCTATCGGTAATACAGGTCAAGCTGACATCGACTGTATAGCTGTCCTACTGGTGTTGATGTGGTCAAACAAATGTTCTTTCAGCTGTAAACTGTGATTCTCAACACAAAACTGCGTAAGCTGGACCCAGGAATCTGGCTCGCCACTGTAAAGTTTCTTACTTCTTTATTTCCCTCTCTGTAAAGTGTCAGTCTGTATGCTCTGTAAGGAAGAGTGGTGTGTTGTTGAGATCAGGCATGCCCCAGTCTACCCAGCTGTAAATGGGTAACTCACCCTAGTCCTGAGTTAGGGAAGGCAAAGGCTCCAGGGGAAGCAGGCCCTAAACTTGGTCACTCCAACCGACGCAGGATGGTGTATGTATGAAGTAGAAGTGTAGAGTGTGATTACCGCGAATGGTGTACTGTTCGTGTGCTGACCAATATAACCACTCATACACTTGTGTCTACAAGGCACCAATGCAGACTGCTGGAATCTTTGTTTACTCAATTTATTCAGACGTGCACACTGGGACATACGAGTACATCATGGTATGTTGACATATCAATTTGTAGGTATACATAGCAGATCTGAAGTCATGACACATTCAGAAATAATGGGCAGTACATCAAAAGTTCAATTGTCATGATACATTATGGCCGCATCCCCCTATCTGACTAAACGCGTCAGTGAAGGCAGATCGGTAAATAACTAAAGTTACTTGACGTCCATAGTTTGTAGCATATATTATGAAACCACGAAAGAGGGGGGTTTCTAGCAAGATTGAGATCTCCCTGTCACTGTCCGATAATAGGATAAATAATCTGTTCTCTTGGCAGTGATCAAAACATATGATGACCGAAATCTAACATGGCCGCCTCCCTGAGTTGTCGTTCACTCATTCATAGGAAGGAGAATATAAGCCAGAGTTAATTTATAATGGGTATATAAATGATTTCATAAATGTTCCCATACAGCTCTACGGTGATCAGGTTAATTCACGTAGCCATAACCGCTGTAGGAAAGTCTGTCATCTTTGTCGATACAAAACACGACCCTAGCGATACGAAGCACAATGTTCCATCTAGGTCGAATCGACATGAGATCATCAAAATAGGGTCTGGCAATACATGGAGTCCGAATTATACATTGTACCGTACCTTAGGAGAGTCTCTAACATAAACTATAGTAGAGATACCATCTCCTTTAGAAGAAAACCACTTCATGAATCATATTTCCTTAAGAATCTACCAGCCCTTTGAAAAGTGCGTACCCGCCATTATCACGGTACATCGGAACTCCTCACGACTTGTCAAGACAACTCATACTTCCGCTAGACCGGAATAACAAGAATCTAGTCCCTCCTACCCATCCAAAATATACAATATAGGACTGATTCTACTTGTACTAATAATATGTAATACATATGAATTCAGGCCATAAACACAATAAGCAAATTAATATATTTTCTGGCCCTAAAAAATAAGTACAAACGTAAGCGCAATATCCTTGCGCCGGATCAATATCCAGAACGATTACTCCTATAATCAAAAGTGTGAATCAAACATGGATTCTCTCGCTTTTACCATAGACAGCATTTTCATACCCAAATGAATGAATGTCTATATTTTTCCCATATTAAATAGCAATATCGATTTTTGTAATATGTGCGTCAAAATATGCACGCAACAACGGGCTTAGTCGATACCAATCTTCTTCACCCCCTCCCTACCCTTGTTATTTGCATTTTTCTGTACTTATAATAATTTTTGCTGTAAACACATGATTATTGTAGTGATTGTTTTTTTAACTTTAATAAACAACATAAACTTAATCGTTACAGTGTTGGAATACCCAAAGCCCAAAATTTCCCCTATTTGTTTAAGATAGTTGTATCCACGTCTTTGTGTTTGAAGCACCAAATTGGTGTGAGAGCAGGTGTGTGTCTGGAAACTGGCAAATAATTGTTTGACCAGTAGAGCCTGAAGAGTAGATTGAGAGAAACGATTTGTCGTAAATAAGTCTGTCTTTACTCTCCTCCAGCACTCTGTAAAGCAACTATTTACTCTCTACATTTCTACCACTGAGCTTTTCACCATCATTCTACACTCTAAACCGGACTACTATTTCTAAGACTCTTTCTCTCCAAAAAAAATTTACGACAATATGTGATCAATCTGATTCTTAGTTCTGTGGTCTGGTGATATCCATGTTGCTTTATGTATTCTTTTATGTGGAAATATGCTTCCTCCTATTGCTAGTTGGGTTGAAGCACAGAAGTTTACTAATAGTTCTCCATTCTCGTTCATCATACCTAATTCCTCCTTTCCCATGATTTCTTCAAAGCCAGTGTTGTCTGTTCCTATTTTTGCATTCAGGTCCCCCATCAAAATTGTGATGTCCTTTCTTTTCTTATTGTCCAAGACACTTTGTAGTCTATGTAAAAGTCTTCTTTCACAGATTCTTCTTTATCGTTTGTTGGTGTATAACACTGAATGATGTTTATATTTACTTTCTTTTTGGCTGATTTAAACCTTGCTGTTATAATTCGGGGTCCCATTGCTTCCCATTCTATAAGTGCCTTCTATGCTTCCTTGGACAGCATTAGAGCCACCCCTTCACTGTGGTGGGCTCTTTCCTCCTCATGTCCTGAGGACAACACCATTTCTCCTGTGATCAATCTCCTCTTCTCTATGCCTTTCCACCGTGTCTCGCAGAGACCCAGGATATCAATCCTGTAATTTCCATTTCTGCTGCTACCTGTGCAGGTTTCCCTTGTTCACACAGAGTGCGAACATTCCAGGTGCCAATCCTGGAGATATTCCTAGACAAAAAAAGGGTAGTCGGCAACCCAGACTCCTTTCGGCTTTCTCTAGGTTGCTTCATGCGCCTCCTTTCCAGAGGACCTTCTTCTGTCTTGGGTATGTATATATATATATCAAAAGATTAGTATAATATTTTCTTTTTGTGTTGTTCTTTCGAATGTAACCGGACATTTCTAAACTACTGAGTGAATATAAATGTTAATGTTAATACACAGTGTTGTGATAACATTCCATGTTTATCTAAAAATGCAGTTTAATTATATTAATTACTTCAAAAACTAAGTTTCTAAGGATTCTAGAAGCCATTCCTCGCGGTGCCTTGAGGAAACTCCGAGTTGCTTTGTTTCTTTGGACCGATTAGCCACCCCAGAGCGGTTCGACCAAAAAATTAGAGGTTTCGTTTTGTTTTTACATTTACTTTTAAAATACATATTGAAAAGCTGAATTCCTTCAAAATGTAACGGAAGTATTGTAAATGTTAAAAATAATGATTACATTATTTTCAGATCTGAGTGAAAATTATGCACGAAGAGCCCGGAGATGTTGCTGTTACAACATTTCAAGAAGTGGCAGATGCAGCAACGAGGTCACACACTGTTTTGAGTGACGAAGTAGTGATGTGCCTTCAGTATATTTTTTATGCTGTGATGTGTCAAGTGGTCGCAATTTTTGGTCTTGGAGCTAATATCATCAACATCATCTGCTTTCTGAAGCTAGGCTTCAAGGACCCCATCAATATTACATTTCTTGGTACGGTAAACAGTAAATCATTGAACTCACACAGAACATATGTATAGGTTAAATGACCTAGAGATGGGAGCCGCGCTGGTGTAATGGTTACAACGTTGTACTGGCGACCAGGTTTTCAAGGTTCAAGCCCGGGCGTCAGCGCTTGAAGGAGTGTCAACGACCGGGATTTTGACTGAATAACCTGAACGGCTCCTGTGATAAAACCTTTGTGGATGGGAAGGAGCGAAGCTCCTGACCGAGTTGGAAGGAAAGTCCTCAGGTTCCCCAGCCTCGCAATGACATGTCATTGGGCCGAAGGGCTGAAAGCCCAAGTGCCTCTGGTTTTTAAAAAAAAATGACCTAGTGGCAAAGTATACCTGTCACAAAAAGTAGGGGATATTGAATTTAAACGTTATCAAAAGACAATATATTTCAAATTAGTTCATTTATTCCTTCGTACAAGTAAACTTGAGCATCATAACAAGACATTTGCGGTATAAGAAGTGTTATGGCTTTACTCACATGATTTTAGTCGCACTGGCGACCAAGGCGGGGTAGGTACTTCATTTTCACAAAAATATTCCAATATTTCTAAAAACGTGTAGGGCCCCCGTTTGCCGCTAAACATGCATTGCAACGACGTCTCATACTGCACATAAGCCTTCTGATGTTGTCTTGAGGAATTCTCTGCCACTCCTGCTGAAGGGCCTGGGCTAACTGCTGAAGAGTCTGTGGAGCTGCTGGACGTTGTTGGACGCGTCTATTCAGGAGGTCCCACAAATGCTCAATAGGAGACAGGTCGGGGGACATCGGCGGCCACGGTAACGTTCGGATATGTTGCATCTTAATATGATCTTGGACGACGCGAGCACGGTGAGGACGTGCATTGTCATCCTGGAAGATGAAATCTGGTCCGTGCCGTTGAGCAAATGGCACAACGATAGGCTCGATGATGTTGTCACGGTAGTAGAGCCCTGTGATATTGACCTGGCATATGTGAAGGTCGGTCCTGTCATTCAGACAGATGCCTGCCCACACCATTACACAGACACCTCCATAACGGTTGTGTGCAACAGTTGCAGGAGGCTGGTAACGCTCACCTCGCCGTCGCCAGACACGTATTCGACGATCATGAAAATCCAAAACGAAACGGGACTCATCAGAAAACATCACTGATGCCCACTGTTGATTGGTCCACCGATGATGACGTTGGCATCAATCCATTCTTACTCGCCTGTGTTGTGGTGACATGGGCAAAGCTACAAACGGTCTGCGTGAGGCCAGTTGCACTTGGTGCAAACGGTTTCGTGCTGTCTGAGTTGAGACACGGATCCCAGTGGTCTGTTGAAGGTGTTGCTGAAGTTGAGTAGCATTTAGAGTCCGAGTTCTGAGGGCCTGAGTAACAAGAAGTTGATCTTGGCGGCGTGTAGTGACTCTTGGGCGGCCAGTCCGAGGCAGATCAGCCACTGTGCCGAAATTTTGATACCTGTTCCACAGTCTGCTGACATCTGACTGTGAAACATTGAGGTTCCGAGCAACATCCACTTGCCGACGTCCGGTTTGCAACATGCCTATGCCTTTCCATCTCTGCTGTTCTGTCAAACGTTCCATGACGAAGAAAAGAAATGTTATCTGTTGCAGAGTCTTTTTATACCTGTCCATGGTGAGTAGTGTTCATCAAACCCGAGATACACGTATTTTTGTGAAAAAGAATAATGTGTGAACTTTACGGATGGGCCCCCACCTCTGTTCTTGGGATTGGCTTACTCAGCACGAGTCACCAGGTCAACATGATATTGCACGTGAGAGTGGAGAAGAGCATGCTCGATATGTCCGTACAACCATTAAAATACGAAATCCACTCTTTTGTAAAATAATACATACCATCTTAAAATATCCCCTACTTTTTGTGACCAGTATAGTAGAAAAATAAGAAATCCGACCTTTGAACGGATAAAATAAACTTGGCTTTGGAGCAAAGAAATTTTTGAATTGTTCCGCTCCAGTATCAATAACCACTGCTCAAACTCCGCTCCGGCTCCGAGCTCCGACTCAATTTATTTTTAATCCGTCTAAGTTTAAAACTGACATTGTAACATTGAAATAATTTATTCAAGAATTGTCATACAATTTAAATGTTATTTAAACTAGAACCACCCGTGTAGTTCACTTGAATCAGACTACTACTCCTTCTGGCACTGTCGTAAAAGACGATTAAATAGAGGGTGTGCATAGAGTTGGTGACCTCATCATGTGCAACAAAATACTATGGAAACTATAACTACAAAAGCACAGGAATGCTGTGATGTGAACTTCCTTATAAGACAACACAGTCAGAACCAGTCGCTCTACACTAGCTTGATGTGGCCACTCTATAAGCAGCCGAATGTGGTGTGGGCAGCATTTAGCCGACCAGTCGATTCCATCGCTTCATAAAAATTGTCCTAAAAAGTCCCCTTGTATAATGCTACATTTCAGTTAGGAACTACGAAATCCGTTGATGTCTTTCTTGTTGTTCCTATTCCTTGTCGAAGTCACAATCTTCTGAAGAATTCATCATCATCATTCTATGTTTGCTTCTGATACAGCATGAAGCCGTGACTTTTCACGGTACTTGAGGATAGGTTGTTTGAGCTCAACAGTCACTTTCTTTTCTACCTTGCACGTCGTCAATGTATTTTTTAAAGATAAAAGGTAAAGATAGTCTCATAACAGATACCGCCGTAACGGAGTGAAGTGATAGAGACTTTATATACTAGGTCCAGCTTGTACATGTAGAGTGATAAGTTCCGTTCCTCGATGCTTTTGCCTTCCCTAACTCAAGAGCAGAGTCAGGTACTCATTTAAAACTGCGTAGACTGAAGCGTGATGATATTGTGTTTCGAAAACGGTATCTTTGCTGCGAGAGGTCAGGGTTCTGACTACTCTGCCAATAGGAGGCTCTATTTCTTCACTGCTTGTCCAAAAAGTCTAAATTTGGGTCTGTCAAATTCAAATGTAAAGACATCACTATGATATAATTTTGTAAATCGAATATCAATCACATGGGCAGATTTGAATTTGTTGCTGCACTCTGGCTAAATTTGGTTTTACTGCTTCCCCAACGAAATGTTTATTTTGTTATGGCCGTCATAAATTACATTTAACTTTCTTTTTTATAAATGACGAATGTAAATTTGGAAACTTGATTGAAAGAAACTGTTTTAAAAAAAATAAAATAAAAAAAAACTGACATTTTTTTACAATCATGACATTCCTAATTTATAAAATACCAGTTCTGCGAACATTAAAATAATATACATGTGTGTGTTATTTTAAATATAGACCAAACTTATCTGAAATCATATCGGTGAACAATTTTGTTTGGTTTTTTCATTTAAAAAATGTACGAGTAAAACATGTTTTAAAATTTCGAATACGACATTCCTATTTAATATTTTATTTAATTTCGATAAATCTAGAATAATACAATTCACGTTGGATTTAAAATGAAAACCGAAAATTGAGACGTGTAGCAGTTAAGATTTTCCTTGCTCCTGCTTTGCTCCATTCTTAGGCAAAAACCTGCTGCTGCACTGATCCCAGCTCAAGCTGTAGCCGGGTCCTTATTTCTAAGACTGGGCAAGGTACCATTTAGTAATGTTAAACCGCACAGGCTTATAACCTAGATAGTATTATTTCTTTTGTCACATGAGATTTTGATTGATACTGGCTTGAAGCTCGCCAGAGTTGATTATTTTCTCACATTCTGTTGTGAGGTGTGCAGGTTCGATCCATAAATCCCTCTTCTGCTGGTGTTAATATTATAGAGCATTTGTAGTTGTGATTATTTTATTACTGACATACACATCCACCTTTTCAATGGTAAAATAATTTGGCAACTACCTAATCCAACCAAGGTCAATTTTATTTAAAACAATTCAGTCAGGAAAATGACAATCATTTTCTACATGCACAAGTCCATTGGTACCAAAATTCAAACATTTTCAAATTTCTCCTGTTCGAAGGTACATACAAATTCCAGGTTGTATGTTAACATCTTTCTTCTCCACGTATTTTAGGTTCTTATTTCTTGAGCGAACATATCAATGCATATTCTTCCTTATAACAGTTTGGTTTCAATATATCTTAGAATTTATTTCCAGAAGTTGAGTCCTCCATTTCTTTTACGTTCTACCTCTCCTGTAGTGAAATGCATTTCATCATACTTCATATATATATATATATATATGCAAGAGATATTATATAGCTATATATATAGGTATATATAGTATATAATAATATATAATATATATATATTATAGGAGGGAACATATATTGTCGTGGAATATTCTAATCCACATATATAAATTATTAGGTAAATATGAAGCCTAACAAATAAAATTAATAAAGAAAAGAGCAATGGTAAAATAACAGTGCTGTCACAAAGAAGGTACTCGAAATCCCCCTTGTTTTCTGCTTCGTCTGCAAATTGTAACGCTTTCACGTTGATAGTAAAAGCTTACTGTATTATACCCGCTTTCTTCAATGAAACGTGTGCTGTATTTCTTGGAAAAACATTGAGAGGCAGACTGCGTAATGACCTAAATTAATCCTAACATTAATTATACTGCGTTACCAAAACGAACGAACAGATGGACTCAAATAGAAAGAGAGAGGGGCGAATAAAATCAGGAACGCATGCAAAATTAAACACGCGTCTCGCTATTAATGCCACCCCCAACAAGCGTAACGCGATACACAATTACTACTATCACGCGTGTTAGGCTACATGCACTAACTTTTTTTCGGACGGACAGTGATAAAATACACTACCCTTCCCAGAGTTAGGTTTTAAAATCATAAAAAAAACGCTTATTAGGAAAGATAACAATAGATGGGTTTACGTTTGAAAACATTACAGTACCCAGACAGCACATCTTCGAAACAGGAGGTAGAAGAAATTGCATATTTTGAACGCAGCCACGTAGCTCTTTTAAATTTGGATATTTGGGTTCCTTAGGGCTTGCTGACAAAGAATATGTAAAACGTTACGCAAATAGTCCAGGAATTAATAAATTATAACCAAAATAAAATAGTGGGGATGCCTGACAACATGAAATCATTTCTGCTCATAAAATTTTTTTTATAACGTGTTTGAAAAAACCTTACGTTACAGAAATAGCCTACCATGTAAACTCCAAATTGATTGGAGCGCAACAAATGAAAGACTAACCACGATTGGTCGGGCTATAAATACTATCTTGGTTGTTAGGGAGACGTAGGAAGGTAACATTTTTTCAAACACTTGTCGAAACGTGGCTCGATTGGCCAGACTCGCTGATATAATCACTTAGGAGCGTTAGTTCGAAACCACTTGTTTAAATAAGCTTGATAAAGCAACAGTGCGTTGAAGCCAGCTCATATTTTTGCTAAATAAAAGCCTGGAACATAAGCAGATGGGAATTTGTGCCAGTAAATGTGCCAGAATTCATTGCTAATCAACGTATCTGTGTTTTTATTCTATGAATTGTGGTAAGCTTGAACCATTCAGTATCTTTTAATGAAAATTGAATGTGAATTGTTAATTTATGCCTGTATATATATGTGTAGTTCAGTGGCAAACAGGAGATAAAGCCTATAATGCTCCAGCCTGAACAGAGGGTGTCGGAGGAAAGTAAAACGGCATGGAATGGCCAAATAGTACACTGACACCTGGATTATTGATTAGACAGAAATAATGCTGGAAGTGCAGAGGCGTAGTAACCATTAAGGAGGTTAATACTGGAATAAAGTATTTCACATGAAGCTGATAGTTGGCCTAACGCTCTGAACTCAATGTTTGTGATGTGTTGTGATCAGTGTAAAAAAGAGAGTATAAGTTAGTTATGAAGTAGAAGGTACATCCTTCTTGATTTCAGGGACCGTGGTCTTGATGGTATTGAGCAGCACCTGGTCAGAGCTTTGCTGAATCCAGAGTCGGACAGCATACTCCTTGGTCTTTTTAGCTATCAGTGAGGTGTCTCCAGAGCCCAGGGGAGAATTCGAGCAGAGGAGTCCTTTCCTGCCGCCATCACGCAAGATAAGCTGATTTGGCCAGCTGAGCTCAACATTATGTCCCCTCATCTTGAAATGACTTTGTAAAAATAACATTCAGAGGGGAATTTAATTGTCTTAATATCAGGAACTGAGAACATCTCCAATACTAGTCCCAAAAGACAAACTATTGAAGTCATGATGACAAATACCAACAGAGCTTGAACAAAACAAAACCAGTATTACCTCATATTACTACTACACAACTGACACACATAGGATATTTTTTAATAATATATGTCACTACAATATTCATATTGATAAAGTCTGTACATATACTTGTAATTAAAATTGATTGTGATTCCTGGTTCCTTTGTATTTGAATCAGGACACATATACCTTTATGACAACAATGAATACATATTGTTATTTGAAAAGTTATCAGTGACTCCTTAAGATATTCTCATAGAGTGTTATATGTATGTGAGTGTCACAGTGTTGTCAAGAGTAGTGGATTAAATTAAATTGTTTATCTGTCTGTTGTTGTGACTTACACTTCATCATACACATACCCTAGACACATAACGTAGTCATCACACTATCCCAGAATAATTCTGACTGAGATATATAGATATGTGGTAGCAAGTAAGGTTATCTATAATACACTACTCTTAATAGATATAGATACCTTCACAGCTGATCTCAGTCAGTACACTAAGTCCCCTATAAGTATTTATAACATCCCACTTCACCACATATATTGGGGTCTCGCTCTTGGGATTTTGAATCTTTCCCTATTAAAAATATTGGGGGTAATTCACTTCAGGGAATATAAGAATTAAAAGGTATCCTTGGGTGGAATTAAATAAGGTTGAGCTCACGGTGCCTGTGTTGTCCATTAGATATATTTAGAGATTAAATTGTTGGTTAGACATTGTAGAAATTTACCTGATAGACAATGGCGGACCTGGCCAAGTTTCGATCTGCTGCTGTACAGACTGCAAAAGAGTTAGGATTAGATGGGCAAGTTATGGTTGCCTATGTCACTACGGAATGTGACAAATTTATTGAACGCGAAGAAAGAAGATTAGAAAAAGAGGCCGAAAGAAAGTTAGAGGCTGAGACTAAGAGGTTGCAGGCTGAGGCTGAGACTAAGAGGTTGCAAGCTGAGGCTGAGACTAAGAGGTTGCAGATTGAGGCTGACAAAGAGGCTAAGAAAATTGGAAGCAGAAAGAAAAGAAGATTGACTGCCGAAAGGGAAGACAAGAAATTAGCTGCAGAAAGGGAAGCAGAAGATAAGAGATTACAAAGGGAACATGAGTTACGACTCAGGGAATTTGAGTTTCAAGGCCATGCTCCTGAAAATGGTGCCAGTCCCTTTGCCTCTGATGCCACTGCTAGCCAAGGAGCCTCAACCTCAGCTATGAATTTTCATTTAGATCATTTTGTTGAGAAAGACGATGATATAGAGAGCTACCTAAATAGGTAGGAACTATTAGCTACCACGTATGGGTTAGAGAGAGAAAGGTGGAGCTTAAAGTTATCTCAGGGACTTCGTGGGGCAGCTTATGAAGTTTTTGCAAAAATGAGCAGAGGTGATCAGGAAAATTATGACATGCTAAAGCAGGCTCTTTTGTTAAGGTATGAAAAGAATGCAGAATTTTATAGGAAAAAATTTAGGAATGCTAAACTACTGTCAGGTGAAACCTATCACCAGTTCTCTGCACGAATAGAGACATACTTGGAGAAATGGACTTCTCTGGGGAAAACCCAAGATCTTAAGGAAATGGTCCTTATAGAGCAATTAAGAGAGTCCATGGCTCCAGACCTGAGAAAGTTTCTCATGGAACAAGGTGCAGAGAGGCTGGGTGAGTTGCTAAATGTTGCTGAAAGGTATCAAGCAGCTCAAGCAGAGGTAACAGGAAATAAAAAGAAACAAGTGGATAACTTTAGGGCACCACAGAACTTTAATAAATTTGATCCTATGGATCAAAATAAAGGTAAGCACCAATTTGATAGGCCACGGTATGAAAATAAAAATAAATTCCCACAATTCGATGAAAGGAAATATGATGAAAGAAAATCTTTCAACCAAGGAAAAAGGTGGTGTAAAAATTGTCAGATGGACAATCATGACACTGACCGTTGCAGAAGGAAACCTGTGTATATGGCAACCCTTCAGGTCAGGTCGACCTCAAGACAGGAGGAGGATATTATGTTAGATACCACTCCAGAAGAGATGAGGAAGGCACAGGCTGGGGATAAAACACTCAAGCCTTGTTTCAGAAAATTGTCAACTTGTCATACAACTCCAGGCAAGGGAGATTTTTACATGAAAAACAAGTTGATGTATAGGAAGACTGGAACTAGATCCCATGGTCACGGACAGCTGGTTCTTCCAAAGAGATATAGGACAGAATTAATAAGGAGCCTACATGTGAAACCAGATGGGGACCATGAGAAGATAGGTACCATCATTCAAAAGGTGGCTCACAATTATTATTGGCCCAAAGCAAGATGGGACATTGAGAATTTTGTAGAAAGGTGTAGCATAGCACATGAGGGAACACCCACAAGTGGGAACATGGATCAGGACCTGGACACGCCACGGGGCAAAATTAGGCCTGATAATAAAAAGAGATAATAAATTTGATAAAGTGGACCAAATGGAATGGGAAGCCCCTTTTCACGGACAAGCTTCACTTAACTGTTTTACAATGGCCACTATGCGGAGAGTGCAAAAAGATGTCTTACCCCAGGATAAGCCGAAAATCCCTCAATCGGACTTAAACAAACTGGAGGAAGAAGATGTAGAGAGGAAATCTCTCATCAAGAATTTTAAGAGGGGAGAAAGCCCCAAGACAAGAAAAATTGGTAGCGGTCGTTTTGTGAATGATAATTCTGGGAGGAAAAATCATCACTATAAAGCTTCGAGTGGAAGAGACCATACCGGTGCATGGACAAATAGGTCCACACAATTAAAGGTCCATATGTAGCTTTGTTAAGAACGTGGACTGATGAAAAGGCAGAGGAAAACATTACATCTTCATACCAATATGTGAATGAGCTGACCACTCGTTTAAAAACTGGCTGGAAACTTTCCAATGAAAATTTGAAACAAGCCAGGAAGAAACATGCTGCCTATTATAACAGGAAGGCGAAAGACAGAAATTTGGCTGTGGGAGAGAAGGTACTGCTTCTTTTGCCCGGGAGTCAGAATAAGTTACAAATTGGATGGCAGGGTCCATATACAGTTCTAGAGAAGGTGTCTAGAACAAATTATAAGATAGATAAGAAGGGGAAAGAAAAAATCTATCATGTGAATCTCCTGAAGAAATATTTGGAAAGAGAACATCAGGAAGAGACACACTTGTTGACCTTGTCCATCGCCATGGAGATGAAAAAGGAACCACTTTCATCATTTGAATATCCATTACACCCCTGTGAGACAGTAGCACAGGTGAAAATCAGTACACATTTAACGAAAACTCAGAAAGAGAGAGTGCAACAGGTTCTAAATAATCATGCAGAGGTGTTAACAGACCGACCAGGGCATACAAACCTATTGGAATATGATATGAAACTGATAGACCCCACACCTGTCTGTATGAAACCATATTCGATTCCGTTTGCTAAGGAGAAAGCTTTGAAGGAAGAGATAGACTATCTGTTGAAGGAAGGAATTATTTCGCACAGTGAATCTTCGTATAGTTCCGGTGTTGTACTCTTAACTCTTAAAGGCCGGAACGACGCTGGTAGCGTACATCCACAAAACCCCTAGAAGCCGAAACGACGTTGGGAACGTCACTTTTGTGTTCTGTGAAATTTGTTCCGTATTTTCATTATGACTCATAACTGAATACTATATGTAGAATATCACTAAAAATCCTTCATATTCTAATTCTACATTCATTTATCTTTACTGTGATGTATAATATGTGTGTCTTTGTTGTGTAATAACTCAGAAACTTTAGAATTTATAAAGGTACTGCTTTAAGATACAAAAATAATTCTGGCAAAACTGATGAAAAAATTCCGGCCTGCAAGAGTTAAGGAAGCCCTCTGGAGAACATAGACTCTGTATAGATTACAGGAGACTGAATGCTATTACAGAAGGACAGGTGGATCCATTGCCGGATACAAATCAGCTGTTTGCCAGACTAAATAAAGCTAAATATTTCTCAAAAGTGGATCTGAGTAAAGGATACTATCAGATTCCAGTAAAGCCTGAGGTTAGACCATACCTAGCTTTTAGTACCTCAGAAGGACACTATGAGTTCAATAGATTGCCATTTGGATTGAAGAATGCGCCTAGTGTCTTCTCTAGAATGATGAGAAAATTATTGGATCCTCTGAATAATCCCTGTATAACAAATTTTATGGATGATATCCTTATAGCAACAGAAACATTTGAGGAACACATTGACTCTCTGAACATGCTGTTTGATCGAATTAGGGAGGCAAATTTAACAGCCCGACCAACCAAATGTTGCGTTGGATGTAAAGAATTGGAATTTTTGGGACACACAGTTTATCAGGGAAACATGACCCCTGACCCAAAGAATTTAGAGAAACTACAGAAAGCCCCGAGACCACAAACCAAGAAGGACGTGAGATCCTTTGTCTCATTATGTGGTTTCTACCAGAAGTATATCAAAAACTTTAATTCCATATGTGCTCCGTTAACTGAATTGACACGTAAAGGACATCCAGATCGCATTACATGGACACCACAATGTGAAATGACTTACCAAGAATTGAAGGAAAAGCTCACAAGTAAACCCATTTTGAAATTACCTGACTTAAGTCAAGAATTCATAGTAAGGACGGATGCAAGTAATATTGGGTTAGGTGCAACTCTACTACAGAAATCAGATGCATTGGATGGGGAATTAAGCCCAGTGGCATATGCTAGCAGAAAGTTGAATAAAGCTGAAATCAACTACTCAACTAGCGAAAAAGAATGTCTTGCAGTAATATGGGCGATAAAGAAATTCAATATTTATCTATATGGGAAGGCATTTAAGTTGCAAACAGACCACAAACCTTTATCGTTTCTAGCACAGGCTAGGCATGAGAACTCCAGGTTACTCCGATGGTCTTTACTTTTGGCTCCATATAATTTTAGTATTGAGTATATATCTGGAAAAGCAATTTGGGAGCGGATTTTTTAAGCCGCCATCCGTGTGATGAGAATCACCGTAAACCCCAGAAATAATAATAAATTTCTCTATGTGTATATAGAATAAAGGACTGACATATAATGTCTGTTTTAAGAGGGGAGGTGTCGTGGAATACTCTAATCCACATATATAAATTATTAGGTAAATATGAAGCCTAACAAATAAAATTAATAAAGAAAAGAGCAATGGTAAAATAACAGTGCTGTCACAAAGAAGGTACTCGAAATCCCCCTTGTTTTATGCTTCGTCTGCAAATTGTAACGCTTTCACGTTGATAGTAAAAGCTTACTGTATTATACCCGCTTTCTTCAATGAAACGTGTGCTGTATTTCTTGGAAAAACATTGAGAGGCAGACTGCGTAATGACCTAAATTAATCCTAACATTAATTATACTGCGTTACCAAAACGAACGAATAGATGGACTCAAATAGAAAGAGAGAGGGGCGAATAAAATCGGGAACGCATGCAAAATTAAACACGCGTCTCGCTATTAATGCCACCCCCAACAAGCGTAACGCGATACACAATTACTACTATCACGCGTGTTAGGCTACATGCACTAACTTTTTCGGACGAACAGTGATAAAATACACTACCCTTCCCAGAGTTAGGTTTTAAAATCATAAAAAAACGCTTATTAGGAAAGATAACAATAGATGGGTTTACGTTTGAAAACATTACAGTACCCAGACAGCACATCTTCGAAACAGGAGGTAGAAGAAATTGCATATTTTGAACGCAGCCACGTAGCTCTTTTAAATTTGGATATTTGGGTTCCTTAGGGCTTGCTGACAAAGAATATGTAAAACGTTACGCAAATAGTCCAGGAATTAATAAATTATAACCAAAATAAAATAGTGGGGATGCCTGACAACATGAAATCATTTCTGCTCACAAAATTTTTTTATAACGTGTTTGAAAAAACCTTACGTTACAGAAATAGCCTACCATGTAAACTCCAAATTGATTGGAGCGCAACAAATGACAGACTAACCACGATTGGTCGGGCTATAAATACTATCTTGGTTGTTAGGGAGACGTAGGAAGGTAACATTTTTCAAACACTTGTTGAAACGTGGCTCGATTTTCCAGACTCGCTGATATAATCACTTAGGAGCGTTAGTTCGAAACCACTTGTTTAAATAAGCTTGATAAAGCAACAGTGCGTTGAAGCCAGCTCATATTTTTGCTAAATAAAAGCCTGGAACATAAGCAGATGGGAATTTGTGCCAGTAAATGTGCCAGAATTCATTGCTAATCAACGTATCTGTGTTTATTCTATGAATTGTGGTAAGCTTGAACCATTCAGTATCTTTTAATGAAAATTGAATGTGAATTGTTAATTTATGCCTGTATATATATATGTAGTTCAGTGGCAAACAGGAGATAAAGCCTATAATGCTCCAGCCTGAACAGAGGGTGTCGGAGGAAAGTAAAACGGCATGGAATGGCCAAATAGTACACTGACACCTGGATTATTGATTAGACAGAAATAATGCTGGAAGTGCAGAGGCGTGGTAACCATTAAGGAGGTTAATACTGGAATAAAGTATTTCACATGAAGCTGATAGTTGGCCTAACGCTCTGAACTCAATGTTTGTGATGTGTTGTGATCAGTGTAAAAAGAGAGTATAAGTTAGTTATGAAGTAGAAGGTACATCCTTCTTGATTTTAGGGACCGTGGTCTTGATGGTATTGAGCAGCACCTGGTCAGAGCTTTGCTGGATCCAGAGTCGGACAGCATACTCCTTGGTCTTTTTAGCTATCAGTGAGGTGTCTCCAGAGCCCAGGGGAGAATTCGAGCAGAGGAGTCCTTTCCTGCCGACATCACGCAAGATAAGCTGATTTGGCCAGCTGAGCTCAACATTATGTCCCCTCATCTTGAAATGACTTTGTAAAAATAACATTCAGAGGGGAATTTAATTGTCTTAATATCAGGAACTGAGAACATCTCCAATACTAGTCCCAAAAGACAAACTATTGAAGTCATGATGACAAATACCAACAGAGCTTGAACAAAACAAAACCAGTATTACCTCATATTACTACTACACAACTGACACACATAGGATATTTTTAATAATATATGTCACTACAATATTCATATTGATAAAGTCTGTACATATACTTGTAATTAAAATTGATTGTGATTCCTGGTTCCTTTGTATTTGAATCAGGACACATATACCTTTATGACAACAATGAATACATATTGTTATTTGAAAAGTTATCAGTGACTCCTTAAGATATTCTCATAGAGTGTTATATGTATGTGAGTGTCACAGTGTTGTCAAGAGTAGTGGATTAAATTTAATTGTTTATCTGTCTGTTGTTGTGACTTATACTTCATCATACACATACCCTAGACACATAACGTAGTCATCACACTATTCCAGAATAATTCTGACTGAGATATATAGATATGTGGTAGCAAGTAAGGTTATCTATAATACACTACTCTTAATAGATATAGATACCTTCACAGCTGATCTCAGTCAGTACACTAAGTCCCCTATAAGTATTTATAACATCCCACTTCACCATATATATATATATATATATATATATATATATATATATATATATATATATATATATATATATATATATATATATATATATATATATATATATATATATATATATATATATATATATATATATATATATATATATATATATATATGCTGAAACATGTCAAAAACAGGAACAATGCCTCATCCATCTTATGGGTTGCCTCAAACCACACGGTTTGAATACCCAACATTCTTTTGTCTGAGACGCCTTTCTCTATCGAGTCCCAGTTGTATTATGACTGTCTACTTTGATGCGATCACCCCTTTTTTTTTTTTTTTATCGCTTTTCCCTCATTTTCTATATATATATATTTTTTTTTAAATTATTTTTTTTTCCTTTATTGTTTTATTTTATTTATTTCTTTATTTATTTTTATTTATTTATTTATTTGTTTTAAATTTATTTATTATTATTATTTATTTATTTATTTATTTATATTTTTATTTTATTTTTTTTATTTTATTTATTGATTACTTTTTTCCTTTTTTCTCACTCTTTTCCAGTCCTTGTTTTCATTATTTCTTATTTTTAATTACTATCGACTTCCTATTTCTGGTTTAGTGGCAGCCATCTTGCTTCACATGTGACTGGACTTAATATTAAGGGAGTTTTTTTCTCTTATTTTTATAGTTTCATGTTCTCTACTTAATTCTCATTTTCTTTCCCTCCTGTCTCTTGTTTGTCTGTCCCTGACGAAGGCCTTGTGGCCGCAACGTAGCTTTTTCTTGTCCTTCTCCTTGTAAGACGTATTACTATTTGTGTGTGTTTGTGTTTTTTTTTTTTTTTTTTCAACTGTCAAAAATCAATGAAAAGTCGAGCGTAGTACTTACTGCATCAAGAAAAGAACAGAATTACAAAATTTGTAATATACAACTGCACGTGAATAACTGATGAACATCAGTTTCTTATAGTTGAATATCCTCACCTGACAGATGGACATGGGTACGTCCTTCTGCTTCATATAATTCTGCTAGACTGCTTTTCTAAAAATATATTCTGCCGGCAAAGCTTTTGAGCTAACTTGAGCTAATAATGTTCTCATTGGTTAAGGATCATGTGACAATCGCATTTTTAACGCGCATTCCCAAATATCACCATGACTACTGACGGTAGACGAGCGTGAATCTTTTTACTAACGCTGACCTTAGGGGGATGATACCGCTTTATTTCCCATTCCCCAATTCTCTGGGTTAATTTTTTTTATTTAAGTTTAGCATCTATTATTTTTCTTCAAGAAAATGGTAGATTACTTTATGTTATGAATGCTGGTGGTGGTCATACGGCCACAAAGCTCCAAAGAACTGACATAAACATAACACCGACATACCTGGATAATATTAATGAATCTAATATAACATCGAAAAATGTACATATTTTGGAGGTAATAATAGGGCATAAACGCCGAATAGGAAGTACTTTATAATGTACCATCAATGACAAACTCTCACTCGACACAGACATTGCGCATTTTCAAAAGTGTAGCCACAAAGATGTTTTCTACGGACAACTGGCAGATGCCAAAAGAAGACGGGCGATCCCAGCTGAGGTTCAAAGATTTGTATAAAAGAGACATGAACGCACTGGAAATAAATCCAGCAATTTCTAAGGGTGAACTTGCCGATCGACCAGGTGGTGAAGTTCCCTGCGGCGCCACACCAGATTCAGCGAAAAGGAGCTCTTACAACAAGTAGAAGAGAACAGAACATGCCGTAAGAAACATCATGCAAAATACCAAAATAATAAAAAAAAAAACACCTGAGGCCTATCACCTCAGAAATGCATTCTCATAGTCAATTATGACTGGGGAGCTATTGTGTCACGTAGAAACCTTAAACTAAAACATTTCGATAGATTAAATAAAGCAATTCAAAGCACCTAATTCAGACGAATCAATTCAGCAGTCACGGGCAGAAAGTTCTATATCAAATACATTTATGACAAAGCTAAAATAAATCAAGAAGGAGTCTACACTGCTGGCCTGTATGTGTTCATCCAGGAGAAACTCCTGATTTTTAACGTGGAATATTCGACCACTAAACGAATAAGGGAAAACTCCACAGACGGAGGCAGAAACGGAAAAAAAATTAACATGATTGCCCTTACGAAACAAGGTTTAAAGGAATAGAAAGAAGGCCTGGAGCCAAGGTGTATGAAATAGAATATTAAGGTCTTTGTCTTGTGTGGTCTGACCTATACTGTATAATAGGAGAACAACAGAAGTGATTGCGTCATTAATATGCTGGACTGCCCATGGTAAATTTCCGGTGCTATGTGTTGCGGGTCGCACTAATGACCCGTCATCGAAGCATCATTTTTTGGTGATGCCTAGATGGCAGGAAGGATAGTGTGATTCGCTTGCATAGCTAGGCGGGGTTGTCGCACGGAAGGTTCAGGGTTCGAGTCCTGTTTAAGCCACTCACGTCTGTTGTTTTTCTGTCGTCTAATTTTCTACTTTATTTCTTACGAGTGCCTGAAAACATACCTTTATGTTTGTCTAATATTTATTTACTGTACACAATAGACATAGAAGAGAACAAACAAGTAATAATAATACTCCCAGCTGTATGAGGTGGGGTGGCCTGTTCCCTTCCTCGCTGCCGTTGCCTTCTCTAACTCAAGATCAGAGTCAGGTACCCTTTTACAGCTGGTTAGACTGATGCGTGACACTACCAAGCTTTGAACCCGAAACCCGGTAACTTATTGCGGTAGTGGATTGTTAGAGACTTCACCATACTAGGTCCAGCATCGAGAGGTGGGGAGACCAGTTTCCTTCCTCGCTGTCTTTTCCTTCCCTAACTCAAAGTTAAGTACCCATTTATAGCTAGGTAGGCCCCACCTCTCGATGCTGGACCTAGTATGGTGAAGTCTCTAACACTCCACTACCGCAATAAGTTACCGGGTTTCGGGTTCAAAGCTTGGTAGTGTCACGCATCAGTCTAACCAGCTGTAAAAGGGTACCTGACTCTGATCTTGAGTTAGAGAAGGCAACGGCAGCGACCTAGTATGGTGAAGTCTCTAACACTCCACTACCGCAATAAGTTACCGGGTTTCGGGTTCAAAGCTTGGTAGTGTCACGCATCAGTCTAACCAGCTGTAAAAGGGTACCTGACTCTGATAGGGACTTGAAAGCTGATGATGATGATGATGACTAGCAATTCCCTAGACTTAAGGGTCTTTTATATTTGGACATGCGCCCTAATATAACCGACTAGGTTGAACGGGACGCGCCTCGCCAAAACTTTAAAAAAAAAAAACATTCGAGTAAGTTGTTTTTTATTTTTTCAGGATTACAAACAAATAAGGACAAAAAAAGGGGACAGGGTGGGTAAGCGATAAGATTTGCCGTACTGAAAAAGTTTCAGTCAAGAAAAAGTACGGTGCTCGGTTTTGGTTACAAATTGCCACAAATTTAATTTCCCAGTGAATTATCACACAAGAACCGACAAGGCTTATAAAAATAAATACTAAATACAATATAATTTTGCTCTGTGAGATAAGTCCGTTCAAAATTTATATCTTGGAAGCAGCAGAGACTGCAGTGGAGGAACATCTAATGATACCAAAATTAGAATACAAAAGCCAAGAGGATGTCACTGTGCATTTGAAAAATAAATGGAAAGAAAATAAGTCTTAAAATAAGAAAAGACTGTCTTATTGCATGACTGAGTCATGGAGAACAACAAACATGAAAACTAGACAAATACTGATTTCCGTAAATGACTATTGCGCAGAATAGGAGGATTACATGAAACTTCTATTGTCTAATCACAATTTGTTAACGATCTCCCTAGTATGCCTCATCATTTTTCTAGCAGACATCAATTTGCTCCAGATCCTCTCTGTTGCTAATGCAATGCTGTAGTAGTTTTACAGTTACATATGTCAGCCAAATACACAAACATTAACTAACAGATCATGGGAAAATGTGTTTGAAACAAGAATTAAGAAAATAGATCAACATAAACTAATGTAAACATGTATAGTACACAAAAGGTGAAAAACCACACATTCGAAAAATGCAAGCTGACAATTAACGACTGATTTATACTTGTAATCAAAACGTCAAAATGTGTCCAGAAAATCGTCTGTCGGAAGTGTACATTCACGAAACGAAATAAAATCTTGTTACAAAACCACTACTGCCAACTTATGATGAAACGATGCTTTATGTGATCTGATGATAATTAATTTTACTGTATTTAAGCGAAGTTATCTTTCTGAGTGTCCTATGTTATCCGATTAACTGGTGCAAATGGGTTTTCACAACACATTTCTATAATTGTCGTTTCTCATTCCGTTTTTTTAAATGAAAACTTGGTGAACCTCCTTCCTTATTACAAATACTATGACTTTCATCTCTTTCTCTTGAGGTCTGAAAAAACGCGAAAAGACGTTACAAACACTAAACTTTATAAAAAACATGACTCAACTAAATTTCTTACTATTGTTTCCCACTTATGATGCAAAGACAGAGACACACTGTTAGTAAGCATATTCAGCAACTCTCACTGGCACAATTTAAGTCAAAGGCTTTGAAAGTGTTTACTTCTAACTACATGAGAAATTAAATGCTTAGTATTGGATAACTTACCCCTTCCCATTAGATGAAACTATATACAAAGCACACAACTTTGTTCTATTTCTTTATGCACAGGTTTAGCAATATCTGACATAGGTTGTCTCTCCACGGTAATATGGGTAAACATATGTTGTACCCCTGCCTTCCAGACATCAGATTTCTCCTTTGATTCTATGGAGCTGCAGTACCTAACAGCAGGAATGCCTCATGCAGTTTTTACTCGAGTGACCGGTTGTATCACTGCATTTATCACACTGGAGAGATGCTTGTGCATAACACTACCTTTGAAGGTATTATTGTGTTAACCTAATGGAAAAATGTTTTGTTGTTGTTGTTGTTAACAAGGTCTGCTGAGCTTCTCGCTCTTTTGCAGCCAATATCAAGTTTAAGATTCTTTGGTATTATCTACACTGTAGATCTAGGCTTGCATTTAAAGGACCATCACATATGGTCCCAAGCTAGAAGAAAGAAGCGCGTGGTATACTGTGTATTCCGTGCCATTAAACTGGGCTGTCCAAATATCTTCTTCTTGGATCCTTAGCCCCTGATTGACAATGTAGTCAGTGGCCGTCACGCCTAGTAGCGTCTTGTAGGGAAGCAACACTGTCCCCATTTTGCTCGGTCGGTAGCCATCCCTCACTCTAAGTTTTATTCTTTATTGACTAGCGTGACTGAAAGCTACATAAAGTGTCTAGGGTATTGTAAGAGTGTTGTTAAAGAATCTCAATACAAAACATATACAAACATATACTAAATACTATGATAAACTCAACTAACTCCAGATGTTAAATTTTAGATTTAAACTTTCTTTTGTGAAACTTTATTGGTCCTGAGCCCAAAGTTGTTTTGGTCAGGACTTCAGTAAATGAGAATCAATTTAGATGGATATATATATATTTACAAATATATATAAGGATATTTACATACAACAGACAATATGTCCATAGTACATTGTTACAAATTTTCAAGTTGATGATAATTAATCTATTTCACTACTGGTCCGGAGATGCGGGTTGGGGATTTACATCGTCCCACTGTTCTTTTATTTTCACTAAAATTATGTATGATAGTCCTTTTGAGGAAAGTTTGTGTCTATACAGGAGATTTTCTTTAATAGTGATAAGTTGTTCCAGGCCAGATATCGCACTTATCTGGGTCCTGGAATCACAGCAGTTGCAGTTGGTTTGGCCAAACGCTTCAGTCTCCTCTGGACTTGCACTTCGTTAATACCAGCAGGTGCCAGAGACTCTTAGAAATAGTGCTGAATTTCTCTATCATCGAGTACCAGCACCAGACAAGTGCCAGCAGGAACCCCTGTTGATGCAAGTTATGGTTCTGTCTTAACATCAAACTAATTCCTCCTAATTTACATGTAAACATACATTCAATACAAAAAGAACATGGTCAGCTCTTTCTGACAACCCTGCTTCTCCACTTTAGTTTGATGGAACAAATGGTACCAGTTTTCTTTCTCTCTTCCCTAATGGATGCTACGCCTCTGTCATTCCTATTGTAATCTTTTCCATGCAATAAGATAGGTGTAATGTTCCTGTATGACCATCATATATATAAAGTCCTGTAGTTTTACACATTCTTAGATAGTCCCTTATATGATGGATCAACATCTAGGCCATGCCTAAGTCTGCCATGGAACCATTTAATTACCATCTTTTACATGGCCTTTTCTTTTTCCACACAACCCTTTTTAATTAAAAAGTCAATAAAATTCAATCTTACCACATAACAAGGAAATATAAACAAGTAACGATGAATTTAGGCAATAGAATATGGCACACTTTTATCACTGCCTCTGTTCAGACTGCTTTAAGATGGTAGTATTATTACTAAAAAGCACAAGTCTGTTCATCACGTCTTGCTCCTCTGACGATTTTTGAAAAATGGCAGTGAGCAGTTGACTATTTCGATAAAGTAAACAGCTTTTGGCCAATGAGACCAAGTATCTCTTTTTTGAATGAATTCTTTAAAAAAAATATCAAAGCACTATGGGTTACTACTACCAAGTAGATTTGTATATTAGGTCAGCCAATAATATTACGGCTTCCTTCAAAATTCATCCAATCCCCTTCATCGTACTATCTTAACCTTTCTGTCACCTAATTTTTTTCCCCCCAAAAATATGCTATCCAATCTAAGCAGACACGACTTGACCTGACAGTATCTCCGATTCTCTATGTATTGTTACCAATATTTAATTATCTTATGGACTATTTAGATAACTAAATACATATTCTTAGTCAAGAAGTCTTCAGGTACATGAATATATGATTTTTATTGAGCTAAGTGGCTTGGTTCAAAATTCTATCTTTTTTTCTATGTTAGTTGTTTATTTTTAAACTACCTCCTGTTCAATTCTTTTCCACTGTACTTTCCAGCTAAATACGAGAGTTTAAGTCATTCGCAATAAGAGCTAAACGTGTTTTCTAACGGTAGTGTCCACATTTTCTAACGTTTACGTCGTAATTTGAAAATCGCCTAAGGGCAAGGCTAGCAAGTTAGTTTTATTTTTAGAAACAATGTGAGACGTGTTTGCGTTGGGTATCTATCCGTCCCTCTCCCGTCCACAATGTATTGTAGGCAAATATTTCACTGAACCTAAAAAGTGGTGCGTTTTCTCAAGGACGAATTTGAATAATAGGGTACCCTTTTTTTGTCGATAAGGCGTTATCAAATAATACGCTGAAGGCGTAGGCGACAACCTCAATTCTCGCCGAAATTTTTTGTACTATCCTATCTTTTTCTTTATGCACTATATTGTTATATTCTAATTTTAGATATTGTATTTAGAAGTTCACCACATGTTGCTGGGTTATCGACATATTTCACCAGAGGGGGGTTCCCTGCAAGTGTGTGAGTGAGTTCAAGAGTCAACGAAGGTGTAATACGCCTCACAGACAGGGATTCACTTCCAAAAGAAAAGAAAATTAATTAATCATAAGGTAGTTTTGTTATTGACTGCAGCTTGCACGAAACATCTTGTTTACTGTGTTTTTATTTATTTCTCATCAAATCTTTCAAATTGCCGCTGGACCAAACAGGTGTATTCTCCAATCTTTCAAATTGCCGTTCGACCAAACAGGTGTATTCTCAATTTTGACTTCTGGTACAATTTTGTATCACCAAGATGTAATATATTCAGCATATTTATCTCTAACGCCTACTACCTTTATAGATCTAAAAGGTGTTTGAAGAAATGAATGGAATGAAACGAGTAATATTGTAGGAGATAAAAACTAAACAGCTATAATTTTTGGCCACATAACAAAACATAACACCTTGGTGAAGACCATAATGGAAAGCAGAGCTGAAGGAAAACGCGATAGAGTAAGGCAACGATATAAATGGGAAGATATCATGAAGAGATTGAAAGGAAAGAGTCTTCGTGAGTGCACCATCACCCATTACAGCCGACCTTCGTTGAGGAGATGGCAGTTGATAATGATAATTACTACATTAGTTTCCAGACTCTAAGACGAACAGAACAAAATGACACTGTGAGATTTTTAATTTCATGTTGACATTATATATTTTACTCACGCTAAAAGTTCATATTCTTTCATGAATTTCCCATTGTCACTTAGAAGACAGGGAAAAGTAGTGTACTATTCCTTCCTTCACTTATGTCGTACTATGCAACTAATTTGATGCTGTGCTTGGATCTGCCAACTTAATCATATAAAATAGATGGCTACAGTAACCACTGATTTTCTGATGCAGTTTTCAAAAAGGGGACACGCTATTACGGTCGTGTTTTTTAGAAATGAGTCCGTTCCCTGAAGTCCTGGTGTTAGGAAATGTTCTCAGCTATGAGCATGGAGCATGCATGAATCTGTATCTTACGTATATATAAAAATATTTTTGCATGTCCTGTTTCTTGATAATGTTCATATTATATGACAGGATGGTACATGTAGGACAAGTTCACGTCTAGGAAAGCAAAACACATCAGACCTCGCAACCAGCCGACATCAAACAACCTTACTTGAGCCACAATGAACGACGTGGACAGTATACATATTTATTCACATTCTCCAAATTGAAATACATTTCCTTTCAACATGCAGATGACATATTAGATGCAGTCGTCGATAAGACTCTGTACCGTCTGTTCATTTCTAGAACGCTGTCTTCTCAATTTCAACATTATTTATTAATATCCATGCATACTCGACATTGAGAATCCCTTTAAATGAAAATACTAGATACACGTCACAGAAGATCGTGATGTACTAGTGATGGAATAACATAGGGATGTCCAATAATGATATATTTTTAGGAGCTCAAACACTCGCCATGACACACAATGATAGAAGGCCTTGCAGACGATCTCTGCACTTCTGCATTCTTAGTTTCACGTCTGCCAAATACACCCTAAGGCATGACGTCACTTCCTGTATTAATAAATGACTATAAAATAGACAAACAAGGAGCCCTGTCGAGCTGCCTAATGATATCGGCACAATCGTTATGAATTTTAATCATAACATATACATAAATATATATATATATATTTAAAAACAATATATATATATAATATATATATATATATATATATATATTATATATATATATATATAAATATATATATATATATATATATATATATATATATATATATATATATATATATAGTGCGGGTCAAAAGCAAAGCCCCATAGGCAGTTTTTTATTTACATTAAATTAAATATTCGAATTGGCTGCCCTAAAAAACTGATTTGAGGTGACCTATAAAAAAAACAATTCATTAGAGTTGCGTCTGGAGACATGGTGGCCGCTAAATAAATACGTCGGCCAATCCGTATGTCTGGCCCCATACCACAAAACATATGTTTTCTTGCACATCTCCTTCCGATACCCTGTGTGTGTATGCAATGGCCTCCAGTATCGTGCATTATGTATGTTGAGTGAATCATTAAGGTGAAACTCTGCGGTAGCGCCGTGGTTAGTGTACTGGCTTCATAGCTCGGTGGTCCATGGCTCGATCCCCTGTTGAGGCGGGATTTTTTTAGACCCCACAAACGGCTCCAGGATCGACCCAGCCTCATGATTTGGGTACCAGAGCAACTCTGGGAAGGTTTAGGCGGCCGGCGTGATGCTGATAACGTGAACCCTAGTGTGCCGATTGTCAAGAAAATATGGGCCTAACACCATATTCCCAATATGTCTAAATGGGCGTGTAACTGGATCCTTTACCTTTTTAAAAAAAAAAATGCTTCATCGCTGAACATGGTGCGTTTTTCAAGTCGTCTATACATATACATAAATACGGTTATTGCATATTCAATTATTCTAAAATGTACAGTAAATTATGGGAACATTCAAAGGACTCCAGACTATTTTATTGAAATGAAACACGCATGCAATACAGTTCACAATCACAACCCCTTCAACACTCTGATTTACCGCATGTGTCAGTTAGCTAACGTATTGCCTACCCATGTTCCACCTGATCTAGATTGATCCTTTAAAAATGTATGTCATTTTTGTGTTTCCTTTTTTAGAGAACATCGTTTAGAAACCTTGTGTTGTTGTTTTACTCCACACAGATGAAAACTATCATTACACCAAGACGGGTGTCTGTTATCACAGCCTTTATCTTCATTGTCCTCATATTCAGTGTGACCCCAGAGTACGTCGTCAACAGACTTGATTGGAAATTTCATCCAGGAAGAAACAAAACCATCATTGGTCTTGTATGTATGCCCAAATTGCAGTTTTCTTGTTAATGCGTATGACGACATTGAACTACAACACATAATTGTGATCAATCCTTGTTTTCCTTTGTTCTTCTACAAATGGATAATAAAGTATGAATGTTAAGTTTTCTTCTCAGAATAGTTCACAGCTTATGCACGTTTATGACATGTCAGTGTCATTTTCCTGATCGCTCTTTATGGAGCATGGACCAACACTACAGCTGGTTCCATTTGCAGGAAGCCTGCACCAAGCATTCACGTGCTCATACAACGGCAGTTCATGTGGCAATTTGTTTGACCAGATGAGGTTGCATGCCACGTGCACTACATCATATTAGTCGCCTAGTACAACATGCCTCACCATGGACGGACAAAGTGACAAGTATAGAGGTGTTGTCACGTGCTGGCCTTTAAGGTATATATACATTTCTTATACAGCGCAGACTACACTGGCTTGGCCATGTCCGCCACATGAAAGACGATTGCATTCCGACAGATATCTTCTACAGACAACTGGCAGATGGCAAAAGAACAGTTGGGCGACCGCAGCTGAGGTTCAAAGATGTGTGCAAGAGAGACAGGAGAGCTCTGAACATAAATCCAGCAACCTGGGAGGAAGAAGCTGCCGATTGCATCATATAGCGATGCTATCTACGGCGCCACCTCAGATTGGGCAAAAAAAAGCTCTCACTGCAAGCAGAAGACAGGAGAAAACGTCGAAAGGAAAGAAGCAGCTGAGGTCTTCACCTCAGCGATGAATTCCCAAAGACTTCTTGCTACGATCGGTGGTTTTTTCCCCCCCCCCCCCCCCCCCCCCCCAGGTTGCTGGATTTATGTCCAGTGCTCTCATGTCTCTCTTGCACACATCATTGAAGCTCAGCCGCGACCGCCCATCTGTTCGTTTGCCATCTCCAGTTGTCCATATAAAATATCTTTCGCGATGCTACAATCTTCCATGCGGCCGACATGCCAAGCCAGCGTAGTCAAGCGCTGTCTAAGCAGTGTAAGGGTGCTTTGAAGGCCAGCATGTGGCATCACATATAGGTATATAATATAGGGATATATTATTTGGAAAAGCTACATAGAATGATGAAGCAGATATTCACACGCGAGCAGTAGTAGTAGCAGCAACAGTAGTAATAGTAGTAGAAGTAGTAGTAGTAGTAGTAGTAGAAAGTAGCAGTAGTAGGAAGGAAGTAGTAGTAGTAGCCCTTTTAGTTATAACTGACTATGCGCCCCTGAGGTGAAAGGCCACAACTGCCTCTTTCCTGGGGTTAGATTTCGGCGTGCTCTTTACTCTTCTGCTTGTTGTGAGAGCTTCTTTTCGCCCAATCTTAGCTGGCGCCATAGATAGTATCGCCACCTGGTGCGATCATCATCATTATCATCATTCCTTTCCGTTCCCCGTGGAACATAGGGCTGAAACAGTTGCTCTCAATCGATTTCTTTTCTTGGCCTCTTTTTCAGCTGTGCCCAAGTCATTCCAATTTTCTTAGCCTCCTCTTTCACTGTGCTTTTCCAAGTTCTCCTTGGCCTTCCCACTCTTTTTTCCCTTGTGGGCAGTGGCGGATCTACTATGAAACTAATGAAGCTTAAGCTTCAGGGCCCCTAATGCCGGAGGGGCCCCAAAAGCGACTTTAGTCTACATTGCTTTTAAACATTTTGGGTCTACTGTATGAGAAGGAGTTTTTAAAAAATAATAATATTAATAATATAGTGTAATTCAATATAAAATAATAGTTAAAATAAAAATTAAAAGGTTATTAAAGTATCTTGTAGGCTAGCCGTAAACGAAAAAACGCTTTCTCAGAAAGTAGACCTACCATGTTTTCCTTTCAAAGCATGCGACAATAGTCGCACGACTCAAATGATTAATTTTTTGTTGTATATATTTCAACAATCCCAAATTTTGTGAGTCAGTAGCACAGATGTTGTAACGGTGGAGTGTCGCGGTAAGTTGGCCTTCTGTGGCTAATGTAATTTTTTTTCCCCTTTTTAACAGAGGTGAAGACCTTAGAGGAATAACTGTGAGTTCACATTATCGTAGGACTGAGCACGGATATTTTCAAGTGAAAGCGTATGTTCACCCAGGACTTGTATTTTGTTGAACAATGTCGTGGATGAATTGTTTTCTATATGTAAAAATGTTAAAAATCTCTCATTTGGTTTTCCATTATAGCAGTATCGAACCACAATTACCAGCTGGTCAACATGTGTCAGGTCAGGCGTAGAGTTAACAATAATAGAGTAGTATTTGGTGTCTAGGTTGTTGATTTGATTCACAATTTCATCTTGCACATGTTTTCCCATAATTTCTTTCAATTCTTCATACACGGTTTTGGATAGGTAAGTAGCATTTACTTTTTCATGTTTACATTTCTCGAGATGTTCATGTAAAAATGGGTCGAATTCTGAAATAAGTTCAATTGCCCCCGTGAAGTTTCCATTATTTGGTGAGCCCCACTTCTCCTCATGACCTCTAAATGCCACACCTCTTTCACTTAAAAACTTTATAACAGCTACAACTCTTTTCAGACTTCAAAAAAGTAATGTATGGTTTTTGTCATCTGTTCTTCAAGTTGCTGATCCACAGTATTTTTTTTTTGACTTTCTTGTTACCCAACACAACATCGCCCTCTTATGTTTCATGCTGTCTTCATAATTCTCCAGAGTTCTGCGTACATTCATCAGTCAGAAAACCCACCAGTTTTAAGTGATGTTTGGCATTTAGAAAATAGTTTGCAAACAAAACAGTATATACAGCCTTTGCTCTTTGAGTAAACTAACCAGGATCTCATCACAGTCTGGCACATAATTGTTTGAGAAACTTCTGTTTTGCTCCTTGTAAACCCTGCTTGATTCGGTATATACATCATCTGGTTTTTTATTTTGAAAAAATCCTTTGTCTTGCATTAAACAATTCTGTATGAAACCATTATCAACTGTTATGGGCCAGTTTTCGATGTCATTGTATTCTTTGAAATCACTGAATTTGCTTCCTGTTTCATGTTTCTGTTCAGTCTCTGCTTGTTCCGCGGTACTTTCATGTTGACCACTGTGATCGTCATCTGTATCAAAAGCGTCAACAGAGGGTTGAATATTGCTAGAAAGAGCTCCCACAGTTTGTGCACTATCAGTGGCTTCAATGGTGTTTGCTTGGCTTGTTTCAACTGTAGGTGTTGACAAACTTGACATTGCCAAATAGTTTGTTAGTTTTTGACATTTAGAGATTTCGTCAGATCGCTTTTCCATGAGTTTGCGTTTTTTGGTATCCACTTAAGTACTTTCCTGAACTCATAGTTATTTCTCTAGGGTCTTGACCTCTGTTAAAAAGGGGGAAAAATTACGTTAGCCACAGTAGGCCAACTTACCGCGACACTCCACCGTTACAACATCTGTGCTACTGACTCTCAAAATTTGGGATTGTTGAAATATATACAACAAAAAATTAATCAATTTGAGTCGAGCGACTATTGTCGCATGGTTTGAAAGGAAAAAATGTTAGGTCTACTTTCTGAGAAAGCGTAGGCTAGCCTACACGATACTTTAATAACCTTTTTATTTTAACTATTATTTTGTATTGAATTACACTATAATATTAATATTATTATTTTTTAAAAACTCCTTCTCATACAGTAGACCCAAAATGTTTAATCAATGTGGACTAAAGTCGCTTTGGGGGCCCCTCCGGCATTAGGGGCCCTGAAACTTAAGCTTCATTAGTTTCATAGTAGATCCGCCACTGCCTATCCTTTATAAAAAAACAAATTTCGGTCTACCATGACTGAAGAGCGCTTGAATTCTTTATGCATATTGTCTCTAGAAAATGACTTTGCAAAGAAGCTCTCATATGACAAAACTGTACGTGAATATGTTGCTAGAAAAAACAGAAATAAGAGTATTTAGTCAAACGTGCTTCATGTAGTATGTTCTGGTAAGTTTAACTTTTCCTTATGAGCACAAATCTCTTATGGATACACCTTGTCAGCGTTGTCCTTTAACCAAAGTATTAAAATATTTTGTATTTTCCTCATTGCTAATTTTCTTATCTTGTAATGTTCTTGGTATGTCTTCAACGAACTAATTCTGAATGATGGAGGCAATCATTAAAATAGTTATAATTTTAAAAAATCACATATAAAAAGGTGGATAGTGGTCTAGTGATCAGAACATATGCCTTCTAAGCAAATGTTCTGCATTCAACTCCCAGCAGAGTTGTTTCTTGTTTGAAAATTCCTTCATTTGTCTTCAGTTTTTATATGTGTGTTGTTGTGGATCTACTATAAAGCTTGAACTTCAAGTCCTCCAAGTCCATTTATCTCTATAATACATTTCTTTCCCATCCTCACATTTTTTGTGTGGTTTTTTTTAATAAAAGGGGCCTGTTACACATAAGAATTATGCAACGTTAACAGTGTACGCTAATTTTTCCTTATGCAAGGGATAGAACTCGGGAAATGAACTCACTGTTTTACTTTGTGTAGTTATCTTTTCTTGTGACCGAAGGTTGCCGGTTTAATGTCATACCGATCTCGGTTCATGTCCTTTTAAGGAGCGTACAGGTCTACTTTTCTTAGAAATGGTTGGCAACCTGCAATGTTGCTGTTTCTTTCCTTATAAGGCTCGATTTTATATGTCGTTCTCAGTATAGGATCATAAATACGTACTATTCTGAATTGATCTCACGGGAATGGTTCTCTGCGCATGTCTGTCTTTTGGTTGTAGATTGAACAAGCTTCCGCCTAGTTAGTTTGTGGCAGAATGCGGTCGAGATGTGATCTGTGTCGGGGCAAGATATGTTCTTGTGTCCCCGAGTATTCTTTCATCATAGGAACGGAACTTCTGTGATTTTGATGGCAAGTTTTTTCATATTAATCCCATGTGTGTAATTCTAACGTCTGGGGACGGTTGGAATTGTGGTGTTTTTCGAACATAAAGGTAAAACTGCTCTTCCTATTTTGTTCTGTAGTCTGTGAGGTTAGACATTATTGTTCGACTCGTTTCGCACTGTCAGGCGGGGGAGAGACTTTATTACTAGAAGCACACCAGATATCTCGATGCCTTATATATCTATGGTTCAGGCTACTTATGCCCACAGAACAGTTAATATTATATTCCTCGAACTTCGTTATGCCAGCGAAGACGCCTTTACGAAGGTTAGACTTATACAATATGTCCACAGAAGGTCAAGGTGAACTGAGTTCATAGTCCGCCATGCTCGTGCGGCTGGTATTTAAACATGCCTACATATCTGATCTACTTGTATCAGGAAAGAGTTGATTAACTCGCATATTTTTTATGTTTGAGCTGAATCTGCTGAAGCTATCATATCCATGAGATCAGCTTATTTGAATGCTCATTTATTGAGGGAACCTTACCTTATACTGATTGATATGCTTTACATTGCTTGTGATTGATCGTCAATGTCATCGTAACTATTGTGGCGTCTCAATAAATGTTTGGAAACGTAACCAGCTGTTACTAGATTAATTGACTTCCACGTCGTGTGTTTATTTGACGTCCTGTGTGGACTGTCTGGCTAACTGGTTAGCTACACTGTTACAACACGTATATACAAACCAGACCAAAGACAACATATTTCTACGCCTGTATCATCTCTGGTGTCTGAGGGTGATACCTCTACATCTTCCACATCACAAATAATCACCTCTCAGTATTTGGTGGCCATAAGCTGGTTTGGTCTGGTGCCAGCATACACGGGGTCCCTTACCCGCTTCATTCAAGACATCTACATACAGAATTCTTCAAGACATCTACCTACAGAATCCTGAAAGTACTCGGCGTTGCCCGGTATTTTTTGTTGGACTTGCAATTTTTTGGCTGAGCCTGAATCAGGTGAAATGACAGTACCCGGCGTTCGCACATATATTTCCGGTTGAATCAAGTTGCTGCTGTCGATTGAATCAAGTTGCTGCTGTCGATTGAATCAAGTTGCTGCTGTCGATAAATCAAGTTGCTGCTGTCGATTGAATCAAGTTGCTGCTGTCGATTGAATCAAGTTGCTGCTGTCGATGAATCAAGTTGCTGCTGTCGTTGAATCAGTTGCTGTCGTTTTGAGAAGGCCAAGTTCCATGGTCTTACGAGTTCAAGTATCGTTTGAAGTAATTTAACCTTACATCAGAAGCTCAAGTACCATCGTCGTGGCAATTTCGAAGCAGTTCAGATGTACGATCATCGTTGGATCTTCATTCCTTAGGATGCTGATTGTCATCTGTTTTTTGCTGTACTGACGATTGGATTCGCATAAGTTAAGTGGCCTGTTTTGTTTGTGAACTGTGCCCTTATACTTCTACTGAGCCTTCTGTTTCTTCACATTCTTTTCTCATATTGTTATATGTTATATGTTTATATGTTATTTGTATATTTATATATTTACATCTCAGTGGGTTTTCGGTTGGGCGGTGTCTCCTTTTAGATCATACCACGTAACAGAGGTTATCTTTTGAGAGCGTATCGTTAGGAACAGAGCAATTTTCTTAATTGGAAATTGTTAGCAATATCCATTGCTATTTACGTTTAGTTGTGACGACATGTGCAGTTTTGTTTTCGTTATTTTTCGCATTCTTTAGTTTTGTTTTGATTTGTTTGTACATTGTAGGTCTCCCCTTTTCTAGTGTTTTAGTTTTTATACACCATTTATGTTTATACACTGTGGTGTCATGTATTTTGTTTAATTCTATCGCAGATATCATCACATTCTTTGTGATACTGTCTTTACTTTTCGCTGTTTATTTAGTTGATTTCTGCGGATGTTTTCTTATTGTTTCTGATCATTGTTATTGTTTACATTGTTATTGTTTACATTGTGACTTTGTTTACATTGTGATTAGTTACACTTATGGTAATTAATTAATGGATTAAGCTGATGCACTATTACTAATACACTGATGATAAATAAATGATGAATAGTGTTGTGCACTACTGATTGGGAAGTCTACCTATGATTAAGAATTCACTGATGATATTTCTATAAAGGTGTTATACAAGTTCTTTGACATAGACTTGTTTTCCACAGAGATTGGGATAATATAATATGATGTGAGTGTACAATTGCTTGATTTAACACTTGTTACCATTAAGTTTAAAATAATATAGTTAATTATTTCAGGTTTTGTGACTCATAATATTAGACAATATGTCTACACTTGAGTACTTTATTGAGCAGGGTAAATCCCTTGGCAAGACTGGTGATAAATTGGAGGAATATGCTACTGCTCTATATAACAAGGCACTGAAGTCTGAGGAAAAAAGACAGAAAGCAGAAGCTAAGCAGAAAAAAATAGATGCTGAGAATCTGAGACTGCAGATGCAGGCAGATGAAAGGAAATTCCAGATGGAAATGGAAAAGCAAAAAGGAGAATCTGAACAGAAACAAAGAGAAGCTGAAGCTGAGGAGAGAAAAATCCAGCTACAATTGGAGGCTGAAAATAAAAGACTAGAGAAAGAGGCTGAAAATAAAAGACTAGAGAAAGAAGCTGAAAATAAAAGACTAGAGAGAGAGGCTGATGAGAGAAGAGAAAAAGCAAAAATGGAGCATGAAGAAAAACTCTTAGCTTTAGAGTTGGAGAAGTTGAAATTGATGAACATGGGTAATGCTAATGATGCAAATAAGGGTTCATCTTCTGATAAGGCTAATGCTAACACGTTTAAGATTAAGCTACCAGCATTTAGTCCTTCATGTGATGACATAACGTTCTATCTTAACAGATTTGAACGGTCATGTAGAACACATAACATTGTCAAATCACTATATGTCGATCAATTGTCAAATATACTAAAAGGTGAATCTCTGAGTATGCTAAGCATGGTAGATGAACCTGACAAGAATAATTATGAGGTTGTCAGGGCCGCTTTGTTAAAGAAGTACCAACTTAACGAAGACGGCTATCGTCTACAATTTAAAAACATGTTGCCTGAAACTGGAGTAGAATTCTCCGAGTTTATTGCAAGAATACGCATTACTTTCTCACGATGGGTTGAACTATCTAAGACGGAAAAAACTTATGAAGGACTTATGGACTTAATACTTAGAGACAAAGTCATGTCGTCTGTCAATGAGTCTTTCCTTGCTTTCCTTCATGAACGTAAACCTAAAACCATAAAAGAAATGGAAGATTTCTGTTGCCAATACGTAACTGCGCACCCACACATAACCATGGGTAACTCTAAGGTGAAAGAAGGTTTGCCAGTTGCTTCGGCAGCTCCGTATGGTCAAAACTTTGCTCGTAAATTCAAGGGAACTCAACAAAATGTTGATAGGAAGAGTAACCATAATTACGTTCAAAATTATGGAAATCAATTTCATGGTGATTCTTCTGCGAAGAACTGGAGACGAGCTGACAGTCCTCGTTATTTTGCACCAAATAATTATAGACATTTCAGAAGAGGATATGGTAACAGAGGCTATTCCTCGCGAAGACCTTAAAACCAATTCAATAGATGTTCGCATCAATGTGGACATGATAATAATTATGGAAACTGGAATTCAAACCAGGATAATAATTTCAATAGAGAACACAATAACTTCAGAGATAACAATAACTCTGATAACTTCAGAGGTAATAATAGTCGCGGTAGATCTCAATACAAAAAAAAGAGATATCAGCAGGCTAACTCTGTACTACAAGAATCTCAGGGAGCCTGTAATCAGGTTGTTGATGATAAAAACTCTAGCGCTGTCACATGTTCTACCTTTGACTTTGGGAGAGCAAACAAGTGCCCCCAATGCAGTACTTTGTTCGAGCCAACTACCGTAACTACTTTGAGCTGTGGTCACCCTCTTCCCGCTCTTCCTGCTGCAGTTGCGCATGACGGGAGAGGTTCTCTAATCCTACATAAGGGTCTTGTTAATGATACTCCGGTCTCACTACTTTTCGATTCCGGATGCACCACTATTGGTGTTAGACAATCTCTTGTAGATCTATCTTGTGCTATGGGAAAAGTAATTAAATGTGTCACATTTGGCGGCACTCTAGAGAAATATCCTACTGCCGTAACTCACATTGCCACTCCTTTCTTTACCGGAGATGTGCACGCTTGTCTTTGACCTAATCCTATTGCGGACCTTATTATTGGTCGTATTCACGAAGTTAGGGAATGTACCCCACAGCAGATTGCTGCTTGGGAAGATCATAATTTGCAAGCTACCAATGCAGTGGTCACAAGAGCACAAACTCTACAGACACCTTGAACTTCATTGACTAGTAATAATGAAGTGCATAGCCAAGACAGTCACTTGGTTATTTCTCGTGACTCTTTCATAAAACTACAAGAAGAAGATCCTTCTCTCAAAAAATTCTTCATTCTTGCAAAAAAAAAAGGTGATCCAAATCAGGATACAAATAGAAAATCTTGGATTGCCATGAAAAACGGCGTACTTGTACGTATGGTACAAGACTCGACAACGTCTGCACATTCGCAAATTCTTGTTCCTAAGAGCATGAGAGTGCAAATATTGCAACATGCTCATGATTCGCAATGTGCTGGACATATGGGTTTCTCCCGTACAAAGTCGAGAGTCCTTGCGGCTTTCTTTTGGCCTTTTGTAAGCAAGGACATACGTCTCTACTGCCGATCTTGTAAGGTATTGTTGCAGGTGGAACTTATGGAAGGGGAAGTAATCTTTAGAATGTTTTGAACATATTAAATTTCGAGTTGCAACGCTTGATTAAGCGGATACTTGTTTGACTTTAGGATAGAATTATTTTTTCCTATTTTCGGGTGACAGAGTACAGATAAGCGTGTGAACGCTGTTTAATGTATTTATTCTGTACTGTTTTGAGTCATGTGAATAGCTCGCTAGTCTGCATGTGTTATCGCGAACGGTGTTCAAGACAACCAAATCTCGTGACGGGTTTTTTGGCGGGACTAGTGTGTGATTGTGGGAGTTGTGTTTTGGGCGTGGACCGTGTAGGTCGAGTCCCAGTGTTTTTGGATAATGTATGCCTACGTAGGATTTGAGAAAATGTCGACTTATATATTTCGCTGTGTGTACAGCCTATGTGATACACTGCAGTGAAGATTTGTTTAGGCTATATGAACCTTATTATAGCTGCCGTGTGATGCAGGCTTTGCTATGTATTAAGGTACTTCTGTAGGCCATATTATATATTAACTGCAGTGTGGAGATGTATGAAGCTATTAAGCTATTATTAGTCCAGGATTAGGACAGGCCATATTATGTTTAGCTGCAGTATGAAGATTTGTGAAGCTGTTAAGCTATTATAAGTCCAGGATTAGGACAGGCCATATTATATATTAACTGCAGTGTGGAGATGTATGAAGCTATTAAGCTATTATCAGTCCAGGATTAGGACAGGCCATATTATATATTAACTGCAGTGTGGAGATGTATGAAGCTATTAAGCTATTATTAGTCCAGGATTAGGACAGGCCATATTATGTTTAACTGCAGTATGAAGATTTGTGAAGCTATTAAGCTATTATTAGTCCAGGATTAGGACAGGCCATATTATATATTAACTGCAGTGTGGAGATGTATGAAGCTATTAAGCTATTATAAGTCCAGGATTAGGACAGGCCGTATTAGATATTTAATGCCCGGGAAATTATGTTATAATGATTTCGTATTCGTGCTAGCGAATGCGAGTACATTTATGGCCAGTAATAACAGTAATAACATTTCAGACTGAAACCACTCGGTTACATTTATGGTGGTTTTCAGTCAACAGGATCTGACATCTACGACTATTCGCGTCGATAGCCTAAGTGGCGTAGTTTTCGTATCATTGGATATCATTTAAGATGTGCCTGAGTGGCGTATACGATTAAGAATTTGTTACCTCTACAGTGATATGTACTTGAAGCAAGAGGATAAAGTGAATCAAATTTTGTCCACCAGACCATAACATATCTAGAGGATCAGTCACTACAAGTTGAAAATAATACATATGACTTGTAGAACACTTGACTTTGTTATAATTGACCTTATGTAGGCGTGGCTTGAATCTCCTGTACTTCAGAACTGTGACCTAGTTATTATCTGCCTGGGTGGCGCATTTGAGAAACGACGCACGCTTTATTCGTGGTAGAAGGCAACTTTACACCAGTAGCAATTGACGTCCTATTTCATGCCTATAGACGACAACAACATCTGCAGTGGTCAAGGAAGTTCAATTAGACTTGGACAGTATTTGTACCAGCATTTGTACGGGTTGTGACAGATTTCTGCAATATTCGGGTTACCTGTGCCAGTGGTCACCATCACAAGTTCAAGACGTTATGATACACGGAGTTGCCGTGTACATTTCAGACTACAGAAGAGTCAAGAGTTGCAGTGTGTGCTGTATTATGGTTCCTGTCAACTTGTGCATTGTTAAGCACATATCATATTGACGAAATTACCGGAAGAGAAACGAATCTAGTTGCAGTGCTATCCTGCAGTGGAGGTTTTAGCAGTCTATGTGATATCCAGTGTCGTGGCGGAAAAGAAGCGGGATCATTGACAGATAAGTGATTGTGTCTTGTGTAAATTGTGTCACTTCATATATGTCGCTGGGCCTCCCTAATTGCTCATTTTGTTATTATTGTTGTTTATGTCTAATTTGACATATGATTAAGATTTGATGCATAGGTGTTAATGGCTGTTGACATATGTCGATTTTCCTGATAATGATGTGACTTGATAAAGGTGCTATAAAAAGGAATTGGTGATACAGAATTGAGGAATAAGCTCATTTCTTGACAAATAGTTGGCTTTGTGAGCTGGAAAGTTAATTGTCCAAACTTTTGTAGACAGTAATTTGTCATAACTATATGTGATTACTAGATATATTGATTTAAGTAAGTGAATCACTATGGATGATGATGAGATAGATCCTGAGGATATGAGGCCTATATTGGCTTATTTGTGGGAAGAAGGTAAAGATTATCAACAATTAAAAGGCCCACAGCTTGAGGAACATGTGATAGACAGATTTTTGGTCAATGCGTCAAGAGCGCTAAGATATTTTGCTGAGGAGAATTTTCACTCTCATCCTCATCTAAGGATGGCTAAAGATTTAGCGCAGTTACTGCTTATGGATCTTCGATTGTTTTCGTACCACTATATGGGTGTTGAGCGCGATCAGATATTGAAGAGTATACGTAAGATAATGCGCAACGACATTTCTGTTGATCAGAAAAGAGGTTAGAAGATGAGGAATTAAGAAGAAAAAAACAACAAAGGGAAAACTTCTTAGAGAGTACCGCTGAAGTGAGTAAAGTACATGAAACAGTGTCTAGACTTACGGGCGAATTGCAAAAGTCAAACTCAGAACTTGCTAGTGTGCAGGCAAGTTTGGATTTAGCATTGTTGAAGATAAAGCAATTGGAAGTCCAGATGAAAGATAAGCAAATTGAGGTAGAAAATATTACACAGGAGGTCCAACAAAATAAACAGATTTATGAGAATTTGAAAGTTGAGACCGATAAACGTGATAGAGATTATACAGAGTCACTTCTTGATTTAATGGATGATATTGCGAATCTTCGTCTCCAGCAGGAAGAAAAAGATGGATTGATTCCAGAAAAGATTGATGAGCTTAATGATAGCAATGATTATATTAAGAATCAGTCACTACAACTAGAGTTGACTCAGTTGAGAGCAAATAAAGAACAGTTAGAGAAACAGACATTAGTGGAGTTGACGGCTGAGAAAGAGAAGGTCGCTAAAATTGAAAATTTACTAGCAGAAGAAAGCGACAAAGTTTTGGCTGTTAAGGAGTTAAATAAAAGGTTAAGTGAAACGATTTCACTTAAAGATAATGAAATTGCGGAAGCAAGGGAAAGAATATTTGGCTTACTAGATATGGTTTTGAAAAACAAAAGGTGCTCTTCTGTCAATGTTCACAATGATAGACAGAAAGTTGCGAAAAGTCAACCCCATACACTTTTTGCTCAGAGAGATTTCATTCATGGTAAAGATAGATCTTATCGTGGTAAATACAACTTTAAAAGTTCTAATATTACTGGTAGTTCCAGTAATAATTCTTGGCGTCAGACCAACAAAGATTCTTGTGTAACAACAAGTTCTGTTGGTCAGGAAAAGATAGGTGATAAATTTCAGGTCAAGATTCATAAGAACAAATATTTCTCTACTACTGGAAATACTCAGAAATTAATAGCGGGTGTTGAGACTATTACTACTTGTTCCAAAGATGAAACCCATATGCGGAACAATAGAGATACTATTGTTTCTGGCAGTTGTCAAACTCAGCATAGTCATTTTGAAACTATTGGTAAAGATATTCCCATAAGGGAGAAGAAAAACAGTTCTAGAAAGGGAGATAACCCCAAGATTAAACAGTACCAAGGGAGATCAGTAAATAATAATTTTCCTTCTCCTAGATACTGTAGACAATTTAACAAATCTCAAAGTTTTGATTGTAAAATGTTGGAAAGTATGATAGAGATAATAGCTTTTCAAATGTTGCTTTACATCACCAGAATAATGTTCCTCAACAAAAGACTAAAGTGATTATTTGTAAACAAGGCAACGGTAATAATAAGTATTTTGATCATAGATCAAATAATAAGCGCAATTGTGCTAATTTTGTTCAACATGAGCCCAGAGCCATTTATAATCAAATTAAACAGAGTAAAAATAACAGTGGATGCTTGGATACTATTGCTTGCTCTGGTTGTTGTTGTGAATATAACACTTTGTTTCAGCGTAAGGCAGCGGCGACATTCAAGGTCGGTCATGTTGTCCCCAAGAATTCTATGATATCTACATGTGATAGAGAGAGCTAGTGACATCGTGAAGAGACCGGGTTTTTTACACAAGCCGGTACTGGGTAATTGTAAACGTGATTTCTACGTTTTTTTTTCATTAAATTTCACTATTGAGTAAAATGGAAATTTTCATTTGTATTTGTTGACAGAAGCTACGTTGCGATAAGGGTCAAGGCTTCTGTGACATATTGACGGTCAGAAATGTGAGTCAACTTTCCGCTCGAGTAGTCAACCGAAACCTGTCAGCGTCAAACTAAAATCTGAGGTGTTGCTTTCTGAAGGTCAAGCATGTTTACAAGAGAGTGGGAAATTTTACGGCGTATTTTTTTTCCTTAGATAGTAAATATTTTTGTATTCTATATTAGTACATGACATGTGCTTGTTTTGAAATAACATATAATTTTGTTGTAATGATTATTTCTTTGCATCTTTTGATTGCCATAACTTTTTTTTATTGTTGTTATTTTTATGTCGGTAGTTTGATGATGTATTAATACATTTTTATGCTATTTATATATTATTGTGTTGATAATGTGTAGTATGTAATTATTATCCTTTATACTACTCTGTTCAACTTAGAATTTTTGCAACTGTGTTGTTTAGGATAGTTTTGTACATGATGAGATTGCACAAACTCATTTATTGTGTTGATGTAGTGGTTACTTTTAGATAGTCCTGAGTGTTCGTTATTCACTTAATTTATATTTTTTCTCATGTTTTGATGTCATGATTAATTAATATATAGAACATACAGAGAAGATGTGTATTATCTGGTATGTTGTGAAATGTAATTTTGAAAATAGCTTGCATGTATCATACATGATCTTGTATTTGGATTTGTTAACTTTTTGTGAAACTTCGATTTTTCCAGAACTTGATTTTCTTGCTAGTCAGGCATGCAGATTATTTTCCTAGCAGATTATTTAAAAAAAAAAAAAACTTATTTTTTGTAGATATTTTTATAGAACCTTTTTTTATATTTCATATTAGCAACAAAGTGTAGATTTATTTATAATGTATATCTTATCGATTTGAGTAAGAGATAGAGTTATAGCTAAATAGCATTTTACTGAGCTGAACGTAATTGTCAGCAGAAAGAACTTAAAGGATAAATTAAATTTACATGTGTTGATTTAAAGGTTTCTTCGAGATAGGATTTTTGTTTTATATTTCACTCATTTTGTTAAAATATTGATTTCATTATTAGGCTTTACTTAAAGTATTACTGAATTACTTAAAGATTAAATAATGTTTTTATGTTTTTATCGAGAAAAAAAATATGTTTGTACGGTACTGTTGAGAAAAATGATTTTTTTTTTTTTTTGGCATTGTAATTTTTTGTTGTGTGTGCCCAGCATTTGACTGCGTGATATCATTGATATGTAGATTGATTAGTTCTTGTAAAAAGTTGTTTTTTGTTATGATGATTTTTTATTTTTAGCGCTTGATTGTGCGTTGGTCGTATTAGTTATAGTAATGCTATTACTTGTTTGTTCGATGCCTATAATTTATTTATGTTAGTTTTGTATAACTCTTGTAACTTGGTTAAATTACTTATTAGGTTTTGTTTAGTTATAAATTATTTTTGGTGGTGTTAGTATTGATATACTTTGATATTTTGTGTTGTGCCTTTCGATCATGTTTATATATTTATTTTTGAATAGGTTATCTGATCAAAACAGTTATTAGTATGTACTGTTATTGACTTTTTTTGTGTTCGTGCCTTTCCTTTCTATCTGTCTTTGGTAACTATTCTTCATTTCATTCCTTCTTTTCTGTTGTCTTTTCGGTATGGATTTCATATCTTGTTTATACTTTCGTACCTCATCTTCGTTTTACTTAATTCTATTTGTATACTTTGTCTTCTTTCAACACTTATACCTCTATTCTTTGTATTGTTGGAGTGGTTATATGATTTGATATGATATATCTACTTATGATAGTTGTATTTATTTTACATGTAATTGTCCAACTTAATTATGAGTATATGGTATTGTTGAGATCTTACTTTCTTTTTTTTTTACAGATCATTCTTCTTTTGATTGATCTTGTGTTTTCTCTTTCGATTGGTTGTTTTCGGTTTGGTTTGTACTAAATATACGTAACTTAATTTTGGAACTGAAACTGATCATATTTGTATATTTAGCTAATTACTTTTTATACTTAGCTGATTATGCTGTATGCTTTAATTGCTACTTTACACTTTAATGCTGATATTTGTTGTAAATATAATTTGATTTAAAATAAGATATTTTTGTAGGCATACGTTACAGCTTAATTGTCTTCTAAATTTTTCGTTTTTGGGAGTTAATTTATTCAAAAAAAATGATAGAATCATTTTTTTTCCCGGAGCGGGTGGTAACTGTTGCAGGTGGAACTTATGGAAGGGGAAGTAATCTTTAGAATGTTTTGAACATATTAAATTTCGAGTTGCAACGCTTGATTAAGCGGATACTTGTTTGACTTTAGGATAGAATTATCTTTTCCTATTTTCGGGTGACAGAGTACAGATAAGCGTGTGAACGCTGTTTAATGTATTTATTCTGTACTGTTTTGAGTCATGTGAATAGCTCGCTAGTCTGCATGTGTTATCGAGAACGGTGTTCAAGACAACCAAATCTCGTGACGGGTTTTTTGGCGGGACTAGTGTGTGATTGTGGGAGTTGTGTTTTGGGCGTGGACCGTGTAGGTCGAGTCCCAGTGTTTTTGCATAATGTATGCCTACGTAGGATTTGAGAAAATGTCGACTTATATATTTCGCTGTGTGTACAGCCTATGTGATACACTGCAGTGAAGATTTGTTTAAGCCATATGAACCTTATTATAGCTGCCGTGCGATGCAGGCTTTGCTATGTATTGAAGTACTTTTGTAGGCCATATTTTGAAGATTAATGAAGCTGCCGGGTGATGCAGGCTTCGCTGTGTATTAAGGTACTTTTGTAGGCCATATTATATATTAACTGCAGTGTGGAGATGTATGAAGCTATTAAGCTATTATTAGTCCAGGATTAGGACAGGCCATATTATGTTTAGCTGCAGTATGAAGATTTGTGAAGCTGTTAAGCTATTATAAGTCCAGGATTAGGACAGGCCATATTATATATTAACTGCAGTGTGGAGATGTATGAAGCTATTAAGCTATTATCAGTCCAGGATTAGGACAGGCCATATTATATATTAACTGCAGTGTGGAGATGTATGAAGCTATTAAGCTATTATCAGTCCAGGATTAGGACAGGCCATATTATATATTAACTGCAGTGTGGAGATGTATGAAGCTATTAAGCTATTATTAGTCCAGGATTAGGACAGGCCATATTATGTTTAACTGCAGTATGAAGATTTGTGAAGCTGTTAAGCTATTATAAGTCCAGGATTAGGACAGGCCATATTATATATTAACTGCAGTGTGGAGATGTATGAAGCTGTTAAGCTATTATAAGTCCAGGATTAGGACAGGCCATATTATATATTAACTGCAGTGTGGAGATGTATGAAGCTATTAAGCTATTATTAGTCCAGGATTAGGACAGGCCATATTATGTTTAACTGCAGTATGAAGATTTGTGAAGCTATTAAGCTATTATTAGTCCAGGATTAGGACAGGCCATATTATATATTAACTGCAGTGTGGAGATGTATGAAGCTATTAAGCTATTATAAGTCCAGGATTAGGACAGGCCGTATTAGGTATTGATGCAGTGTGGAAATTATATACTATGATTCGTGTTTTGCTGTCGAATGTGTGTCATTTATGTCATCGTATCTGTGTTGTAACGGAATAAACAGTATCGAACTGTTCCAGTCGTTTGCAACCCTTCTTGACTCCTGCATGTACCCTTATGTACGTACTGTGGTGTGCGAACATATCAACACACACCCAGGTCAACATTCCAGACACAGTGACAGGTCAGCAGCACACATATATTGAATTAGCCTGTGTGGCGATGATACAGACCAAACCACTACACTCGCAACAGTGGGTGTAAACAGACTAATAACATTAACGTTTAATTACATTCAGTGAGAAACCAGCAAATCTAGAGTGTATCAGGTATGTCAGGAGGTCAAATCTAGAGGACCACGACATGCTGCGCCTATCCAGGCTGCTGACATCCCTATTCGGCCGTTTCAGAAAATGGCTATAGATATTATTGGCCCTTTTAAGATCAAGTCGGCCAGAGGACATCAGTTTATCCTTACTTGTGTTAATATGTGCACACGTTGGCCAGAGGCTATCCCTCTTAAGAGCATATCTACTGCCGGTATCGCAGATGCTCTTTGGCTGATATTTTCTCGTTTGGGTTTCCCAGGAGAAATATTGTCAGACCATGGCACACAACTTATATCTGACACTATGTCTCAAGTAATGTCTACCTTACATATTAAAAGATCTCTTAGTAGTATCTATCACCCAATGTCAAATGGGTTAGTTGAGCGTTTAAATAGAACGCTCAAGACTTTGCGTGGGAAGATAACTGAAGATCATCCTCAAGATTGGGACAGGGTTTTACCCGCGGCTTTCCTTGCTTATAGATAGGTCCCTAACGAACACACAGGATTTTCTCCCTTTGAACTTGTCTTTGGCGCGCGTCCGCGCGGCTCTATGTCTTTATTACACGATCTTATCACTGCCGATGATATTGGTGATGACACTCAATCCTCATATGAGTATGTCATTGCTCTGAGGCAAAAGATCATTGAGGCATGCAAACTAGCTACTTCGTCATCTGAAATTGCTAAAGAAAAGGCAAGGCAGTTTGCTAATAAGAATAGATGTCTACGACAACTTTGTCCAGGCGACAAAGCATTCGTCCTACTCCCCAGTAGGGAAAATAGACTTCTTATTGCATGGAAAGGTCCATATGCAATAGTCTCTAGAATTTCCGATGTTGACTATGTGGTCGATATTGATGGGAAACATAAAACTTTCCATATCAACATGCTGACGGAATTTCATGAACGTCCAGACTATTTGCTGCCTATTTTTCAGGCAACGGAAGATTCTCATGTTCCTCATGGTCATTACTCATCCCTGTCAGTCATACAGGATGAGGAAACTACTTTTTCTGATGTCAATCTTCCTCTTCCAGTGGTTCCACTACATTCCACGGAATCCTGGAAAAACGTTTCTATTTCTCCTAATCTTTCAGTTGAGGAACATCGACAAGTCTCGTCGATGTTACAAACATTCCAGGATGTTCTTACTGACATCCCGGGACACACACATGTCATTGAACATGACATAAGACTCACTGACAATAATCCTACTAGGGTTAGACCTTATCTTATCCCTATACACTTTCAGTCACAAGTCGAGAAGGAATTAAATGAAATGATTCGATTAAACATAATTGAACCATCGACTTCACCATATTCTTCTTCCATGGTTATTGTCCGGAAGAAAGACAAGAACATACGAATTTGTGTTGAGTATCGCAAATTGAATCAAGTCACAAAATTCGATGCTGAACCGATGCCTTTACTAGAAGATCTACTTATTAGGCTTTTTAATTCTAGATTCTTCACTAAACTTGACTTGTCCAAAGGTTATTGGCAAGTGCCTTTAGCAGATCGTGCCAAACCTCTTACTGCTTTCTCAACCCCTAGGGGTCTGTTTCAATGGAATGTTATGCCTTTTGGCCTTATGAACGCCCCTGCTACTTTCGAACGCATGATGCGGCGAATTCTTTCTCATCGATTAGATGTCATTGCATATTTAGATGATATCTGTCTCTTCAGTGATTCATGGGAAGATCACCACTTGGGTTTATACGAATTACTGTCGACTCTACGTGAGTACAATTTGACAGCAAAACCATCTAAAGCCTATGTTAGGTTTGGTGAAATCTCTTTCCTGGGTTATCATGTTGGTCATGGTCTTTTGAAGACAGAAGACCACAATACTTCGAAGATATTGAATATCTCTGTACCCAAGACAAAGAAACAAGTTCGTAGTCTCTTGGGGTTAATTCAATTTTATGGGAGATTCATTCCGAATCTATCTTCAATTATGGCACCTCTCTCAACGTTGTTGAAGAAAGGATAGCCTAATCTGGTTCGTTGGTCTCAAGAATGCCAATCTTCCTTGGACCAGATTAAGAATATATTCTCATCTCCTCCCATCTTAAGATTACCTACTCTTGATAGGACTTTTGTTCTTCGAAGTGATGCTTCATCCACTGGGATTGGAGCAGCACTGATGCAAGAATATGCAAATACTCTGCATCCTGTTATGTACATTTCTAGAAAACTAAATGCGGCAGAGAGGAACTACTCGGTTTTAGACCGTGAATTGTTGGCTATGGTTTGATCAATTCTCAAACTACAAAGATTCCTCCTGGGCGCACATTTCATTCTAGAAACTGATCAAAAAGCTCTTACAGCTATTCAAACTAAGAACTTGAAGAGTTCGAGATCCACTCGATATGCCATTGCTCTTCAACCTTTTCACTTTACGGTACGAGCTATCCGTGGTTCGGATAATGTGATGGCTGAATTCTGTCTAGATGCCCACATGATTCCTAACTAATATTTCTGTCCTATATTTCCAGATATACTTTGAACATATAACACTCTTATATTATTATAATACATTAGCACACCTGTCCTCACTTTATGTGAACTCATACTATTGTGCTTTGTTATCATCTTCTTCTGTTACCATCTTTAGTATAACAGAAGAAGGCTACGTAGACAATATAAGGGCCGAAAGTTTACTCGGCCACAATTGTTTATAATAATGTATTGTATATTAGGAATCCTAATGGTTGTTAAATAGAATTATATTGATTGTATTTTCTCAGCAAGTCATTGATGATCTGATAAGTTACCTTACTCCTTGTCAAGCATGTAGAATTATGGAGGATGTACTTACCTAGGACAAGACAGAAGCTGTATCCATTACGCCTTGTCCTGGATCTTCATATATTTTTTTAACTTATTTCATTATGTATTGTAATATTATTACATGTTTAAGTAATGTAATATTTACTATCACATGTGTCCATCCTTTTAAGGCGGTATTAGAGTATGACACAGCTATTTGATAATGATTATTATTACACTTGCATATGTATATTATGTTTACATGCTAGCGTGATGTGTGTTGGTGGCACCTCCCCGATATATGTATACATTTTTTGAGACAGATTTTTTCTGTTGAGATATATTCTCACGTGACACTTCATGTGTCGATTTAGCCTCATGTTGGGCAGTTTGTCTATCTATCCGCGCATCATTCGTGCGTTTTGAGCCGCTTCTAGCTTGCTCTTGAATATTTAAAAAAAAAATAAAACATTTTTTTTTATCGGGAGGTTGCGGTTATATGTTACACATAAGAATTATGCAACGTTAACAGTGTACGCTAATTTTTCCTTATGCAAGGGATAGAACTCGGGAAATGAACTCACTGTTTTACTTTGTGTTGTTATCTTTTCTTGTGACCGAAGTTTGCCGGTTTAATGTCATACCGATCTCGGTTCATGTCCTTTTAAGGAGCGTACAGGTCTACTTTTCTTAGAAATGGTTGGCAACATGCAATGTTGCTGTTTCTTTCTTTATAAGGCTCGATTTTATATGTCGTTCTCAGTATAGGATCATGGATACGTACTATTCTGAATTGATCTCACGGGAATGGTTCTCTGCGCATGTCTGTCTTTTGGTTGTAGATTGAACAAGCTTTCGCCCAGTTAGTTTGTGGCAGAATGCGGTCGAGATGTGATCTGTGTCGGGGCAAGATATGTTCTTGTGTCCCCGAGTATTCTTTCATCATGGGAAAAGAACTTCTGTGATTTTGATGGCAAGTTTTTTCATATTAATCCCATGTGTGTAATTCTAACGTCTGGAGACGGTTGGAATTGTGGTGTTTTTCGAACATAAAGGTAAAACTGCTCTTCCTATTTTGTCCTGTAGTCTATGAGGTTAGACATTATTGTTCGACTCGTTTCGCACTGTCAGGCGGGGGAGAGACTTTATTACTAGAAGCACACCAGATATCTCGATGCCTTATATATCTATGGTTCAGGCTACGTATGCCCACAGAACAATTAATATTATATTCCTCGATCTTCGTTATGCCAGCGAAGACGCCTTTACGAAGGTTAGACTTATAAAATATGTCCACAGAATGTCAACGTGAACTGAGTTCATAGTCCGCCATGCTCGTGCGGCTGGTATTTAAACATTCCTACATATCTGATCTACTTGTATCAGGAAAGAGTTGATTAACTAGCATATTTTTTTTAGGTTTGAGCTGAATCTGCTGAAGCTATCATATCCATGAGATCAGCTTATTTGAATGCTCATTTATTGAGGGAACCTTACCTTATACTGATTGATATGCTTTACATTGCTTGTGACTGATCGTCAATGTCATCGTAACTATTGTAGCGTCTCAATAAATGTTTGGAAACGTAACCAGCGGTTACCAGATTAATTGACTTCCACGTCGTGTGTTTATTTGACGTCCTGTGTGGACTGTCCTACTAACTGGTTAGCTACACTGTTACAACACGTATATACAAACTAGACCAAAGACACCATATTTCTACGCCTCCATCATCTCTGGTGTCTGAGGGTGGTACCTCTACATCTTCCACATCACAAATTATCACCATCAACAGGGCCCCTCTAAGAGTTCAAGCTTCAGGGCCCCTAAAATGTAGATCCGCCACTGCTTGTGGGTTTGATTCAAGGACACCTCTGGCTATGCTTGATTGTTCTCTTCTGAGTGTATGTCCTATCCATCCACACTTTCTTACCTTTATTTCCATTTGTATTGGCTGTTGCCCGCATCTTTTCCTTAGCTCTATATTTGTTATTATAATCAGCCATCTTATACGGAGGATCTGTCGGAGACATCTATTTACAAATATCTGTAGTTTGGAGGTGATATTTTTTGAGACATGCCATGTCTCTGACCCACACAGCAAGACTGACTTTACATTTGAGTTAAAGTTTCTGATTTTGTTCTCTCTGGATATAGCTGAGGAGTTCCATATTGGTCGAAGGGCATTAAAAGCGCATCTGGCTTTATTCACCTTAAAACAGACGTCACCATCGGTTCCCTTCCTTTGTCAATGTTACTCGCCAGATAAGTAAAGCTTTCTACTTCTTCAATAGCTTGACCATTGATCTTCATCGAGTCCATCGGCCTATTATTTATCCCCATTTCCCTTGTTTTATTTACATTTATGTGTAGTCCCATCTGTGCTGCTTCTGTCACTAATCTATTTGTTTTGTCCTGCATATCTTGCTGTCTATGTGATAGAAGGCACAAATCATCTGGAAAGTCAAGGTCCTCCATCTGTTTGTTGAATGTCCACTGTATTCCTGTTTTCTCTCCTGTAGTTTGTCTCATAACCATCTTGTCTATGACCAAGAGAAAAAGTAATGGTGCTAGTAGACTTCCCTGTCTGACACCGCTGTGAAATGTGAAGGGCTCTGATAATTTTCCTTTGGTCACTACTTCGCAATGAGGCCTCCTGGTAGAAATCTTGGATGATTTAAATGAATTTCTCTGGGATGCTATAATGTCTCAGAATTTTCCATTTCACAGTGCGGTCTATCCTGTCGAAAGCTTTTTCAAAGTCCACAAAATTTATGTAAAAGGGGGTCTGTCATTCGTTTGATTGTTCTATATTGATTCTGAGTGTTGCTATCTGGTCTGTACATGATCTTCCTGCACGGAATCCTGCCTGTTCTTCTCTGAGTTGCTCATCCACCGCTTTCTTAATACGGTCCAACAAAACTGTGAGCAACATTTTTCCAGCCACTCATAGCAGTGTTATACCCCTCCAGTTGCTACATACAGTCAAGTTTCCTTTCTTTGGCTGCTTGATAATGTGACCTTCCTTCCAGCTCTTTGCGATGGCCTCTGTCACGTAGACAGATAATTGTTTTTACCATATGTTATTATTTTTAATGTTCTGTTTTCCTAGACATTTTGTATTCTTCTTTTCTAACATTTTTCACCTTCACAAACCCCACCTGATGTTGTTTACGTTATGGCTTTCAGTAGAAATCCCCCACTGGTCAGAAACGGTCAGCGTAGCGGTAATATTACATACACGCACCTGGTCCGTCTAGGAGAATTTCTCTAGTCGCTTTAAAACGTTTGATCACGAGCGCCAGGTAGCTTCTGAGGTCTGGGGGAGGGGGGGGGAGACAGTTTGATCTCTGTGTTTGGCATTCAGAACGCAATTAGTGATCATAATATTATGTCTATCGGGGAAATTTTCTCAAAGTTGTTGCTTCTGAAAACCTTTTGTCTTACTCTCGATTACGTCTTTCGCCGAACATCTGTAGAAATATGCAGGCCAGCGGTCCGGGGGGAGCGTCCTTTGTAATCTATAAGAGTAGATTGGTTTAATAAGCCAACACACTCGTGAAAAGTCCTGGCCGGTAGATGACCATATGAGACTTAGGCAGAGTTAGCACAGCAGAACTAGAATGTGTTTGCCTATGTTCTTGTCATTTTTCGGGGTGAGTTGACATATCTTATTATATTATATTCATGTTAGCTTTTTATATATATCTGATAGGAAGGTGACTTAATTCATTTTGAGGATTTCTCCCAGTAATTAGTTCAGTGATAAGTAGCGCTGTCTACGGCCTTCGTTAAGTGGTGCTTAAACTGTTACGGTTTATAATGGGAAATGATAGACTTACAATAACAGACACTCACTAGGCGTAGAATCAGTCCACAGATGCTTATCATGGGTTAAGAATAGGCTAATTAACTGTCATTGCTGTAAGATAATGTCAGGGGTGGATGGTGCACTTAAAAACTGAATAGTGAGATGCAGGCAATAACTCTGAATTACAGGAGATAGTCACTTATTCCTTTTTGATAGATATTTCTAGCGGCAAGGGAGAATCATTTTATGCTTACTTGTGTGGCTAGGCACTAGTCTATAACTTTCACAGAAAGCGGTCACCAGGCATAGATATAATTATATCTTATGATTCAGCCAACTGTATTATATTAGCAAAAACTTTGCATTTTCTATGTATTCATTTGTGGAATGCTAATATTTTCCCCAAGGGGACATATGCTTTATTTGTGTAATGTCACATGCTGTAATCTGTTTATGTAATTTCACTTAATGTTGTAAGATGAATAGCATAACCATTCAGCTGCATGTTTAGTTGAAAGAAGAGGAGTAGATAGCTGCTGTCAGAACGTTTACTGACAGGTATATGGGTGTACAAAAGATATTAAGCCTATGCGGGCACATGCTAATTGATAGAGTGATTTTGTTGTTGCTTGATGTAAAGGGTGTCCTTTTTGGTTTCAGTTTCAGGGATACCGGATTGCTAGAGTCAAGTCTCCAGTCAGGCGAAGAATGTCACATTCTCTTCGTTCTAGAGGGATTCTGAGTACATCTAGCCTTCACGAGTTGTCACCTCAAATACCTGATCCAAAACCCCTTTTGTCAACGCCAAGTTAAGCTCACACAGGCCTCGAGCCAACGCTAAAATCTGGAATCATAAAATGCAGTAGTAGTTCTCTACTCGCTTATTGGATTACCAGTCAGAGCATTGCGGCTTCCAGAATATCAAAACCGCCCAGCATGTCTATAGCAGAATCTGGTATCACCCGCCGTTGTGTGCCTAAACGGGGCAATCAGCCAAAACCACAGCCAAACCAGTTTAAACACGATTTACAGCCAAGCAAGCAATAGCGCCGGATAACAGCGCTTGCGACTCTTTGTCCTCAAGTGACTTCGACTGGTGTATTTCTGGGTCATGTAGAACCTCGCATTTAGGAGCGGCCAGCCAAAGACAGACAGAGTTCCAGCCCCCCTCGCGCAATTAGAGGAACCAACGTTTAGCACCACCAAGGAAAGTTTGGTATTTCACTTCATTCATCTTGAAGGATATTTATCTGTAAGACACTTTTCTGGAGCTAGCTTTTGGTCCCACGAAAGCGGACAGGCTGTCGCTCAGTTTGTTTATTTGGTCAGCAAGAAAGATAGACAGAGTTCCAGCCCCCTCGCGCAATTAGAGGAACCAAAGTTTAGCACCACCAAGGAAAGTTTGGTATTTCACTTCATTCATCTTGAAGGATATTTATCTGTAAGACACTTTTCTGGAGCTAGCTTTTGGTCCCACGAAAGCGGACAGGCTGTCGCTCAGTTTGTTTATTTGGTCAGCAGGAGATAAATAGAGATCTTTCAGCCCACCTCGCGCAATTAGGGAGGAGTCACCAACGATGGCGCCTATACAGTGATTTTATTCAGGTTAATTCCATCACCCATGGAGGATATATACGAAAAAACCACTTACTGGAGCTATTTTCATCTGGTCCCCGAAAGCGGACGGACTGACACTCGATTTATTTACCTCTCCATGTTCTACAGGTTATTTTATGACTGGTGGTGTGTGTGTGTGTGTGTGTGTATTGTTGGTGTATTTGCATTATTGTGGTTATTGATGATTTATTGATGACTATTGATGAATATTTTGATTATTGATGTAATCTTATGTAGTTTGTGCTGATATGCATTATTTTCATGCTTTTCTTCTTTAATAAATTTTACACATTTATTAATGCGCTGTTCACGACCCTTCCATCCATAAGTAATTTGTTTTAGCTCTTTACTATAATCTCTATGTATGATAAGAGAAAAGAGTGAGAGCAGGAGGTGCTTAGACAGTAAAAGTGAGTTGAGGGCTTGGAGAGAGTGATAACTTAATAAATCTGCTCCAGGTTTGTCTCAAGTCTACCTCCTATTACACTTTATCTATGTGTAATCTATAACTCTGTCAGTCCACTATCCCTTGTCGATTTTACTACTATTGTCCAACTCGACAAATACTCTACACTCTAACTCAACCACGACAGCCTCTTTTTCCCAGATTTTCCTTGAAGAGCTGGTGTAGTAACTCTGTACTGTATGGTATATCTGTCTTCAGAGCTTCTGGTGGTATTCCATCTGGTCCTGCAGCAAAAACAAACTGGGAAAGCTGCAGCACCTGGTGCGATGGGCAGCTTTATTCGTCTAGGTTGCAGGAGTTATGTACATTTTCTTCATGCCTCTCTTGCACACATCTGTGAACCTCAGCTGCGGTCACCTGACTGTTCTTTTGTCATCTGTCAGTGCCCGTAGAAATTTCTTTGGGATGCGACCATCTTTCATGCGGCGAACATTACCAAACCAACGTTGTCTGCGATGTCTAAGCAGTGTAATTATGCTTTGAAGGTCACCAGTGACAGCACCTCTACATCCGTCACTTTGTCCTTCCACGAAATACCAAGGATATGGCGTGGACACTGTTGTTGGAAGGTACTGAGCATTTTTTCTTGCTTAATATAGATTGTCTATGTCTTGCTGCCATGCATAAGCAATGCTGATGACACAGTCATTCTATGCTGCAGCTTTGGTCTTCATTGGATGTTTGTAGTTTTCACAAACACACATCTACAAAACAACGTATCATCATGGCGAAGGGAGTAATGCTGGAGATATTACCGACCCCGAAGCTGAGAAATTACTACTGTGGCCAACCTGAAACAAGTACACCATTGCCAATTCATAGTTATTAGTGCAACCTGACCTACCACATTTGTTTTCTGTAGACTTATTGTGAAGCTAAATTCATTGAATGCTTTTGAGAAGCGATACATCAAGCTCTTGTGCTCATGTCGACTTGAGTGACGATTGCAGCGTCATCGGCGAACAACAAATCTCATATAGTAACCATTCTGGTTTTCGTTTTTGACTTCAGCCTTGCAAGGTTAAATAGTTGACCATCTGATCTAGTGAGAAGGCATATTTCTTCAGTAACATCTTTGAAAGCCCGTTTCAAGAGCAAGACAAAGAAGATCTCGAAGAGAGTCGGATATAGGAAGCAGCCCTTGTTTTACTCCACTGCGTATGTCAAAGGGTTGTGATGTGTTACAAGCATATAGGACTGTATCCTTCATGTCTTCACGAAATGACTTTGTCATGTGCAGCGGTTTAGTAAAAAGAAGGTAAAGGAACCCGTTACACGCCCATTGAGGCATATTAGGAATATGGTGTTAGGCCCATATTATCTTGACCGTCGGCACACGAGGGGTGATGTGGTTGGCATCACGCCGGCCGCCTTAACCTTCCCAGAGTTGCTCTGGTACCCACTTGGGGCTGGGTCGACCCAGGAGCCGTTTGTGGCCTAAAAAATTCCCGCCTCATCTGGGGATCGAACCATAGACCACTGCGCTAGGAAGCCAGTGCCCTAACCACTATGCTACCGCGGCTCCCTAGCGGTTTAGTGGGACAGCCTGTCGTAAAATACAATCTGTATGTACAACACGCTCACATATGGTCTCGCAAAATCTCCCCCCCCCCAGTTGTAAGACTAGTGACCACTTTTATAATAATAAAATAACATAAGTATAACATAGGAATCACCGCGCCACCAAAACTATTAGATTTTATAACTCGGTCTCTAAAGGGTTAACGTACCAAAAACGATAGTAAGAATTAATGCCAATGTGACGTCACAGACTTGCACGCCCTACCCAAAAACGTAAGAGAGAGGCTAGAAATATTTGAATATTAGGTCAAAGGCCATGGTTACTGTAGTCAAGCACGATTGAACGTTGGTTATCGTTAGAAATTGTTTATTTCTTAGAAAAGGCAAGAGTGAAAAAAATTGGAAAGCGGGAAATGCATAGAGCCCGTTTGAATGTTAAAAATGAAACTACTGTCAAAATTGAACGATAGAAGCCCAAGGGACGATTAAAATGATAATATTTAGTTATTAGACATAACATATTCTTTAGTGTAATATCTTATCTTGCCGTAGAAAGAAAGATATGTTATTTGAATAAATATAGAGGAAAAACGAAAATGGTAAAAATAACACTGACAAACAACATTTTTCTTTGTATAAGAATAAGTGTTCTTAGGTCAGTTTCTTGCGCTGATTTCAAATTTTAAATCCGTTTATCTCTATCACATCGGGTTCTTAAGATATTTGTGAATAAATATATTTTTTGGAAACCGTTATTTGCTCCGTTTCATTTTTACTAAATAACTTATTACAAATTAATAAAAATGCAAAATAATTCTACTTTTTATACTGCTAAAAGATGCATGACATATGTTACGGTATTTTTCAAATAGTTACTGTATTTTGAAATAATTCTGAGCAAAATATACCTTCTAGAAGTTGTAGAAATTCGGCTGATCTGTTCTGTTACGTGTGCGGATATTTTACCGATCGTGTTTACCAGAAAAACTTTACACCATTTCTAAAGAAAGCATATGAACTTTATTTCGATTCGAAAGTTGATGATGCAAATAAATCTTGGAAGCCAAATGCAGTTTGTTCGACTTGTGCAAATACATTGGCAGGTTGGTTACGAAAATCCCCGAAGCATAAGTCGATGCATTTTGGAGTGCCAGTAATATGGCATGAACCGACAAATCACGCTACTGATTGTTACTTCTGCTTGACAAATATCCATGGTTTCACTTTTGAAACTAGAAAGTCTGTGGTTTATCCAAATATTGAATCAGTTTCGAAACCAGTGCCTCATGATCCAATCACGTGTCCGATCCCAGTTCCACCAGAACAATATCCGTTTGACGTGAATGAACCATCAGAAAGTGATAGTTTACCTGCTTTAGAATCTTAATTCTGACTCGGATTATATACCAGTGAATGATGGCGTTCACTTAATTAACCATTCAGAACTTTCACATCTAATACATGATCTCGCTCCTACCAAAGGACAAGCGGAATTACTCGGTTCGCAACTCAAAGAATGGAATCTGATAGCGCCCAATACTCCGATATCTAAATTTTGTCATAAACACAGAACTTCTTCAATACTTTGAGATGGATGATGACATTTGCTATTGCAAAGATGTAAACGGTTTAATGATGCACCACGGTCATGAGCACATAGTCAACGAATGGCGACTTTTCATCGACTCTCCCAAGACTAGTCTAAAAGCCGTGTTATTGCAAACGGAAATTTATTTTCATCAATTCCAGTCACCTACTCTGTTCATATAAAAGAAACTTATGACAATATGGCTATGCTTTTGGCAAAAATAAAGTACAATGACTACCAATGGCAGATTTGTGGAGACCTAAAGGTCATTGCAATTCTCACGGGCATGTAGACTGGGTATACTAAATTTGTTGCTTCCTATGTGAATGGGACAACCGCAACAGACAGGAACATTATGCAAGAAAGGTGTGGCCTATCAGGGATCGTATGCAGCTTGGGCATAAAAATGTAATACACGAGCCATTAGTTAACAAAGACAGCATCATTTTACCACCGTTACATATAAAGTTGGGGCTCATGAAGAATTTCGTAAAAGTGTTAGATAAAACGAGCAAAGCTTTCACTTATCTTCGAGAAAAGTTTCCACAAGTTAGCGATGCAAAGATAGAGGAAGGTATCTTTGTAGGACCTCAGATTAGGAAAGTTATTGCAGACAAACAATTCGAGAACTTGTTACATGGTAGTGAACTTCGCGCATGGATGGCATTCAAATCGATCGTCGATAACTTTCTGGGAAATCACAAATCTGTCGACTATGTGCATATTGTTAAGCAGTGCATAGATGCATACAGAATTATGGGCAGTAACATGTCCCTCAAAGTCCATTTGCTTGATTCACTTCTTGACTTTTTCCCTGACAACCTTGGCGAAGTCAGCGATGAACATGGTGAACGATTCCATCAAGATATCGCCATAACGGAGTCACGTTATCAAGGACGGTGGAGTGTGACCATGCTTGCCGATTATGGTTGGATGCTTCATCGCGATGTACCACATGCCATTCACCGACGAAAGTCGACTGCAAAGAAATTCAAGCCTACATAACTGTTATACTTCTTGTACGAATGATGTTGTAATACTGTATGCGCTGTTAAAAATCTTCAATTGCGCATTTCTAGAGATCCCGACCTGATAGAGAAAAACGGTTTGCAGATTTTAAAAAAGCGCATTAAAATTGACCAGAAAAACATAAAAATGTTAGAGAAAGAAAAAAAAAATTTTTTGTTAGCCAGTGTAATAGACAGAAGTGTGAAACCTTATGTATTAGATGACAGACGGTAGACGAAGTAAATATTATCATTCTGTATTGAAATGACTTAGATAATACTAGCGATATGGTAGAATGAAGACATATATAGACGTGTATAGGGCTTCTTTACTGATGCTGGCCATATTAAGGGGTGTCTCCTGATTTGAAAATTATTAGGTTAACTTTTTAAAAAAAAGACGCGTAGGAGCGGAAGTCATCTGATTGGTTGCTTAGAATAACTAAGGAGTTGAATAAATACACGGAGGCCCAAGCTTTCCTGGCCACTTACAAATAAAATTTTCACTTGTGTAGTTATTGACGAATTCAGACAAGTTGTGCTCCTATGCCTTCGCTGTTCTGATGTCAGCAGGAGTGTGGCCGTGTACATAGTTGTTCCTTTGGAAACAGACTATATTCTTACAAGACAGAGGAAGCACAGACCACCCCATAATTTTATATTTATGAGAAACAGAAAATAATAAATAGTGTCACATATTTAGGGTAGAGTCGCTTCTACACGCCATTTCTAATAATTGGGTGATTTCCCCTGACCAATCGGATAGCTCAGATTTACCCCGGGGAAAGTGGAACAACGACGCCATCGGCAGTAGAATGAAAGAGCGCAACTCAAGAGGTCGTATCTGGTCCAGCTCTACAAAAGAAATCAAGGACAAATCTGAGGAGATGGGTAAATGTCGTCGAACCTAAAATAAGACTGTAACTTAAAAGAAGGAACACGGTGGAAAACGTATGGTAAAATGATGCCGTGACCACTTCTCTTTTAAAAGCAAAAACCCACCACTATAAGTCAAACAGAAAATAGCGAAGATGGACCAATAAATGGAAAATTACATAGCAGCAACTACAACAACAACTATTCAAACATGGAGAAGTGTTCGACAACCATACAGAACAGAAAGAAGAGAATAGCATTGAGAGACCTCGCTTCAGAATTAAAACGTTGTAGAAGCTACGCAGTCGATTTCCCTTGCATAAGAATAGTAGACGGATTGGTTGCAAAAGTTTATAAGATTGAAATAAAAGAGATTGTTGAAATCAAGCTACAACCATTGAAAGTCAAAGAAGGGAGACCAAAATTGAACTTGAAACAAAAACTACGCCTGTAAACTTCATTATTTGGAATGCACGGAGAGGTACGAAATGATAGCAAAACAGAAAAGAAGTAAAAGAAAGATTTAGAGAGAGAGATAGAAGATGGCAGCAAGCAAATCAGATAGAGAAACAACACCAAACAAAAGCTCACGTAAAACAAATAAAAATTGATAATCACCGGCCCATTCCGCCTCTGACGACAAATACAAGACCAGTCAGAAAAGCCACCCTAAATTATAATCCATCCAGCACAGATTCGTCTGACATATCAGAGTCAGAGACGACAGACTCTGAATTTTACCAAGACGACCACATACCCAGACCACCCACAGATGAAATACATCGAGCAAGACAACAACGAGACTCGTCCGAAAGCGAAGAAGATATCCCACCACTTGAATTACGTAATAGACTACAAGACAGAGACCTGTGCATTAGAAATGAAGAAATCATGCCACAGACGTCACACGATGACAACACGAAAACACCTTATATCCACACTCAAACTTACTCCCGCAGTGATAAATCGTCAGCTGATACCTATCACACCCCCAGTTCAGGCAGTTCTAGTTTTAACACTAGTGAAAACCAAACACTGCTATACCACAAGAACAAGATTGCTCGTTCAAAACAATCAGATCCTGAAGAAACTATACCCAAGCAGATTGTTGAACCATATACCAGCGATCTTTATGGAGACGAAACAGAACAAGACATGAGAGAAGACAGTGTCAACCCCAGCACAGCTTTGTCAGACCCCAACGAACATAATGACAGAAAAATGGTAGAATTATACCAACAAGAAACAGACATTGATACAGCTAGTTCCATTGAAACCAGTGATGCGGATAGTACATTATTTGTACCAGTCAGCTCCAGCGTCAAACGCGCCTATAAAACAGAATCTGATGACTCAATCCCTAGCAACAAAATTCCGCGTATACAGCACAACCAGGTCAGAAGAAAAATCAAGGCGAAACATATACCTGCCTCAAAACCAACAGATGTTCCAGCCATACAAACCCTAACCACAGTAAAACCATCACCGCAATCAAATGATGTTAAGCCATCACCGCATTCGTCAATGTCCTCAGTGTCCCAACAGTCAGCAAATGCAGTGTCGTCGCCTATCACACCCGTCACCACTGCTACTCAGTATGATGCTCGCCTAAGCAGTCGGGACATTGCAAGGTTAGAGATGGTGAAGGAACTAGCGAAGCTGTTCTGAAAAACACGCCCAGGTGTTTTATATGTTCGCAAATCCGAACACGGTCAACGCATATGTGAACAAACCTTTTTAACAATGTACTAACTCTCCCCATGTACTCTATTTTCAGTTGTTGACAGTTCAAATGACTTGCTTACAGACTAAGATGTCAAAGCCTCACTGAGAAAGTTATTTTTTCCAGCCTTAGAATACGGATGCCCAGAAAGAAATCAAGACCAGCACACGGAGGATTTTCTTTAGATAGCATAATTGTGAAATAAAAATGTTAAAACAATTGATAACACACGGTGTTACGAGTTTACAGACACCCTTATTTAGTTACATACATTTTCTTAATATTTAGAATGCTACACAACTTTACCTATAACACATGTGTCACACTATTCTGTTGTAACATTCATCTCCACTTTTGTAACTGATCATATTCCACGCTCCATTCACCAGCATTTTCATGCAGACACTTTACACCAGTAGTTTTTTTTTCTTACCTCATACTAATATTTCTTTGATCTATATTATGCTAAACTCCTTGATATCTACCACCTTGATCAATCATACTGTTCCTACTATAATATCTCTCAACAGCACATAATTCATACCCAAAACTAGTATTGTAGGTTATGCTATTTTTCTCCACAGGATTATTTATTTTCAAATGTACATTATTATTTTAGACCCAGATGTATATTAGTACTGTCAAAAATTTTATTGTCTATCACAAATACCCCAATGACATTTGCGCATGCTGAATTTCTGCAAATGAAGAATCCCTTGAGAGCATTAGTATATGCTAACCCCAGATTGAACAAATTGCACCTATTTGTTGATGATGCCTTTGCCCATGTTAAAGAAATAGCATTTGCACATGCTGACCTAGCAAATGAAATACCCCATTACCGCATGATAACCACTAATGACACATGAGATGAAGAAGCAACAGGTTATGTATGATGAAGATGACATTTTATATTAAGGTGAAACTTTATGTTGTCACAGCTGAGATTTTGTTGTAATGTTTATGCACAAAATCCCCCACATTAACATTGGAGGAGGAATAATCTTAGTCTTTCGTGGTTACGAGATAAGACAAGGATATAATAGAATATTTGATGAATACCATGGAACAAATCAGAGCAGATGATTGTTGCACATATGAGGACCATATTTGAAGTCATTATTGAAGGATTATCAGTAGACAAGAGACACAAATGAATTATGATAATCCCATGGAACCACAGGTACTAAGGACACAAAATGGAGATTAAATAATGAAAAAAAAAATAATGACTGAATAATTGCTACGCCCAGAAGTAAAGGAAATAGAGATGCATCCGCATTTTAGAGAAGATATCTCTTTGATTTTTGCTTATTGCCTTTGTAATATGAACATTGTTGTATTACAAATGACTATTCCTTATCACGAATTACAGAATGTTGTAAGATAGTTGGAATAAATTGACAATTTAAAATACTCATAACATACCCAGAATTACAGGAGAGAAAATAAATAAATGATTGATGAAAGTGGACACACTGAGATTTGCTCACCCCGAGGATAAAAAAAAAAAAAAATAATGTTATCCCAAGGACAGACATGTCACAGATATATCATGGAGATACTATAAAAAAAAAAAAAAAAAAAAAAAAGAATATCTAGATTAGAAATGCAGCAAACTTGGTCAAGGACACCATGAAATAGACCCCCGCCCCACACTTAAGATAACTGACGGATGAGATTTTTGAATTATAAGTACCATAAGTCACCCATCTGGCTGTAGTCAGCGGATGTTACAGGCACCACATAACTCTGACTAACCCTCGACCAGCGAAGGCAGAGTTGGTGTCGAAATTTTGCACATATGTTAAAAGACATGTTTTTGTTCATGTTTTAGTAAAGTCTAGACATTTATGTTAATAGTTCTATAAATGATTAGTTGATATATTGATGATAAATATTCGCAAATATAGTACATGGACAATTAATAAGGATATATTTCCAGTACAGAATAAGAGGAATAGGAAGGATCCACATTTTAAATATTGGAGCACCATGAGCGAGGAATTGGACTTATAAAGAAAATGGAAATGGTACACTGTATGCAAGGATAACCAGAAATAATATGGATAAATAGTAGTCAGAGTGCCAGGAACTTTGTCTTACGAGAATATTGTAGATTCCTCACGATCAATTGATTATTTTTCTTCCTTTCTATGTCACATTTTTTTTTTGAGTGATGACCCCAAAATTTTTTTTTCATCTCATATTGTCAAAAGTTCTTACATCTCAGTTGATAGTTCCATAAATAATTGTTTGATGTGTTTTGCATAAAGGTATTGCTAGATAAGGTACATAGGGAGTTACTAAGGATGAATTCTCAAGATAACAGGAGGACTAGAATAGATACAATGATATTGGAACACCATAAATGATACATTGGTGTTATGAAAAAAAAAAAAGGAGACAAATATAAATTGTATACAAGGATGCCTCGAGAGTGACAACATGGATACATATTGTCAAGAGTATAAGCAGTTGTCTTAAAAGAGAAAATAAAGTAATACGGAACCCAATGTAGAAAATTCATGATGATTTGGAAACTATATTTTTCTTTTCCCTTATATTTCATAATATGATAGTAACACATTCGTCTGTTGGTTGCTGAATAATGTGATGTTTGAAAATTGATGTATGGGAAGTCAAGGAAGATCTTTGAAGAATAAATATATATATAAAATAATATTTCTAGGGAAGAGTTCCAAAAAAAAAAATACTGTATTGACAGAAAAGAAGGAATGATTAGAAATAACTGACTAATGGACAGGATCACCACCAGACGTACAGATATTAGAGACAAACATCACATAGTTTAGAAAAAAAAAAAGGAATGTAAAATAGAACATTTTTTCTACAGTGACGGACTTAGAACGAATTTATACACTTACCATTTGGAAAATGTCAATAACCAGAAACATTCTGATAGATAAATAAGGATAAGCCATGAGGTTTCAATGCTTTTATTGTGAAAAATGATTACTTATAAAAATGATGCGGGTCGTATTATCGTCTGATAAATATGCATATTATGTCTAGAGATGTTTTCTACATGTAATAATGAGCAAGTGGCTCATTCAAATGATGAGTACCCATGAAAACATTGGCTATTTTATGAAAGTGGATTGCCATTACCATAGGAATTGGAAATCCTGGACATTACTAAGGATATTGCAGAGTACTTGGGAAATAGAATAAATAAGTACGCCAGAAAAAAAAAAAAAAGATTTTTTTTTAGTACTTGCAGGCTTTTAATATGGAGCAAATAACAGTACAGAAAAGAGATAACACCCCTACCACATCCAAGAGAATGTAATCAACTATATTTTTGAATGAAATGTAATAGATTATGATAATCCAGCCAAGTTCTGCAAATAAGATAGTTTATTGTTCATTCCCCAGTGTTGCCACTCGTCACATTTTTTTAGTGATGACCTTATGAGTGTTTTGCAGATTTTGTTGGGCACTGTTGCCAATTTGTAAATTTGGTGAAAAATATTATGATGTGATGAATAAGTTACACTTTTTGAAGTTGATGTCCACTACTAGTTTTTTTTTACATAGCAGACGACCTCATATAGACATAGGACCCCAGTATAGGAATTAGATTAAATTTTTTGGAAATATTTTTGAACTTAGAAAAATTTTTGAACTTTAAATTTTTCTGAAAAATTTTTTTGAACTTAGAAATTTTTGGGGATGGATTTTTGTTATTGATAGTACTCAAATGTCTCCCTACGGGATACATTTGCGGAGCCCCGGGATCTATATGTGGCCGTGTACATAGTTGTTCCTTTGGAAACAGACTATATTCTTACAAGACAGAGGAAGCACAGACCACCCCATAATTTTATATTTATGAGAAACAGAAAATAATAAATAGTGTCACATATTTAGGGTAGAGTCGCTTCTACACGCCATTTCTAATAATTGGGTGATTTCCCCTGACCAATCGGATAGCTCAGATTTACCCCGGGGAAAGTGGAACAACGACGCCATCGGCAGTAGAATGAAAGAGCGCAACTCAAGAGGTCGTATCTGGTCCAGCTCTACATATTTCTTAGTCTGAGAAAATCAAACTTCAACATTTCTTATAAAATGTGTATTTCAGGACATTGAGTGGTTATATATATATATTTCTTACTGGCGTAAGTAGTGACAATAGTTAAATATGTATTTTGAATAGAGCTCCCAACCCTAGTCGCAGCAGAACTAGGTTCGAGGATTTGAGTCAATTTGCAAAAAAATGTCTTACACCTCAAACCATGTGCAGTAGAAAATATTCTTGTGTTGGAAAGCATTTAACTCAAGGAATGCTTATGACGATAAAGAAATCAAGGACAAATCTGAGGAGATGGGTAAATGTCGTCGAACCTAAAATAAGACTGTAACTTAAAAGAAGGAACACGGTGGAATGAGAAGGTTCGCCATATTTGACAATTGAGTAGGCCTACGAGACAAGGATTCAAAAAGGGATTTTTGCATCGATGAAAGCATCTGATGAGATGATAGAATTTTATTATACTTATTATTGTAAAAATGTTCTGAATTCCAGACTTTGTTGAAATTTTAAGTTTCATGCTGAAAGATATTAAAAGTTTTGCATGAAATCGAACGCTGTTGAAAAGGTGAATTACTACAGTTTTGAGATCTAGATAAGAAATCTATCCATTTCAATTAAATTCGCTACATCAACACCTAAGAGAAGAAAATCGAACCTGGTAACACAAATTTAAGAGAGAAATCTAAATCTCTGGTGATTAGGCCAGTTAAACATCTGCTCTCTGTAAAGTAAACTGAAAATACTGCATATACCGGCACTGCCACATGAAGGTAATATGGTGCCGTTCCAGTCCTAAGGAACACCTGCCCCGGCTACATGAAGGTAATATGGTGCCGTTCCAGTCCTAAGGAACACCTGCCCCGGCTACAGGAGATCTGTGACCATTAATTGCCTGTATTTAACTTATATAGTGAAATATTTCAATATTACGGTAAGAAGAACCATTTATTTAATTATTTTTGTATTGGAAAATGTGTTTGCATTATTGATTATGTATGAATATTGGAAGGGTAGCGTCCCAGTCGTACAAGCGCCACTTCAATCTGTTAGGTAAAATCATTAAAGTATGAATATTGGAAGGGTAGCGTCCCAGTCGTATAAGCGCAACTTCAACCTGTTAGGTAAATTATTAATTGGGGTTAGATAATCTTATAGCTTCATGTAAAAGCCCTACAGCTTTACTTGTACTTTGGGAGATAAAAGAAAATATATAAAGAGGGAAGCCAACATCAAACTTTGTGTTGTTTCACCGAGTTGCTAAGAAAGATATTATCCTTTTGTAGAAAAGCCAGACAGGCTTTCTGACATTGTGGGGAAAGAACTTAATAAAATCCTTACAGTTTTACTTAAAAATTGGGATCAAAGAAATTAATAAGGGAAAAGAAATTACTGAATAATGTTTGAGATATAGCCAGCAAATCACTGGACATCTTTATAAATTACAGGTTATCACCTGAATGTATTTACTTAGTTATAATATTGTCTTATGACTAGGAATTGTTCAACATATGGTTGAGGTACCTGATGATGAATAGAGCACTTTACCAGATGGGGACAATAACTATTTATGTACTATTTTCTGATTTTTTTTATCTGTTAATACATATAAACCTGTTAAGAACGGAGATAGGTCAGACTATTATATTGAGGGAAATTAATCCTCTACTTCCAGGGTTTCTGTGTGAGAAACTGAAGTGAGCCAGTCACGTTTTATGTTCAACCAAAGTACCAGTTTGAGGCAATAGAATCTGTGTGCCTTAAATTATCAAGACTCCTGAAAGCTGTGCAGTGCTGTGTGCATGCAGACTTATGAACAGGACATCGCAGAATTTCTACAAATAGCTGAGATAAGCCTGATGGTTTTGGGCACTTGTTAGTTCACTGACTGATCCTCCACCGATATATTATCAACAAGATCTATACAATATGATGAGTTTATTGAATCCTCCAACGTGTGCTCATTCTTAGAGGGTTTTATTACATTAAGAACACTTCCAGTCATATAAGCTTCAAGATCAAGATATAATAGACTCTATTAGTTAAACTTGTATTTCTGTAAATATATTTAATTACTCGTTATTTGAATCACTGAATTATACTCAATACATTGTAAACAATTTATCAGACCAAAAATTCAATAGTGAGTTGTTAAATTACTTGTTAAGTAACTTTAAAGTGTAGTTGTTGTTATCTTATTCACATAAATTGCATATACCCTAGACATCTAGCTACACAACATCGATACATCAGTACATATAATTTGGGATAATATACATAGCGGGTGGTGGTCATTAGTGGAAGCAAGACAGGTTCCCTGACATATATTCTTAATTTATACTTTCTCAGGGGCTTGCATAGCTGACTTCACACTTGCTACACATAATATATACTAAATGAATATCAACCCACCACATATGTTGGTAGGCTCGTCTGGGATCTGAATTTTTCATTTATAGTGGGGTAGCTCGCTTCAGGATTTCTACAGTTATAATAAGTAAAAAAGTGGAGGATTTAGTGAATTGGCATTGCTCATTGTTGTCCTGTTAATTAGAGATTAATTATATTAGTTTGGTTATTTAAATAATATTTGTTAGAATATTACGATGGCAGAATTGGCCAAGTACAGATCTTCTGCTGTGCAGACTGCGAAGGAAATGGGTATGGAGGGACAAATTTTAATTGATTATGTTACAGCAGAAGTTGATAAATTTATAGCCCGAGAAAGAGAAGATGCTAGGGAGTCTAAGAAATTAGAGGCTGATAGATTGGCGGAGGAGAAGAGAATTCAGTTAGAAGATGCTAGAGAACTTAAGAAATTAGAGGCTGATAGGGAGGCTGAGATTAAGAGGCTGCAGTTGGAGGAGTAGAGGCTTGAGGCTGAGAAGGAGGAAAAACGTCTACAGAGGGAGGCGTAACGAGAGAAAGAAAAAAAGAGATTGGAGGCGGAACGAGAGAAAGAAGAAAAGAGATTGGAGGCGGAACGAGAGAGATAAGAAAAGAGATTGGAGGCGGAACGAGAGAAAGAAGAAAATAGAATGGAGGCGGAACGAGAGAAAGAAGAAAGGAGATTGGAGGCGGAAAGGGAAGATAAAAGATTACAAAGGGAGCATGAGTTACGACTCAGGGAGTTAGAGTTACAAGGCCATGCTCCTGATAATGGCACTAGCCCCTCCACTTCGGACTCTGTTGCAAGCCAGGTAGCCTCCTCATCAGCCATGGGGTTTCATCTGGATCCCTTTATTGAGAAAGACGATGACATCGAGTCGTTTCTTAGTCGTTTTGAAAGTTTAGCTACAACGTATGGGTTAGATAAGGAGAAGTGAAGCCTTAAGGTATCCCAGGGACTTAGGGGAAATTCATATGAGGTATTTTCCAAGCTCAGTAAAGATGACCAGGACGATTATGACATTCTTAAGCAAGCACTATTGGTCAGATATGAGAAAAACAGTGAATTTTATAGGAAGAAATTTAGACATGCTAAATTACTCACTGGGGAGACCTACCACCAGTTCTCGGCCCGCCTAGAGACCTATATGGAGAAATGGTCTTCTCTGGGGAAACCCCAAGATTTAAATGAAATGATTATGATGGAGCAGGTTAGGGAGTCCATGGCTCCAGACTTGAGGAAGTTCCTCACAGAACAGGGTGCAGAGAGACTGGTGGATATTTTAAAGGTAGCTGAACGATATCTAGCAGCCCAGTCAGAGTTAGATAGAGCTAGGAAGAAGCAATTAGAACATAATAAAGGCAACCAAAACCAATTTGATACTAGGGATCATAACCCAAGAATAAACCAAAATTATGATAGGCCCAGGTACGAACAACGTGACAGAAACCCGCAATATAATGAAAGGCAATCCTACAGACCAGAGGGAAAATGGTGTAAAATCTGTAGGATGCAAAACCATAATACTGTTGACTGTGGTAGGAAAGTTCCTCCATATCGCGCGGCATGCATGATCACAGTGGACAAGGGGAGAAAGAAACTGACAGAGAATCATATTAATCTTCAACATCCCCCCACCCGTGAAGAAGTTTTATGTAATGGGGCCACCGTTAGGTGCCTTTATGATTCCGGATTGGAATATGACTCAGTCGTGAGTGCAACCCTGGTGCACCCTGACCAGTATACCACAGAGAAAGTGGAGATACAAGGGGCCCTCATGGGAACAGCCACCATGACACTTCCCGTAGCCGAGATCAATGTTAAGACAAGGTACGTGGAAGGAGTGATTAGAGCAGCCGTGTGTGAAGACCCTAATTACCCGCTGGTGTTAGGAAAGAAATATGTGTTTCTAGGAAGCCCTGTAAAACCTGTTGTAATGGCCACACTTCAGGTCAGGTCGACCCCTAGAAAGGAGGAAACACCACCACTAACTATTCATCCAAAGCAGATGAGACAGGCCCAGGCAAAGGATAAATCATTAAAACCTTGCTTTGGCAAATTGCCAAACAGCCATACACACCCTAGAAAGGGACAATTTTATATGAAGGAGGGACTGCTCTACAGGAAAGCTAGAGCAGGATCCAACAGGGAGGGACAGCTAGTGCTGCCCAGGAGTTACGGGAACTGGCAAACATTACCATTGATGATAATCAGCCAGAATTGAAACCAAAACTAAGTGATCATTAGAGGAGAGTGGGGAGCGGAAGGTTGGTCAGTTGGCCTAAGGTCACGCTCACCTCACAATATGGTTATTAATTTAGCAGTATAAGGGCCCCGGTAACAGAGGTAGTTGACCGGGCCTACACAATCCATTTGGAAGTATTGGACGGACATTGGATTGAGATCACACATATTACATAACAATGCTAAGGGCGGATTGATTTCTGATGCAGAAATTCATTCCCCACATTTCATATTAATTCACCAAAATTATAGTAAGGATAAGTATACAGTGGTGAATATGGCCTCTATTTGAGTGGCGCATTATAGAATTATATATGGAGAATAGAAAAGGATGCTTCCAAGTTTAGTCAAGCCGGCGCGCAGACCAATTGATGGCTGTGAACATTTCGGAGGAACATACTAAATCCTGATGTTGTCTTGAGGATATTCCGAGAGTTTTATACCGGTTGATAATGAAATTACGGAACCCTTACATTACTCTGCCAGCACCATTTATAGATTACCCTTCATAACTATTGCAACCTTGAGGGACGTCTAATACTCTTTGGACCTGTCATGGGACAGACTCAGTGAAGAGGAATGGTGAAACTTGATTTATATCAGCATAGGACAGACAGTAATATCTGCAGCTGTAATAGATTCTTGGATTGCGGAGGTCTGAGGCAGCCTTCTTGGGTTGTGCTTACTTTGAATGACCCCACTGCAATAAATCCATGATCATTTTAAGGCAGAGAAAAGCAGGTGGATCGTGGTTGTCATACAGATATTGAAAGTTGCATTACCATTGCAAGCTTTTCTAAAGGGGGAGATTATGTCGTAAAATACAATCTGTATGTACAACACGCTCACATATGGTCTCGCAAAATTCCCCCCCCCCCAGTTGTAAGACTAGTGACCACTTTTATAAGAATAAAATAACATAAGTATAACATAGGAATCACCGCGCCACCAAAATATTAGATTTTATAACTCGGTCTCTAAAGGGTTAACGTACCAAAAACGATAGTAAGAATTAATGCCAATGCGTCACAGACTTGCACGCCCTACCCAAAAACGTAAGAAAGAAGCTAGAAATATTTGAATATTAGGTCAAAGGCCATGGTTACTGTAGTCAAGCACGATTTAACGTTGGTTATCGTTAGAAATTGTTTATTTCTTAGAAAACGCAAGAGTGAAAAAAATTGGAAAGGGGGAAATGCATAGAGCCCGTTTGAATTTTAAAAATGAAACTACTGTCAAAATTTAACGATAGAAGCCCAAGGGACGATTAAAATGATAATATTTAGTTATTAGACATAACATGTTCTTTAGTGTAATATCTTATCTTGCCGTAGAAAGAAAGATATGTTATTTGAATAAATATAGAGGAAAAACGAAAATGATAAAAATAATAGACAGAAGTGTAAAACCTTATGTATTAGATGACAGACGGTAGACGAAGTAAATATTATCATTCTGTATTAAAATGACTTAGATAATACTAGCGATATGGTAGAATGAAGACATATATAGACGTGAATAGGGCTTCTTTACTGATGCTGGCCATATTAAGGGGTGTCTCCTGATTTGAAAATTATTAGGTTAACTTTTCAAAAAAAAAGACGCGTAGGAGCGGAAGTCCCCTGATTGGTTGCTTAGAATAACTAAGGAGTTGAATAAATACACGGAGGCCCAAGCTTTCTTGGCCACTTACAAATAAAATATTCACTTGTGTAGTTATTGACGAATTCAGACCAGTTGTGCTCCTATGCCTTCGCTGTTCTGATGTCAGCAGGAGATCTGTGACCATTAATTGCCTGTATTTAACTTATATAGTGAAATATTTCAATATTACGGTAAGAAGAACAATTTATTTAATTATTTTTGTATTGAAAATGTGTTTGCATTATTGATTATGTATGAATATTGGAAGGGTAGCGTCCCAGTCGTACAAGCGCCACTTCAACCTGTTAGGTAAAATCATTAAAGTATGAATATTGGAAGGGTAGCGTCCCAGTCGTACAAGCACCACTTCAACCTGTTAGGTAAAATCATTAATTGGGGTTAGATAATCTTATAGCTTCATGTAAAAGCCCTACAGCTTTACTTGTACTTTGGGAGAAAAAAGAAAATATATAAAGAGGGAAGCTAACATCAAACTTTGTGTAGTTTCACCGAGTTGCTAAGAAAGATATTATCCTTTTGTAGAAAAGCCAGACAGGCTTTCTGACATTGTGGGGAAAGAACTTAATAAAATCCTTACAGTTTTACTTAAAAATTGGGATAAAAGAAATTAATAAGGGAAAAGAAATTACTGAATAATGTTTGAGATATAGCCAGCAAATCACTGGACATCTTTATAAATTACAGGTTATCACCTGAATGTATTTACTTAATTATAATATTGTCTTATGACTAGGAAGGGTTCAACATATGGTTGAGGTACCTGATGATGAATAGAGCACTTTACCAGATGGGGACAATAACTATTTATGTACTATTTTCTGATTTTTTATCTGTTGATACATATAAACCTGTTAAGAACGGAGATAGGTCAGACTATTATATTGAGGGAAATTAATCCTCTACTTCCAGGGTTTCTGTGTGAGAAACTGAAGTGAGCCAGTCACGTTTTATGTTCAACTAAAGTACCAGTTTGAGGCAATAGAATCGGTGTGCCTTTAATTATCAAGACTCCTGAAAGCTGTGCAGTGCTATGTGCATGCAGACTTATGAACAGGACATCGCAGAATTTCTACAGATAGCTGAGATAAGCCTGATTGTTTTGGGCACTTGTTAGTTCACTGACTGATCCTCCACTGATATATTATCAACAAGATCTATAAAATATGATGAGTTTATTGAATCCTCCATCGTGTGCTCATTCTTAGAGGGTATTATTACATTAAGAACACTCCCAGTCATATAAGCTTCAAGATCAAGATATAATAGACTCTATTAGTTAAACTTGTATTTCTGTAAATATATTTAATTACTCGTTGACATTTAACTTTATTTGAATCAATGAATTATACTCTCAATACATTGTAAAAAAGTTATCAGACCAAAAATTCAATAGTGAGTTGTTAAATTACTTGTTAAGTAACTTTAAAGTGTAGTTGTTGTTATCTTATTCACATAAATTGCATATACCCTAGACATCTAGCTACACAACATAAATACATCAGTACATATAATTTGGGATAATATACATAGCGGGTGGTGGTCATTGGTGGAAGCAAGACAGGTACCCTGACATATATTCTTAATTTATACTTTCTCAGGGGCTTGCATAGCCCGACTTCACACTTGCTACACATAATATATACTAAATTCATATCAACCCACCACACAGCCTATTCTCAAGAAGATTTTGAAGAGTCTATCACTATTAACCAGGCCAAATGCCTTGTGAGGTCGATAAAGGCGACATATAAAGGCTTTTTCTGCTCTCTTGATATTTGGCAGAGAGAAAAAAAAATGTCTATTGTTCATCAACCAGCTCGGAATCCACACTGTGACTCTGGATATGTCCGCTTAGCTAACTTTTGCAGTTGCAATAAGATGCCTTTGGCGAACGCATTATCAACAATACCAAGAAGAGAGATGCGTCTGTAGTAGTGGCAATCGCTTCTCTCCTTTATGTTTATATAATAAAGCAATCTTGGCATATTGCATGTCTTGATGAGTAGCTGCCTTTTCCCAGCACTGACACAACCCAATATGCAGGGGTTGCAAAAGTGTGCTTTTACAGCATTTGTTTAAATAAGGAGAATGAATTGATAATATAAATTACAGCAATCAGCGTATTCACTACTGTCTTGTATTATTTTTATTTTTTTAAGTGTAATGACATCCCACGACACAAAAGCCTACCAAAAAAAAAAAAAAAAAAAAACTATTCTTTAAGGAAGACAATGGGTTTCAGTTTGGTTTGTATTTTATATATTTCACAGTAGTTTACCCTACCTTCCTCACATCTAAAAAAGAAATTGACACTACAATAAAAGCTGTACGTAATGCACCATTAACATCAAGGGAAATATAATCAACCATGGTGGAAACGCATTAATATAAATGCGAACCAAAATCTCAATAATATATGGAAGATAGGTATCTTTTCAACCAGTTGAACAATAGATCTTACTCAGCATGATTCGAAAAAAATCAAATGTGTCAGAATTACATAACCATTAGAAGTAAACGTCTCATGTGCAAATAAAGTTCAAGATAAAATTGAACAGAATAAAACCAACAACAGAGAACGTCACTGCAACAGAGACAAACCAAACGTCATGTATTTGTTAATTTTAGAGTATTCTTCAAAAAAATCTAAAATGAAACACTGTCTACATCAAACAATATAGCAACAGGAGCTATACCTGTCCTAGCAATTAAAATCCTATTTTTAAATACCCGACATGACGTTTCTATAAATGAAAAATTGGAGAATTGTTAATTTCTCGTTGTAAGTCGTGTTTACTCGGAACCTTTATAGACTGTTCACGAGCACCCCAGCGATGTCATCGCTGACCATATTCAAATTTAAAGAACCAACATTGCGCTGTGGCTCGGTTGCTATCTCAAGAAAATCATATCACAGGATTATCGCAAGTCAGAAGGATCAAGAACTCAGTGAGAAAACATAACTATCGATGGGTGTTTCTACCATCTGTGAACGTCGTTTTCTTGTATTTTTATATATGTCTACTATGCATGGAGTCATATCGGGAGTCATCCTTATAGTACCACCAGTTATGCGTACTTGGAAGTGAGTCTATGTCTGTGAGACTAATTACATCCCCATTGACTCTTAACATCATCCACACACTTCCAGGATTCCACCTGTGGTGAAACTTGTTGAGAACCCAGCATCGCACACTAAGCTTGGAGATGTCACTTGAGCCCCAGGCGTTATTCTTTGGCTTTGACTTAGTTGACTGCATGCAGAATCTGACTATGGACCCAGTGATAAGCAGGGGAAGCTGAGAAGTGGCTCTTTGCAAGATGTGACAATTCCTTGGGAGAGCCCAGACCCAGAGTACAGTATTTTAGCTCTGCCTTGTTGGAGAGCCCCCTTGGATGGCTGGGAATGCACATAATGTCACGCACTTCTTACTCCTAGCGTGCTACCAGATGTGATGATCCTTTAAATGCAAGCCAAGCTGGAGAAACTGGAGCTAATGACTTGAACTCTTAAAAACGTTTCGGAATGGTTGAACACTCACAGGAAAATCCTAGATCTACAGTTTAGATAATACCAAGGTGCCTTCAACTTGGTATTTTGCTGCTAAAGAGCGAGAATTTTAGCAACCCTGATTAAACAACATATATGTCTACTACGAGCTTTTTCACACGCGACGTTTACCTAATACACCTTTATGTTAAATAAATTTATCAACTAGTAATTTGCTGTATATTCTCTTCCTTCGTCTGTCTACGTGGGCCCGAATCTTTCAAATCTGGAAACAAGCTATCAGTCTTTCATGGGTTTTTTTTTTTTTTTTTTGGTAAGAATCTATATGTTGAACATGGACCGCACGCGTATTACTTCCGGGAAGCCGGGAGGTCCTGTTTTTCTGAAGGGACCAAGAGTCCATTGTTTTTCGGGGAGAATCTTCGAAGTTACTGCTATGGCAGTTTTCCCCAGTGAATCTCTGTGCGTCGGGATGACGACAGAATTCCTTGTTTAGTTCTGAGGATTCATTTTCCAGGTAATACCGACCTTTATGCATTATTACGCTTTTCGGTGGCAGAACATGTAAAGGATTACCTAGGGTGAACAGCAGCTCACTGATCCGCCATTTCAGAACTTATATATTTGTGCTCGAGGTAGCCATCCAAGACTGTTAGTCTTATATTGTCCAGAAATCCAGTGACGAAGATATATTGTGGGAGCCGCAGATTGGCGGAACTTCTATCTACAATAAGTATTACTGCAGGGTTGATGATAACCTATTTAACAGAAGTACACGGCCGACGTCAGAACGAGGCCTGTGCTTTCGGCTATTATACTACAGCCTGATATGTGCAATTGGCGGGGAGTGCCAAGTTGCACCTGTGTGTCAAAGTGACTAAGGCATCTGACGCGTTTAGTCAGAGACGCCAAGGGCGACGTTACGAACTGTCATTATTGAAGAACTTTGCTATTGACCATGCACGTCTATTCTGATGTTTACCTTTTTGAATGCCAAATGTATACCTATCGATGTCAGGTCAGCATGACCTTGTTACACTGACTGTTCCTGTTGATATTATGTGTGTTCCCGTCAATAAATGTCTTGAAACATGCCTGCAGTGTCAAAGCATCCTTGATTACTGCATGTGAGAGTATGGGTTGCAGGATCTACATCTATACGAGCCTAAACACATTCGCGCCTTCATTCGCACCCACACTCAATTCATCATACGCTCGCACTACACATCTAACAACATGTATACTGTCTTGGGCCAGTGATCACCTCAACAAGAAAAAAAAGACAGTTACATTTCTGGTGGACCAGTTACGTGGGCTCTTATGATACATTTCTTGTCGCCAATGTGGCCTAGAAACTTACATTTCTGATGGACCAGATCTGTGGGTTTAAAAAGAACAGAGCGAGCATTTGACATTATTGTTGACATTTATGGATCCAGAAATTTACATTCCTGGTTGGCTGTTACATGTATGATGTCTCCAGTTTTGTCGAGAAAGTTACAAGAAGGACAAGTACACATTACACTTCTGATCTGTGGGTCTAAGCTACACACGGGACAGCCGTAACACACAGCGCTAATTCTACACTTGCAAGTTTTGGCTACAACAGGACAGATATAGGTCATCAACGGTTGACCCAAATAAACAGTACGAGCATTTATATTATAATGCTACATAAAGCATAACAAGACATGTACTGAAGTTAACTACTAGGCATTTGCTACGTGGACCATAACTGCATAGAAGGCGGGTTCCTATTGTAAACAGTACTGCTGGTTGTTACACGTTTCATTCAACAACAGACTTTTCTAGGTCAGAGCATTCAAGCTACATTGTTGGAGGTCAAGTGTCTGTAAACAGTACGTGGAAAATTGTAAACATTCAATGTGCAAGCCCTAATTTGAGAAGGTCATAGTAACTTTGGTTCGTGAATACCACTTTATGTTACAGTGGATTTGACGTTCAGTGCGCGTTTGACATTTCGTTTCTGTGTTCGCAAGGAGCAAGAAATTTATTTTAGTTTCAGCTGTGACTGAACTTGTTCTGCAACACATTGAAATTGATTGCTATATGTTTATGTCACTTCTACTGTTTTTGTGTATTTTTCTGCGGGTTTTTCGGTTGGTGGGTCTTACGGTAAATATGCCACTTGATCGAGGCTTACTGTAAGCGTTCTGTAGGTGCAAATTTTCTTAATTTGGAAATTTGCTAGTGACAATTGGTCGCTATTGATGTTAGCTGTGATGTAATTGTACTTAACGTTGTTTTTGTAATATTTTGTCTGTTTTTCAGTTTTGATTGTCGATTTGTTTTGTTTGTATTCTGTAGGTCTCTCCTTTCTTGTGTATTTCTCTACACATTTTTGGTTAAAACAGTGTTGCCATTTGTATTGTTTTGTATTTTTGTCTTTGTATTTTTTTTTTTTTGGTTGTACTACATTACTGTCATGCACAGTCTACATACACATACTTGGTCATGTTTTGATATTATTGATAAGGTAGACTCTTCATATAGAGTTTCTTAATAAAATATTATTATATAAGATATTTATACAAGTTCTTTGATAAAAGACTTGTTATCTACAAAGATTGAGACAAGGTGAAATACATATTCAAGTTCTTTATAAAAAAGACTTGTGCCCATAGTGAGTGGGATATAAGGGAATTTTTTTTTCCACAGGTACTCAGGTGATTTTTTGGGTACATTATAAACAAGACTAAGAGTGTGAAAGAAAGTGAAGTGAGTATACAAGTCTATCATTTCAGACTTGTCTCCCATTAAAGTGGGATAATTTAATATATTTGCTTCTGCAAGTTACTGATCTCAGTAGACAAGATGTCTACATTGGACTACTTTATTACACAAGGGAGAGCCCTTGATAAGACTGGTCAACAGTTAGAACAGTGGGCTGTTGCTCAGTATGACAAAGCATTAGCTGCTGAAGAGAGAAGGGCTGCTGCAGAGGAAAAAAAAAACTATGGCTGAAGAGAAGAGATTAGAAAGAGAAGCAGCTGCTGAACAAAAAAGGCTAGACAGAGAAGCTGATATTGCTGCTGAACAAAAGAAATTGCAGATGCAGGTGGAGGAAAGGAGATTTGAAGCTGAACAAAAGAGATTAGACAAAGAGGCTGCTGCAGAGGAGAGGAAAGCTCAAGCTGCTGCAGAGGAGAGGAAAGCTCAAGCTGCTGCAGAGGAGGGGAAAGCTCAAGCTGCTACAGAGGAGAGGAAAGCTCAAGCCGAGGCTGAAATTAGGAAAATGGAACACGAGGAAAGACTCGCAACTTTGGAGTTAGAGAAATTGAAATTGGCGAGTACGGGTGCTCAGCAAACAACTTCGAGTACGACAAAGGAGTTTGTTAGTAGGATTAAATTGCCTCATTTCAATCCTTTAAAGGATGACGTAGCAGATTATCTAGATAGATTCCAATTTTTGTGCGATACGCATAACATAAAAAAGGAAAAATATGTTGAACAACTGATGCCATTTTTTACAGGTGACACAGTGACTACTCTTATGACAATAGACGAACATGAGAGGACTAATTATGATGTTGTCAGGGCAGCATTGCTAAAAAAAAATATCAACTAAAACAAGAAGACTATCGTCTTCGTTTTAGGACAATGTTGCCAGAAAATGGAGTAGATTTCTCTGATTTTGTTACAAAGATACGTCGTACATTTACACGATGGGTTGAGTTGTCTCAGATTGAGAAAACATATGAAGGTCTAATGGACTTATTATTGCGAGATAAGGTTTTGTCATCTGTTAATGATTCTTTTCTTGCATTCCTTCATGAGCGTAAGCCTAAAAACTTAAAAGAAATGGAGGAATACTGTTGTCAGTATGCCACAGCACATCCCCATGCTACAGTTAGCAATTCTAAAGTGAAAGAAGGGTTGCCAGCTGCTTCGGCAACACCATATGGCCCTAATTTCAAAAAAAAATTTCAGGGTGCTCAACAAAATTGGAATAGGGGAAGTAATCAAAATTACACTCAGAAGCGGAGTAATCCAACACATGATGGTTCTTCGTCTATGCAGTGGAGACAAGATGGTAGTTCTCGTAATTTTAGTGGTAATAATTTGAGACACTTTCGCAAAGGCTATCCAAATAATAACTATTCAAATTTTCGAGGTAATCATTCTCGACGTCAAGATTATGACGATGGTGAATTTAGAAACCGGGATTCAAACCGGAATGATGATTACAATAGACAATATGATCACAATTACAGGGGAAATGATAGTCGAAATAATTACAGGGGAAATGATAGTCAAAATAATTACAGGGGAAATGATAATCGAGGTAGACCTAGGTTTAACAAGAAAAGACCTTACCAACAGGCAAACTCTGCACAACAAGAGTTTGATGGAGCCTGTAATACAGCAAATGATAGTGGTAACTCTAGGGCTATCACTGGTTGTGCTTTCGATTTTGGGAGAGCAACTGAATGCCCCCAATGCTTAACATTGTTTGACTCATCAACTGTATCTACGCTAAGTTGTGGTCACCCTCTTCCTGCTCTACCTGCTACAGTTGCGCATGATGGGAGAGGATCTCTCATCTTAGATAAAGGTCTAATAAATGATAGGCTAGTCTCAGTACTTTTCGATTCGGGATGTACTACCGTCGGGGTTAAGGAGTCTCTGATAGATCCTTGCTGTGCCACTGGAAAAACAATCAAATGTGTTACATTTGGTGGTACTATGGAAAGCTATCCTACTGCTATTATTAGGATTGACACTCCTTTCTTCACAGGAGATGTCCATGCATGTCTTCTTCCTAATCCTATTGCGGATCTTATAATCGGTCGTATTCATGGGGTTAAGGAATGCACCCCGCAACAAATTTCTAGTTGGGAAGAAAAAAACATTCAAACGGTCAATGCAGTGATGACAAGAGCTCAAGCTCTTAATCCCCCAACTTCATCTGATAATAGTAATGAAGTTGATAGCCAAGACGAGCACTTGGTGATTTCCCATGACTCGTTTGTTAAACGTCAAGAAGAGGATCCTTCTTTGAAGAAATACTTCCTTCTTGCAAAGAAAGGGGATCCCAATCAAAATACGAATCACAAATCGTATATTACTATGAAGAATGGTATATTGGTACGAATGGTACAACACTCGGACAAGTCTATGCATTCGCAAATTCTTGTGCCTAAGTGTATGAGAGCCTTAATTCTTCGGCATGCACACGATTCTCAGTGTGCTGGACACATGGGTTTTTCCAGAACTAAAACTAGAGTCCTTGCGTCATTCTTTTGGCCATTCGTGAATAAAGACATCCGAATTTATTGCCGATCTTGCAAAATTTGTCAAGAGGTCAAGTCTAGGGGTCCGAGACATGCTGCTCCTATTCAGGCTGCAGATATTCCGATTCGGCCGTTTCAGAAAATGGCTATAGACATCATTGGTCCGTTCAAAATTAAGTCAGCCAGAGGACACCAATTTATCCTCACTTGCGTGGACATGTGCACGCGTTGGCCAGAGGCTATTCCTCTGAAGAGCATATCAACTGTCGATATCGCTGATGCTCTTTGGCTCGTATTTTCTCGTCTGGGATTCCCCGGAGAAATACTGTCGGATCACGGCACTCAGTTAATTTCGGACGTTATGTCTCAGGTAATGGCTACGCTAGACATTAAAAGGTCTCTCAGTAGTATTTATCATCCAATGTCCAATGGATTGGTAGAACGTCTTAACAGGACACTAAAGAACTTACTTGGCAAGATAACGGAGGATCATCCTGAAGATTGGGACAGGGTTTTACCTGCAGTCCTCTTTGCCTATAGAGAGGTTCCCAACGAGCATACAGGGTTTTTCTCCTTTCGAACTTGTCTTTGGCGCGCAACCGCGCGGGCCAATGTCCTTGTTACACGATTTGATAACTTCCGATAATATTGACGATGATACACAATCGTCATATGAATATGTTATAGCTCTTAGAGAAAAGATTATCGAATCGTGCAGGTTAGCAACTTCATCTTCCGAATTTGCGAAAGAAAAAGCTAGGCGATTTGCTAATAAGAAAAGACGCCTACGTCAACTTTGTCCTGGAGACAAAGCATATGTCTTACTGCCCTCAAGAGAGAATAGACTTCTCATTTCTTGGAAGGGTCCATACACTATAGTCTCGAAAATTTCTGATGTCGACTATATTGTCGATGTGGATGGAAGGCATAAAACCTTCCATATAAATATGCTAACAGAGTTTATTGAACGTCCAGACTATTTACAGCCTATTTTCCAGGCGACGGACGACTCTCCAGTTCAACATGGTCACATCTCATCCCTGTCTGTTATACAGGATGAGGAAACTATTTTTTCTGACGTGAACTTACCTCTTCCTGCGATTCCACTTACTTCAACGGAATCGTGGAGAGACGTTACAGTCTCTTCCAACTTGTCTTTTGAGGAACAGCGTCAAGTATCCTCTACGTTACAATCATATCAGGATGTCCTTACCGACATTCCTGGACACACAGATGTCATAGAACATGACATCATACTTACTGATCGTAATCCGATCAGAGTAAGACCATACCCAATACCTATTCATTTTCAAGCACAAGTCGAGAAAGAATTGGATGAAATGATTCAACTACAAATAATTGAACCATCCACTTCAGCTTATTCTTCGTCGATAGTTATTGTTCGAAAGAAAGACAATAACATACGTCTTTGCGTTGATTATCGCAAATTAAATCAAGTTACGAAGTTCGATGCTGAACCTATGCCGTTATTAGATGATCTACTTATTAGACTTTCTAAAGCTAAATTCTTTACTAAACTAGACTTGTCGAAAGGTTATTGGCAAGTCCCACTGACGGAACACGCCAAACCTCTCACTGCTTTTTCGACACCTAGGGGTCTGTTTCAATGGAATTTTATGCCTTTCGGGCTTATGAACGCCCCAGCGACTTTCGTGCGCATGATGCGACGAATTCTATCAGATCGTGCAGATGTCATTGCATATTTAGACGACATCTGTCTTTTCAGCGATACTTGGGAAGAACACTATGTGGGTCTAAAGGAATTGCTATCTACTCTACGTGAGCATAGATTGACTGCTAAACCCTCTAAAGCTTTTGTTGGGTTTAGTGAAATTTCCTTCCTAGGTCATCGAGTTGGTCATGGTCTGTTGAAGACAGAGGACCAAAACATTTCAAAGATATTAAATATCTCGGTTCCGAAGACAAAAAAGCAAGTGCGTAGTCTCTTGGGATTGATACAATTCTATGGAAGATTCATTGAGAATCTGTCCTCCATTATGGCACCACTTTCAACGTTATTGAAAAAAGGTTCTCCTAATATGGTGCGTTGGTCCCAAGAATGCCAATCTTCATTGGATCAGGTTAAGAATTTGTTCTCATCTCATCCTATCTTAAGACTACCGACGATTGATAAGACTTTTGTCCTTCGTAGTGATGCCTCTTCCACTGGCATTGGAGCGGCACTAATGCAGGAATATTCAGGAACTCTGCATCCTGTAATGTATATTTCTAGGAAGCTGAATGCGGCAGAAAGGAATTACTCGGTTTTGGACCGTGAATTGTTGGCTATGGTTTGGTCCATTCTTAAGCTACAAAGGTTCCTTCTGGGCGCGCATTTCTTTATGGAAACCGACCAAAAAGCTCTTACGGCTATGCAAAGTAAGGATTTGAAGAGCTCGAGATCTACTCGTTATGCTATTGCTCTTCAGCCTTTCCATTTCACGGTGCGAGCTATCCGTGGTTCGGATAATGTGATGGCGGACATATTGTCTAGATGCCCACATGATTCCAGTTAAATCTTGTGTCCTAGTTTTTCCTGATATATTTTCAGACTTAGGTCTGTCCTTAATATCATAATATGTTGTAATACAAATGTATTTGGATGATGTTTAGATAATTTAACAAATTTCATTTTGTCCATCCATCAGTGATATGTTGCTAAAATAGCATTGACATTTGTATATTGCTATGATTATATTATTTAGTAATGTTTGATATATGATTGGTATTGCCAGCAACTTAGGTTTCTTGAATGGTATCCCTTAGTTTGTTTGGCTTAAAGGAAATATTTTCTCCTATGTTGAGAGATGATTTGTACCCTCTTCTATTGTACCTGATATTAGGTTCATTGTTTGCATGAGCACAGAAGTGATACTGGTGCTATCTTTCTCATGAACATAAAAAAAAAAAAAAAATTGCATTTTTTTTTTTTACAGGGGGGTGGTAGTAATGTTGCTGTCATTTTCGACGGAGTCATCTGTCAAGTTATTTGCTTATGTTTGTATCATAAGTATAATTGTGTCTTTACCTGCGATGTCAGGTTGATTAGGGGTTGTCTTCCCTTGTTTATTCATTCATTGTGTTTGACCTTTAGGGTCAGAGGTTGACAGTTCGGCGTAGGCCTATGGGAAGGTTTTTTAAGCGGGAGTGAGATATACTTCCGGGAAGCCGGGAGGTCCTGTTTTTCTGAAGGGACCAAGAGTCCATTGTTTTTCGGGGAGAATCTTCGAAGTAACTGCTATGGCAGTTTCCCCCAGTGAATCTCTGTGCGTCGGGATGACGACAGAATTCCTTGTTTAGTTCTGAGGATTCATTTTCCAGGTAATACCGACCTTTATGCATTATTACGCTTTTCGGTGGCAGAACATGTAAAGGATTACCTAGGGTGAACAGCAGCTCACTGATCCGCCATTTCAGAACTTATATATTTGTGCTCGAGGTAGCCATCCAAGACTGTTAGTCTTATATTGTCCAGAAATCCAGTGACGAAGATATATTGTGGGAGCCGCAGATTGGCGGAACTTCTATCTACAATAAGTATTACTGCAGGGTTGATGATAACCTATTTAACAGAAGTACACGGCCGACGTCAGAACGAGGCCTGTGCTTTCGGCTATTATACTACAGCCTGATATGTGCAATTGGCGGGGAGTGCCAAGTTGCACCTGTGTGTCAAAGTGACTAAGGCATCTGACGCGTTTAGTCAGAGACGCCAAGGGCGACGTTACGAACTGTCATTATTGAAGAACTTTGCTATTGACCATGCACGTCTATTCTGATGTTTACCTTTTTGAATGCCAAATGTATACCTATCGATGTCAGGTCAGCATGACCTTGTTACACTGACTGTTCCTGTTGATATTATGTGTGTTCCCGTCAATAAATGTCTTGAAACATGCCTGCAGTGTCAAAGCATCCTTGATTACTGCATGTGAGAGTATGGGTTGCAGGATCTACATCTATACGAGCCTAAACACATTCGCGCCTTCATTCGCACCCACACTCAATTCATCATACGCTCGCACTACACATCTAACAACATGTATACTGTCTTGGGCCAGTGATCACCTCAACAAGAAAAAAAGACAGTTACACGATAGTTTAAATATTTTGAAACGTGTGTCACTTGTGTATACAGTACAGCCGTTGGCAAATAGGTCATAGGATGAGGGATTGATGAGCAGTGGAAGCTCATTAATGAATGCCGCAAAAAGTAGAAGACTGAGACTAGAGCTTTCAGAAACACAGGCATCGATTACGGTTGATTTTAAAAAGGGCCATTATAAGACACTATGGGTTGTTTCTAACTGGAGTGATTTAATTATTGTTACTGGTTCAAGGTTTACATTCATTGCTTTTAATTTTGTAAATTTACAACGTAATTCTTGATATTGAACGCATTTTTTTTTAAGTCTACAAATATAGCCTCTCAAATGGTTTCTTTATATTTAAGTACCAACTGTCTATCATCTAACTAATGTGACATGGATGTTTTATCCCACCGATACAGGTACTCAAAAGGAAGAAGAAACTTTCTACTGGCCTTGACATCTTCCCAATTTTCAAATAGTTTTAAGATCACTGCTAGCTAATGGATCAGAAACAACTTTAATCCAACTATCAAGGGTAAAATATCCCACAAGAGACAAATGCCTTCAGCATTCAATTCCACCCAACACCTACACCAGGACGTCGTCAGCCTCTGTTAACTCTTTGGCGCCACAATTATTTTCCCACCCTGTGCCGTAATTATCATTCGTTTTAGACTAAAAACATGGGAAGCATGGGAAACAAAGAGCCAGGGATTAAGTAAGTAAGATAGACTAAAACAACGCTCCGAGAGTTGTTTTGGCACCGGTATCAAATCTGAACAACGCTCTGAGCGTTGTTTCGGAGACAAAGAGCTAACTCCCCTTTCACAAACTTTCTAACCTTTTAAACTTTCACACGCAAGGCTTACTCTAACCAATAATAATTTTTACTAATGTCACATAACTTAACAGTCACAGTTTAGTTGCTCATGCCAACATCAAATGGAACTCATAAAAGTATTTATTGGAAAAAGTAAACAAAAATACAGTATTTTAGAGATAATAAATGAACTGAAGGTACGTCGATGGTGTCTCAGAAGTATTCGGCCCCGTTTCATAACTTGGCTTAGGAACGATAACTGTCGGTTTTTTTTATTCTTTCTTTCTTTAATGCGGTTATCTGACTTTAATTGTAATAGGCCACCTAATTGTTCTTTTGTTTTTGTGAAGTCAAGTAAATTAATGGCAATTAATTAATAAATGCATTATAATACTGTGATAGTGATGGAAAATAAGCAGTTATGTCAAGAACCGCCACGTATATATGAAATAAAGTGTTAAAGCCAGCAGAAAAGTTCACTTCACCTGCAAGACATTGCAGTATATGATATGTTTTAACAATGGATGAGGCATGTTAAGGAAGGTCCTGTTCAAATAATAACCATAAAAACGGTGCAAATTACGGTGATGATAGGAAGTCGATCAACATTGGTACAAAATACGGTAAAGTACAATTTGATCAGTAATCCAATTCCACTCCAACATCACACATAACATATGTATGGTGTGGCCGTTGGCATATACTCAAATAGAGATGTGGCTGGTCACGTGCGCCAGATAAGGTGTGACCATGGTGATGATGATGTAAGCATAGTAGGATTCGTTTCTCTGTCCCAACAGTAGGCAGTTATGTGTTGATGATGAGTTAATCTAAAACAATCTTGACAATTATAATCTCACACGACAGACAGAAGATTTGATGGGTTAATATCTTGTGTATTTACTTCACTCAGAAAGCGGTGTATAATAAAGTGACGTTTATTTACAGTTTGGTCAGCAATCGTTGAAATAAAATAGCCTGCCCAACCTTCAACTGAGGCGGGGTCATGATATTACAGTACAATGTTCATAGGCAATTCATAGGCAATTCATTACAAATCCTCTCTCATGCAAAATCATTTCTGTATACGCTGATACTGCTTCTGTATGCTTTAGGTTAATGTGATTAGAACTTGAAACTCTCTGTTGTCATTTTCTACCTTCTTGTCATAATAGCCATCTTAGTAACTTGTTGTATTTCTTATTCTGGTTGAATAAAATCTCTGTTTGCTTCTAATTTCTTGAAAAGAAGAATCTGGTGAAACTAATTTGATATATCTTCTGATAAAGACTGGTCTAACCACCAGGGCTGCTTATTTCTATCAAATGTCACTTGTTTCATACTTCTACTAGCTACTGTCGATTGTTCTCTGTTGCCTATAGTTCCGCACTAGTTTACACAGTTTATAATATTCGCTAGTCTTGAATACGTGTCGTCTGTAGTCTTGGGATGAACTACGTACTTCTTGATAACTGGCGACACTGTCTCTCTTGTCACCGAATAACACAATTATGTCTAACATCTACGAATAGTGGTGTTCTGAGCGACTTGGAGGCTAGACAAATATTTTCGCATTTCTGTGAACACAGAAGCAACCACTCCGTTGTATATTGTCCGAATATACCACCACACTGCGCTCACTACAAATCTTTAATACAAAGCAAAAACGTGCTTCCTACGCTAAGCGCGTTCTATCTCTGACTGCCTAAACTAAATCAGTCGATTTCTCATTACAATTATTATTCGAAGTTTCTTGATTACAACAATTCATACTTCACGTGCGTGCAATTTCTACTGCGTAATTAACTCAACAAACTCACCGCTTAAAATCCCTCAACGGCCGTAAAAATGAGTAATCTACCGTTGACAAATATGACTATAAGTCATGGCCTCTTCTCCCTGTAAGTTATTTTAATCGCGTTATGCAAATTTACGAAAGCGTATTTACAGACGAATGAAATTCCAATGTCCAAATTTCATCCTTGTTTCAGAAGGGGGTCTTATTACAAAACTACCTCCTTTTGGCTAAAAACCCACAATTTATATTTTAACTCCCTTGTAGTAAGGTTTAATAGTCTGTTACCGCTGTCATGTTAATTTAGTAAACTGGATTTCTGTACTTGATGTTTTTTCTATATACTGACCTCATACTCCGTGTGACAATGGCAATCTACTTTGAATTCTCGACATATAATTTCTATAATCATAATTGCCATTGCTTAATCAAAATATTTGTGATCCATCCATACACTGAGCATTCAGTGCTTCTTTGCACATAATTACATTTTATTTACGCCTTCTGCGACGATTACACTTGCGGACAATAAAGCGTATAATTTAACTATGATAATTCTGACAATGTCAATTATTGATTTGCATCCACGAACAGTGCAAAGGGCACGTCCAGGTATTGGTTCACAATGCATCTGTACAATGTAAAGGATATTTCCAGTTACAGGATGACGATGCATTTATGCACAGTGAAGGACACTTCCAGGTACTGGATGACGATGCATGTATACCCAGTGAAGCACATTCCGGGCACTGGCTGACGATACATCTGTACAATGTAAAGGACACTTCCAGGTACCGGCTGACGATGTATCTGTACAATTTAAAGGACACTTCCAGGTAACGTCTGACGATGCATTTATGCACAGGGTAGGAGACTTCCAGGAGGTGCTCACTATGCATATGTACAAAGTAATGGACACTTCCAGGTACTGGCTGACAATTCATGTATGCACAGTGAAGGACACTTCCAAGTACTGGTTAAAAAACATGTAAACAACGTGGATGTTGTTGTTGTTGTTTAACTAGGGCTGCTGAGATTCTCGTTCTTTAGCAGCAAAATACCAAGTTGAAGACTCCTTGGTATTATCTACACTGTAGATCTATGCTTTTCCTGTGGCTTTTCTGCCATTCCGAAATGTTTTGAGTTGAAGTGATAAACCCCAGTTTCTCCAACTTGGCTTGCATTTAAAGGATCGTCACATCTGGTCCCAAGTTAGAAGTAAGAAGTGCGTGGCATACTGTGTATTTCCCGCCATCCAAGGGGGCTCTCCAACTATGCAGAGCTAAAACATTGTACTCTGGTTCTGGGCTCTCCCAAGGAATTGTCACTTCCTGCACAAAGCTACCTCTCAGTTTCCCCTGCCTCTCACTGGGTCCACATTGAGGTCCTTCTGCATGCAGTCAACCAAGTCAAAGCCTAAGAATTATGCTTGGCGATCAAGTGACTTCTCCAAGCTTAGTGATCAATGCTGGGATCTCAACAAGTTTTCCCACAGGGGGAATCCTGGAAGAATGTGGATGATTTTATGAGACAATGGGGATGTAATTAGTCGCACAGACATAGGCTCCCTTCCACGTACATATATTCTTGCATTGTGCATAACTGGTGGTCATATAAGGATGACTCCAGATATGCCTCTATGCATGTCTGAGAGTGTACGAAGAAGAAGAAGAAAAATAGTAAAGTGATTAAAGTATATGAGTTAATTTCACTATAACCAAACATGAGTAGCCTACTAAGCTGCTCTTGGGAGAAATACCGTAACATATCATGACACGCGATACGACTGTGGGATTGAGATACGTTTTTCATTTGTTTCTTGTTTTAATGCAAGTATTGACTTAAAACTTATAAATATAAGTAAAAAATATAAAAACATTTTTTTGACCTTGCTCCAATTGGTCGGATGTAGCTCTATATATAGAAACGGGGAGTTAGAAAGCCGTAAATATTTTTTGAAATTCAAACCAAGCAGTAGAAAAATCTAGCGGACAGTGTATACCAAGTCTTTTGCCGTTCTGACCCGTTAACAAAACTAGATTCCCATTGAGGCCAGTCTCAGCTTGAGTATTATTGCCTGAGGGTTCTGTCTCGACATTACCACTTAGCTGCATTCACTCGTGAGGAAGTCTGTGGGTGACGAGAGCTCTGCATATATTAGGAGCTAGACCCAGCATTTCTCATCTAGGAGCTGCAAGTCGTGTGGTCCTGACTTGTTGAGTGAAGATCAGCAGCATCTAAAGATAAGTGACCCATAGGGGCCACTGCACAGCAAATCCAGATACTCACCAAATTTTCACACTTATAAACTACTATACCCTTTATGATGAATACAAGGACGCTAATAACTAGTGCAACTTCTACAAGTCAGAGACAGTGAATAAAATATTAAGATAGAGAGTGAACTTGGTAGGACTTTAATCAATTTTATTCATGACGGAAGAGTCTTTCCAGTTTATTTATTTTAATTTGTAAATAATATTACAGTTCTTTTGAGTATTCCTGACCTGAAAAGATATTGAGGTTCAGGACAGATAAATTGTAAATAAATTTCAGTCAGACTTGCTTGATAATTTTATTAAAGTTTAAGTTCTGTATTGGAATTTACTACTTAATATAATTTAAATTACCCCTAGATAATTAGCCAAACAAAACAACACAGTTAATCATTAATCTTTGTGGGATCATGAGATGTAACAGTTAGGGACTCAGAGTATTACATCATCATCTTCTCTGGGAACTTACATAGCTTGACCCCACTTTGATGTCTATACACCCTTGCTCTTTTCAGAGAAGGGGATATTGCTTATAAGACCAGTCTCTTATCTGGCACTATCCTGGTATCATCTGATACCCCTATTTGTCCAGGATACCTTTAATTCATAACATCCAAAGCTCTCGCCACATATTGGGGGCCAAGCCGGGATTTTTCCATTATACCCTGGGGCCTTTTTTGTAGATAATAATAGTAAAAGTAATAATAGATAAAGTAAGTCTAAAAATAACATTAATCAAATTGTGGTGACTGGATGAGCTGTCAGTGGGTATAGTTAATTAAGTTTACTTTGTAATTTAGTGGTATCATATTTAATTTTGTAATTTGTATAAAATTGCAAGAGAATTGCAGACTTGGCGAAATTTAGGTCTGCTACAGTGCAGTCAGGAAAAGAACTTGGCATGTGTGGGGAGGATTTGATTAAATATGTTACTACTGAATGTAGATATATTGGCCTTAAATCCCACCCCCTGCAGACCCAAGTGGAGCAGTCCCGGCTAAGATGGTTTGGCCATGTCTGCAGAATGGGAGAAGATCGGCTACCACGACAAGCATGGGGAACAAAGAGCCAAGGATCCAGACCCCCAGGACGACCCAGAGTCCGCTGGGAGGACAACATTAGACAATATTTGAAGGACCGAGGACTAGAATGGAACCAGGCCAGGAGGAAGACAGCCGATGGGATAGTCTGGCGCTCTCTCTTCCAAACCTCTACACCTCACGGTAGAAGGGGAACGACTAAGTAAGTAAGTAAGTACTACTGAATGTGATAAATTTATAGAACGGGATAGAGAAGATAGGAGGTTAGAAACAGAGAAAAGGTTACAGTTAGAAGCTGATAGGGAGGCTAGGAAATTAGAAGCTGATAGGGAGGCTAGGAAATTAGAGGCTGATAGGGAGGCTAGGAAATTAGAAGCTGGTAGGGAGGCTAGGAAATTAAAAGCTGATAGGGAGGTTAGACAAATGGAGGAAAAGAGATTACAAATGGAGGCTGAGAAAGAGGAAAAGAGATTACAAATGGAGGCTGAGAAAGAGGAAAAGAGATTACAAATGGAGGCTGAGAAAGAGGAAAAGAGATTACAAATGGAGGCTGAGAAAGATGAAAAGAGATTACAAATGGAGGCTGAGAAAGAGGAAAAGAGATTACAAATGGAGGCTGAGAAGGAGGAAAAGAGATTACAAATGGATGCAGAGGAAAAGAGATTGCAAAGGGAACACGAGCTGAGGCTGAAAGAGCTGGAACTTCAAGGACATGTTGCAGGAAATGGAAGCAACCCTAATACATTTGACACTAGTGTAAGTCAAGGTGCCTCAAATTCAGCCATGAATTTCCACTTAGAACCCATTTGTAGAGAAGGAAGATGATATTGAATCATTTCTAAATAGATATGAGACACTAGCTACTAACTATCGCCTAGAAAAGGAGACGTGGAGCCTAAAATTATCACAGGAGCTGAGAGGAACTTCTTATGAAGTTGTCTCCAAATTAAGTAGGAAGGATCAAGAAGATTATGAACTCTTAAAACAAGCCTTGTTAGTCAGATATGAAAAGAATGCATAATTTTATAGAAAGAAATTTAGAACTACCAAGCTTCTGTCTGGACAGACTTACCACCAATTCTCTGCAAGATTAGAAACCTACTTGGAGAAATGGACTGCTCTAGGGAAAACCCAGGGCCTAAAAGAAATGGTCATGATGGAGCAGTTAAGAGAGTCCATGCCTCGAGACATGAGAAAATTTCTCATGGAACAAGGTTGGGGGAGATTCTCACTGTTGCTGAGAGATATCAGGCGGCTCAGTCATAAGTAGCTGGAGTTAAAAGGAAACAAGGAGGTAGTAATAAAACCCCACAAAACCAAGATGAGTTCGAACAAAGGGATCAACCAAATAGATTCAAACAAGGTTATGACAGGCCTAGATTTGATCAAAGAGACCGAAACCCTCAGGTACAGGATAAGAGATCCTACCGACAAAGTGATAAATGGTGTAAGGTTTGTAGGATGAGCAACTACAATACCCTGGAATGTGGTAGGAAAGTTCCTCCATATCACGCTGCATGCATGATAACAGTGGGAAACAAGGGCTGGTGTGGAACCGACAGCCAGTCAGGTAGATCTCCATCATTCCCCCATCTGTGAAGAAGTAACATGTAATGGTACGAAAGTCAAGTGCCTTTACGATTCAGGATTGGAATATGACTCAGTTGTGAGTGCAAACCTGGTGCACCCTGACCAGTATAGCACAGGAAAAGTGGAGATACAAGGGGCATTAAAAGGAACCGCCGCCATGACACTTCCCTTAGCCAGAATCAATGTCAAGACTCGCTATGTGGAAGGAGTGATCAGTGCAGCAGTATGGGATGATCCTAATTACCCGCAGGTGTTAGGAAAGAAATGTTTTCCTAGGGAACCCAATACAACCTGTGATCATGGCAACGCTTCAGACCAGGTCAAGCCCTATGAAGGAGGAGGAACAACCCCTTAAAATTCATCCTAAACAGATGAGAAACGTCCCAGGCCAAAGATAAATCATTAAAACCTTGCTTTGGCAAATTGCCAAACAGCCATAACACCCCCTAAGAAAGGTCAATTTTATTTGAATGATGGTTTGCTCTACAGGAAAGCTGGAGCAAAAGAAAACGGATATGGACATCTAGTACTGCCATTGTGTTATAGGGACAAAGTTATGAAACAAGCACATGTTGTACCAGACGGTGGACATCAGAAGATTGGTACCACCTGTCAAAGGACATCGGTGAGATATTACTGGCCAAGCGTAGCTGGGGATATTGCCCAGTATGTACAAGCTTGTGACCAGTGTAGCAAGGTACATTCCCCAAGTTGGGAAATAATACTCAGGACCTAGAAAAACATTGTGTCACACATAGGCCTGAATTTAAAAATAAATATGATAGGGTAGATATAGTGGATAAGAAAACCCCTTTTCACACACCGTCTTCCAATAAACCAGTGAACATGGCAACTCTTCGGATGGTACCGAGAGAAAACACAGACTAGGCCACCCCGACACACCCCCTGTCGGAATTCGTGGAATTGGGTAAAAATAGTAATGAGGTTAAGGGGCCAACATTGAAACCGAAACTAAATGATAACCTTCGAAAAGTTGGGAGTGGGCGTTTGGTCAATAGGCCTAATGATCAGCTCACCTCAACATACGGCTATTAACACTTAGCATTAAAAAGGGCACCGTTGACAGTGGTAGCTGGCCGGCCCTACACAGTCCATTTTAAGTATTGTACGGACATTGGATTGAGATCATTTCTATTATAGCAATAATAACGGGAGAATTGATTCTTGGTGCAGGAATTCATTTCCCCATATATAAATATTATATCACCAGTGACGTTAGGCTGAGAAAACAGCTGGTGAATATGGACTCGGCCTGGATTTGGTAAATAATTACAGGATAACAGTGCCATTAGCGAATATTAATAAAGGGTAATACCAGATTCCATTCAAGCCTGAGCTCAGACCAATTGATAGCTGAGATCACATCGGAGGGGCACTGATGCGTGATGCCATATGATGATGGATGGCATCCGCATGTCTGGTTTTGTGTAGTGTGTAGATGTGTTCAGTCAAAACAATGTTCATGCAACAATAACAGGGCAATCCACATAGGACGTCAGTAAACTCACGACGTATAAAGTCAATGAGTCTTGAAACAGCCGTTGACGTTTTTCTTCATTATTTATTGTGGACGCCACAGTGACAAAATGGTTACGCAAATGTGTAGGCACATCAAACAGTCATTATCACAGCAACATTCAATACAGCAATAAACGGTAGACAGCATTACAATGATGAGTCAGATGCATGTTATATTTCAAAGTGCTGTAAATGTAGTCAGGTGAACAACTCCATCCTTTTCTATAACAGCCAGGAGATAACCAGATGTATGAGATCAGTTCACTCTCCTTAGTTTGACTTCAGCAAGACAGACACGTCTGCCGAAGTATAAATAATGTCCTCAAGAATATCCTCTAGATAATAAAGGTTTTCTAAACCTAGTTCATTTAACAAAGTAGCAAGTAATGGTCCTTGGTACATGCATCAACCGATGCAGTACAATGCAGCGACATGTGAGCTGGGAAAGAACATCTCGTGACGACGACTTTCGGAGACAGGCTATGAATCGAAATCGCTCACGACCCAAAATCGATAGAGTTAATGAAAAAGTCAATTTACCTTGCTTTCATGAAATACACAGAAATATCACGCCTCCCGACATGTGGGAAAACACTAGAGGTATTATCTCGACTAAACGAAATATCCATAAGAGGACTACACATCCCTGACAGAACAAAAATAGCGGAGATCCCCTCTTCAACGAGGCATCTCTTTCGCCATTCCAAATCGCTCACTCCCACTAGTGGTGGGCGGAAACCGATCGACAAACAACCAGACAAGTCATGCGCAGTCCAGCGCAAAAATGACCACAGCTCAAAAGTTAACTGCATTCGATACCAACGCGAGAAGACAAATGCTTACCGAGAAAAGTGACTATAAATTACAAGCAGTTGTTGCCCTTGCGTTATAAAACAGATATTGAAATAAAACGATGTTGCGAGAATTTATCACGCAACATATCACCACCTCCTCCCGATAAAAAAAAAAATGTGGAACATATTTTTTTTTCAATATCAAAGAGCATGCGATAAGCGGCTCAAAACGCACGAATTATGCGCTGATAATTAACTAAATTGCCAAACAATAGGCTAATTATAGAGTGTCTGGTGAGGATATACCTCAACAGAAAAATAAATATGTCTCAAAAAATATTCACATCGGGGAGGTGTCACCAACACACATCACGTTAGCATGTAAACACAATATACGTATGCAAGTTACTATAATCATCATTAAACAGCATACTCTAATATTGTCTTTAAAAATGGATGTACAAATCTGATAGGAAAATTTAAATAGTACATTCTTTGACATGTAATGACATAAGTACATAGTAAAGTTAAACTACATGACGATCCAGGACATATGCTCTGGTATCCGAGGGTAAGTACACAATCTAGAACTCGTCATGCTTGAAACTAATAAGGTAAGTCCTCAGCTCAACAATGACATTCTGAGAAAGTACAAGCAATATAATGCTAATTAATAACTAATATGCTTCATAAGGTACAATACATTATTAATAATTGTGGCTGTTTAGTAAACTAACGGCCGTTATATTAACTACTCAGTCCTCCTCTATCATCTTAAAAACGAACAGAAGAAGATGACAACAAAGCACGATAGTGTGTACATATAAAGTAAGTACAGATGTGCTAATCTATTGTAGAAATATAGGTGTGTTATGACTCTGTAATATATAGAAATATAGGACAGAAGTATTAGTTGGAGTCATGTGGGCATCTAGACAAAATGTCAGCCATCACATTATCCGCACCACGGATAGCTCGTACCGTGAAGTGAAAAGGTTGAAGAGCTATAGCATATCGAGTGGATCTCGAACTCTTCAAATTCTTAGTCTGAATAGCTGTAAGAGCTTTCTGATCAGTCTCTAGAATGAAATGTGCGCCCAGGAGGAATCTTTGTAGCTTTAGAATTGACCAAACCATCGCTAACAACTCACGGTCTAAAACCGAGTAGTTCCTCTCTGCCGCATTTAGTTTTCTAGAAATGTACATAACAGGATGCAGAGTATTTGCATATTCTTGCATCAGTGCTGCTCCAATCCCAGTGGATGAAGCATCACTCCGAAGAACAAAAGTCCTATCAAGAGTAGGTAATCTTAAGATGGGAGGAGAAGAAAATATATTCTTGATTTGGTCTAGTGAAGATTGGCATTCTTCAGACCAACGGACCAGATTAGGCGAACCTTTCTTCAACAATGTTGAGAGAGGTGCCATGATCGAAGATAAATTTGGAATAAATCTCCCATAAAATTGAATTAAACCTAAGAGACTCCTAACATGTTTCTTCGTTTTAGGAACAGAGATGTTCAGTATTTTGGAAGTATTGTGGTCTTCTGTCTTCAAGAGACCATGACCAACACGATGACCCAGGAAAGAGATTTCACCAAAACCAACAAAAGCTTTAGAAGGTTTTGCTGTCAAATTATTCTCACGTAGAGTGGACAGTAAGTCATATAACCCTAAATAGTGATCTTCCCAGGTATCACTGAAGAGACAGATGTCATCTAAGTATGCGATGACATCCGAACGATGTGACAGAATTCGACGCATCATGCGAACGAAAGTGGCAGGGGCGTTCATGAGACCAAAAGGCATAACATTCCATTGAAATAGACCCCTAGGTGTAGAAAAAGCAGTAAGAGGTTTGGCATGCTCTGCTAAAGGCACTTGCCAATAACCTTTAGACAAGTCAAGTTTAGTGAAGAATCTAGAATTAGAAAGTCTAATCAGTAGATCTTCTAACAAAGGCATCGGTTCAGCGTCGAACTTTGTGACCTGATTCAATTTGCGATAATCAACGCAAATTCGTATGTTCTTATCCTTCTTCCGGACAATAACCATGGAAGAAGAATATGGTGAAGTCGATGGTTCAATTATATTTAATTGAATCATTTCATCCAATTCCTTTTCCACTTGCGACTGAAAGTGTATAGGAATAGGATACGGCCTAACCCTAATTGGATTATTGTCGGTAAGAATTATGTCATGTTCTATGACATCTGTGTGTCCAGGAATGTCAGTGAGAACATCCTGAAATGTTTGTAACATCGACAAGTCTCGTCGATGTTCGTCACCAGAAAGATTAGGAGAAACAGAAACGTTTTTCCAAGATTCCGTGGAATGTAATGGAACCACTGGAAGGGGAAGGTTGACATCAGAGAAGGTAGCTTCCTCATCCTGAATGACAGACAGGGATGAATAATGACCGTGAGGTGCAGGAGCATCATCCGTTGCCTGGAAAATAGGCAGCAAATAGTCCGGACGTTCGTGAAATTCCGAAAGCATGTTTATGTGGAAAGTTTTATGCTTTCCATCAATATCGACCACATAGTCAACATCGGAAATCCGAGAGACTATTGCATACGGACCTTTCCATGCAATAAGAAGTCTATTTTCCCTACTGGGGAGTAGGACGAATGCTTTGTCACCTGGACAAAGTTGTCGTAGACATCTATTCTTGTTAGCAAACTGCCTTGCCTTCTCTTTAGCAATTTCTGATGAAGCAGTTGCTAGCTTACATGCCTCAATGATCTTTTGTCTAAGAGCAATGACATACTCATATGAGGATTGAGTTTCATCGCTAATATCATCGGCAGTGATGAGATCGTGTAATAAAGACATAGGGCCGCGTGGACGCGCGCCAAAGACAAGTTCGAAGGGAGAAAATCCTGTGTGTTCATTAGGGACTTCTCTATAGGCAAAGAGAGCCGCGGGTAAAACCCTGTCCCAATCTTGAGGATGATCTTCAGTTATCTTACCAAGCAAAGTCTTGAGCGTTCTATTCAGACGCTCAACTAACCCATTAGACATAGGATGGTAGATACTACTGAGAGATCGTTCAATATGTAAGGTAGACATTACCTGTGACATAGTGTCAGATATGAGTTGAGTGCCATGGTCTGACAATATTTCTCTGGGGAACCCCAAGCGAGAAAATATCAACCAAAGAGCATCTGCGATATCTGTAGTAGATATGCTCTTAAGAGGAATAGCCTCTGGCCAACGTGTGCACATATCGACACATGTAAGGATAAACTGATGTCCTCTGGCCGACTTGACCTTAAAAGGGCCAATAATATCTATGGCCATTTTCTGAAACGGCCGAATAGGAATGTCAGCAGCCTGGATAGGCGCAGCATGTCGTGGTCCTCTAGATTTGACCTCCTGACATACCTTGCATGATCGGCAGTAAATACGAATGTCCTTATTGACAAAAGGCCAAAAGAAAGCCGCAAGGACTCTCGACTTCGTACGGGCAAAACCCATATGTCCAGCACATTGCGAGTCATGAGCATGTTGTAATATTTGGACTCTCATGCTCTTGGGAACAAGAATTTGCGAATGTGCCGACGTAGTCGAATCTTGTACCATACGTACAAGTACGCCGTTTCTCATTGCAATCCAAGATTTTCCATTTGTATCCTGATTCGGATCACCTTTCTTCGCAAGAACGAAGAATTTTTTTAAAGAAGGATCTTCTTCTTGCAATTTTATGAAAGAGTCACGAGTAATTACTAAGTGACTATCTTGGCTATCAACTTCATTATCACTATTCAGTGAAGTTTCGGGTGTTTGTAGAGCTTGTGCTCTTGTAACTACTGCATTTGTAGCTTGCATGTTATTATCTTCCCAAGCAGCAATCTGCTGTGGGGTACACTCCCTAACTCCGTGAATACGACCAATAATAAGGTCCGCAATAGGATTAGGTAAGAGACAAGCATGCACATCTCCAGTAAAGAAAGGAGTGGCAATGCGAATTACAGCAGTAGGATATTTTTCTAGAGTGCCGCCAAATGTGACACATTTAATAACCCTTCCTGTAGCACAAGATGGATCTACAAGCGATTGTCTAACACCAATAGTGGTGCATCCGGAATCGAAAAGTAGTGAGACCGGAGTATCATTAACAAGACCCTTATGTAGAATTAAAGAACCCCTCCCGTCATGCGCAACAGCAGCAGGAAGAGCGGGAAGTGGGTGACCACAACTCAAAGTAGTTATGGTACCCGGTTCGAATAAAGTACTGCATTGGGGGCATTTGTTTGCTCTTTCAAAGTCAAAAGCAGAACTAGTGACAGCGTCAAAGTTTTTACTATCAACAACATGATTACAGGCTCCCTCAGTTTCCTGTTGTACAGCATTAGCCTGCTGATATCTCTTTTTTTGTGTTGAGATCTACCCCGACTATTATTACCTCTGAAGTTATCAGAGTTATTATTATCTCTGCAGTTATTATTGTCTCTATTGTAATTGTTATACTGGTTCGAATTCCAGTTTCCACGATTACTATCATGTTCACATTGATGCGAACATCTATTTGTTTGGTTCTGAGGTCTTCGGCAGGAATAACCTCTATTACCATATCCTCTTTTGAAATGCTTATAATTATTAGGGTGATAGTAACGACCACTATCAGGTTGTCTCCAATTCTTCGAAGAAGAATCACCATGAAATTGGTTTCCATGATTTTGACAGAAATTACCGCTGCCCTTTCTATCAAAATTTTGTTGGGATCTACGAGCAAAGTTTTGACCATACGGAGCTGCCGAAGCAACTGGTAAACCTTCTTTCACCTTAGAGTTACCCATGGTTATGTGTGGGTGCGCAGTTACGTATTGGCAACAGAAATCTTCCATTTCTTTTATTGTTTTAGGTTTACGTTCATGAAGGAAAGCAAGGAAAGACTCATTGACAGACGACATGACTTTGTCTCTAAGTATTAAGTCCATAAGTCCTTCATAAGTTTTTTCCGTCTTAGATAGTTCAACCCATCGTGAGAAAGTAATGCGTATTCTTGCAATAAACTCGGAGAATTCAACTCCATTTTCAGGTAACATGTTTTTTAAATTGTAGACGATAGCCGTCTTCGTTAAGCTGATATTTCTTTAACAAAGCGGCCCTGACAACCTCATAATTGCTCTTGTCAGGTTCATCCACCATATTTAATATACTTAGAGCTTTACCTGTCAGTATCCCTGATAACTGATAAACATATTTTGCTTTGTCTATGTTATGAGCTGTACATGCTTGTTCAAATCTGTCCAGATAGAACATTATGTCATCACTGGAAGGACTAAATGTTGGTAACTTAATCTTAAAAGTATCATTATTAGCCTTCCCAGAAGATGAACCCTTGTTTGAATCATTACCATTACTCATGCTCGTCAATTTCAATTTCTCAAACTCTAAAGCTAAGAGTTTTTTCTTCATGTTCCATTTTTGCTTTCCTCTCATCAGACTCTCTTTGTAACTTCCTTTCTTCAGCTTGAGCCTGCATTTGAAGTCTTTCATTTTCAGCTTCTTTTTCAAGTCTTTTATTTTCAGCTTCTTTTTCAAGTCTTTTATTCTCAGCCTCTAGCTGTAGCTTTCTTTCCTCAGCTTCTGATTCCCTTTTTTTGTTTTTCCATTTCCATTTGGAATCTCTTTTCATCCACCTGCATCTGCAGTTTCTTTTGTTCAGCTTCCATATGCAGTTTCTTTTGTTCAGCTTCCATTGCTTTATCATATCGAGCAGTTGCAAATTCTTCTAACTTATCACCAGTCTTCCCAAGCAATTTACCCTGCTCAATAAAGTGCTCAAATGTAGACATGTTGTCTAACATATGAGTCCAAAACCTGAAATAATTAACTAATTTATTTCAAACCTAAGTGTAACAAGTCTTAATTAAGCACTTGTATAATCACATCACCTTATATTATCCCAGTCTCTGTGGGAAACAAGTCTCCAATCAAAGAACTTGTATATGAAATATCAGCACTCAAATCTTGATCATAAGTGCACTTCTCATTCAATAGTGCACGACACTATTCATCATTCATTTATCATCAGTATAGTAGTAACAGTGCATTAGCATAGCCCATTAACTAATTACTATAACTGTAAACAATGACTATGTAAACACATGCAGAATGTAAACATTGAAAATGTAAACAATACAAACAATGTAAACAATAACAATGTAAACAATAACAAAGATCAGCAACAATACAAAAACTTTCGCAGAAATCAACTAAAAATAAAGCAGAAATTAATGAAATATCACAAAAAATGTGACGATATCTGCGATAGAATTAAACAAAATACATGACACCACAGTGTATAAACAAAAATGTTGTATGAAACTAAATTATAGACAAGAGTAGGCTAACAAATACAAACAAATCACAACAAAACTAAAGAATGTGAAATAATAACGAAAACAATATTAAAACATGTCATCACAGCTAACATAAATAGCAACAGAAGTCGCTTAGCAAATTCCAGTATCGGAAATTTGCAAACCCTACAGAAAACGCTCACAATAGACGACCTCTATGACGTGGCATAATCTAACGGAGACACCACCCAACCGAGAACCCGCTGAAATATAAACATATAAATATACGAATAACATATAAACATATAACATATAGAATGAGATGATACACAGAAGACTCAGCAGAAGTATAAGGGCACAGTTTACATACAAACAGGCCACTTAACTTAAAGGCTTCCAATCGTAGAACAGCAGAAAAACGGATGTCAATCAACGTCCTAAAGAGCGAAGCTACAACGATGATGGCACATCTGAACTGCTTCCACTGCTAACACGATGGTACAAGAGCTTCTGAAATACTGTATGTTGAGTTGTTTCGGCACTTGACCTTCTAATCCAAAAGTAAGTTGATGGAAATCGGTACTTGGCCTTCTTCAGAAAACAACCCGTTTCAACCGGCACTTGACCTTCTCAAAAAAACGACAGCACTGGAACCTTGACAGCAGCAACTTGCTTGACTTGCGTAAAAGATAACAGCAGTCCGAGTTATCCGGCAACATGTAACAACGCCGGGTACTGTCAAATTCTTGTTTCCGTCAAAAAGTTGAAATTTTGACTTTTACCGGGCAACGCCGAGTACTTTGAAAATTTTGAAGATGTTGACTGTATTGAAGAATGTTAATTTCTTGAAGGATGCTGATGAATTCTTGTTGAAAATGAAGTGGGTAAGGGACCCCGTGTTTGCTAGTACCAGAATCAAACCAGCTTATGGCCACCAAATGATGCGTGATGCCATATGATGATGGATGGCATCCGCATGTCTGGTTTTGTGTAGTGTGTAGATGTGTTCAGTCAAAACAATGTCCGTGCAACAATAACAGGGCAATCCACATAGGACGTCAGTAAACTCACGACGTATAAAGTCAATGAGTCTTGAAACAGCCGTTGACGTTTTTCTTCATTATTTATTGTGGACGCCACAGTGACAAAATGGTTACGCAAATGTGTAGGCACATCAAACAGTCATTATCACAGCAACATTCAATACAGCAATAAACGGTAGACAGCATTACAATGATGAGTCAGATGCATGTTATATTTCAAAGTGCTGTAAATGTAGTCAGGTGAACAACTCCATCCTTTTCTATAACAGCCAGGAGATAACCAGATGTATGAGATCAGTTCACTCTCCTTAGTTTGACTTCAGCAAGACAGACACGTCTGCCGAAGTATAAATAATGTCCTCAAGAATATCCTCTAGATAATAAAGGTTTTCTAAACCTAGTTCATTTAACAAAGTAGCAAGTAATGGTCCTTGGTACATGCATCAACCGATGCAGTACAATGCAGCGACATGTGAGCTGGGAAAGAACATCTCGTGACGACGACTTTCGGAGACAGGCTATGAATCGAAATCGCTCACGACCCAAAATCGATAGAGTTAATGAAAAAGTCAATTTACCTTGCTTTCATGAAATACACAGAAATATCACGCCTCCCGACATGTGGGAAAACACTAGAGGTATTATCTCGACTAAACGAAATATCCATAAGAGGACTACACATCCCTGACAGAACAAAAATAGCGGAGATCCCCTCTTCAACGAGGCATCTCTTTCGCCATTCCAAATCGCTCACTCCCACTAGTGGTGGGCGGAAACCGATCGACAAACAACCAGACAAGTCATGCGCAGTCCAGCGCAAAAATGACCACAGCTCAAAAGTTAACTGCATTCGATACCAACGCGAGAAGACAAATGCTTACCGAGAAAAGTGACTATAAATTACAAGCAGTTGTTGCCCTTGCGTTATAAAACAGATATTGAAATAAAACGATGTTGCGAGAATTTATCACGCAACAGGCACATTGAATTCATATGTTGCTTTTGGATTGGAAATTACTCGAGTGTTTTAACCAGAATGATAAGGAAATTACTGGATCCCTTACATAACTCAGTTATCACCAATTTTATAGATCTCCTCCTCTTAAATATTGGAACCTTGAGGAACATCTAACACCTCTGGACATGTCATTGAGCAGACTCAGAGAAGACTAATGGTGAATATTGATTGATAATCAGCATTTGACAGGCATTATCTCTGGATTGAAGAGGTCTTAGGCATATTTCTTGAGTAGTGCCTACTTGAATTGACCTACCTGCAGGAAACCAGGATATCACTGTTACGACATTTGTTTAACAAATGTCGTCTGCTATAGTTGGCAGCGCGTTTGGAGTACGCATTTTGATGTCGAGAGATTTTTAATATAGAATACTTTTATGCTTCATGGTTTTTTGTTAATGAACACAATTGGCATGGTTCGATTGTGACGCGATAGCGTTGATATGGTCACGCTTGGTGACTAATGTACTTGATCCTTTTTATTCTGACCGTCAGGCCATGAAGACGTGTGTTTTTATTCCTTCCAATGTTAGGCTTCATAATGCCGAATGTATATTGAATTATGGACATAGGGTCAGTCCAGATTATGATAATGAATCAGCGGAATTAAATGGTTAATGGATAACCATCTTAGGGAAGGATTTGTTCGCTCATTATAAGAGCTATATTTGTCAAACTAGTGGGTCTCATTTCTGGTGGTCTACCTAGTTAGCCACGCATGTAAACAGCCCATTTAAGGAACTGGACACTGAAGGTAATATATATTCTAATGCAATACTATGTACTTTGTGTGAATTGATTACTAGGGATGTTTTTTCGTCATTTCGTTAAATATTCCGTATCCATGTTGGACTCAAAACCAACCCAGGACTTACCAAGAATTAGTCACGTTAAAGTTGGGTTTTGGCTGCTACGCCTTTTATTTACATTCATTAAAGCACGATAAATCTTTTGATATGAAAATTACTATTCACATCGGTCGTAGGATGGAACTCATAAGGAACTCAACAAAAATATGCTAACCGAGCTAGGACAATATAATTATTGACCCTTCATTAAAATGTGACCGAGCCACAACCAGCTTTATCAATCACTAAGGCGGAAAGAAATTAAATTTAGGGTAATATGACGTGATTGTAATATAGACGTGAAAGCTTCACTAGTGTTTCACGCTTTTTTAACGGAGGAGATATGTCGTAATTTGAATCTGTATAAACAACACGGTCATATTTTCCGCGCTCAATCTAGGATAAATGGTCCAAAAATAAAGGCCAATCAGAACGCTCCTTTTCTAGTGTCTATAAAGAAACCTGTTATATTAAGCAGAGGGGGCCTATTTTGTGTTTTTGAAGGGAAGGAGTTATTTTATTTCTTTAAGAATAGCGAGAGATGAAAATAAATACATAGCTATTAATACATCTCTAGGCAGAAATATGTCTCCGACTATATAAGGAAAAGACGATGGTCATATATCGGTCATGTCCTACGAATGCAAAACAACAGAATACCACTACAGGCGCTCACTTGGGTTCCTGAGGGTAAGAGGAAAAAAGGAAGACCAAAAGAAACACTCACCCAACGGGCTGATCACCCGTTTGCCAGTCACTTTGATTACGGAAACAACAGCGAACGGATTGATTTGTCGTTGCCCTAAAGACGCCATTAGGCGTGATGGGAACAACGGCAGAGAAAATCTATTCGCTGTTGCCCTTAAGACGCCACTAGGCGTAATGGCCACTGACTGCTTTGCCGGTCGTTGGCTAAGGACGGAAGAAGAAGAAGAAAAGAAACACTCAGAAGAACAATAATAAGAGAAGGAAGAACGTTGGGCCTAAATAATGTGCAAGAGCTAAGAGGAGCGGCGTCACAACGAACAACCTGGAGAGCACTGGTTTCTGCCTTATGCGCCGTGTTTGGCGCTTAAAGAATTTATTATTATTATTATTAATACACCTGATATATCACTTAATAAATAGGTACCAAGCCGATCTCTATAAAGTAAGTTAATTAAAGAAAAAATTTGATTTTCGTGATATTTTCATATCAGGGTGATACCCGATTTAATTACTTAAAAATTACCTAGATTGAAATGCAAGAAAATAGCTAACGAATATACATACAGAACGATAGAGATAAATTGGCCGTTTAATTATCATTTAAAATAATAGAAATCGGTCAAATAATAACTGTAATATAAAATATTAAAAATTATTCACATTGTACGGGCAGGCTGGAAATCCCTTAGAGTAAGATTCTTAATATATTTTTTGACCTTGCTCCGATTGGTCGGATGTAGCTCTATATATAGAAACGGGGACTTAGAAAGCCGCAAATATTTTTTGAAATTCAAACCAAGCTGTGTATACCAAGTATTTTGCCGTTCTGACCTGTTAACAGAATTAGATTCCCATTGAGGCCAGTCTCAGCTTGAGTATTATTGCCTGAGGGTTCTATCTCGACATTACCACTTAGCTGCATTCACTCGTGAGGAAGTCTGTGGGTGACGAGAGCTCTGCATATATTAGGAGCTAGACCCAGCATTTCTCATCTAGGAGCTGCAAGTCGTGTGGTCCTGACTTGTTGAGTGAAGTTCAGCAGCACCTAAAGATAAGTGACCCATAGGGGCTACTGCACAGCAAATCCAGATACTTTTATTAAAGTTTAAGTTCTGTATTGAAATTTACTACTTAGTATAATTTAAATTACCCATAGATAATTAGCCAAACAAAACAACACAGTTAATCATTAATCTTTGTGGGATCATGAGAGGTAGCAGTTAGGGACTCAGAGTACTACATCATCATCATCTTCTCTGGGAACTTACATAGCTTGACCCCACATTGATGTCTATACACCCTTGCTCTTTTCAGAGAAGGGGGTATTGCTTATAAGACCAGTCTCATATCTGGCACTATCCTGGTATCATCTGATACACCTATTTGTCCAGGATACCTTTAATTCATACACTAGTTTCGCGATGTCTTCTTCGATGTAACAGTACGGAATGAGTCACTGAGGTTAACGTATCGTTAATGCCAATACAGTTGTGTGGCTGCACTGGATGACAATGAGATTTCTTTTAACCACTGACTGCAAGCTCTTACATCTGTGGGCGAATTATCATTGTCAAGGAATGTATTTGTTGTAAAACACTTGTGCTCCACATGTCACTCTTTCATAATCTCACACATTTGTAAAATACATTAGGATCAGTATTACTGATATATCTTCTCAGAAATAGTATGTGAATGTCACTCACAAACTTGCAAATAATCATTCGATTACAGAATTCAACACAACTGTCGATACCCGATCATGTTCTCATTTTGTATGTCCTATTAATGAAATTTAAACGTCAAAGATGTCAAATAATGTTTATTTGTTAACGTATGTTTTCCATTATCTTAAATTGGTAGTTTCCTCATACCTTACTTACTTACTTAGTGTAGCGTCCTTTTCTTAGGCCGCAACAGTCTTTTACAGATGATGGTAGTCTCATATTTATTTATATGTGGTCCTACCTCTGTAGAAAACTTTACGCACCAACTTACATGATAGTAAGTATTATTGGTGAGTTTGATTTTCGTAGCGCACGATTGTGCACGAATGCGAGTATGGGTTATTCCGCCCGCACGCGTTACCAAACAGGAGTTGACGTCATATGTGGGCTTATGAAGCTAGGATCCCAAGATCGGCTCATGAATCTTTGGGAGTTCAAAACCCGTGTTGCGGGAATATTTATTCTTGTTATGACCGTCCGTCTGTTAAGAAGATGAGGACCTTGGTCAACTATATACTGGTGATTTCTCGGGAAGAGAATGCAAGTATTATATCTATATTATTGTAATTTTTCCTCATGTAGACGTCTAGTTGGACCAATGACGTATTGGTTCCAAAATGGAGTCCTACTTGAACTTATAATGTAAATTTTAAATCCGACGGATTCCTGCAATTAGGATTATCCAGGATTGGCTTGGGATTTTAATTATATGAATCATTATTCGGCCGTTAAGAATACTTACTACGTAAAGCAGAGGTGACTCAAGTATTTGTTATAGCTAAGCTCTTATGCCACGAAGGTCGTTGGCAGGAATATGTATTATTGTAATTCAACATTGATTGAAGTAAGAGGCCAGTACCAGAAAGGAGATACGTAGTATTGGAACATTAAAATGATATCGAAGACCTAATAAGGATCTCCGTCATTGCCAAGGTCATAGGATAATGAAAGATGACCTATAGAATATAACTGCCTCATTTGTTTACTTGGATGCCATGTTATAAATACTGTATAACTAGTCTGACGTTACCAAAGAGATTATCTTACGGAATGGACTAACTGTAATTTTAAATATGAAACCTACGTTGTGTGCTGTATTGTGGAAAGTCAACCGTCCGTCGTCTGAATTAAATGTTCGTCTAGTAAACTGTGCAACCGTCGAATAAATTGATATAACTTAAACCGTCTTGACATTCGTTGATGTGCCCATTGTTGGCAGTTTTATTTGACTGATTACTCCATTGTTCAAAAATGGATCAATTCGCGTTATGGTCAGAAGTGACAGACTCAACACCCTCAAAACGACTCTAACAGAAATGGTGGAACCAGTGTGTTTTGGAAACTACGATTTTCAAGCAGGGAACGTCCTACAATCAAATAATTCGATTGACGAGAAATACCTCCATTTTCGAAAGGAAACGTCAGCTTACTCTTCCAATCAAGACGACGGTTGGATCAAGGTCAAGGACGATGTTGGATATTAACTTACATGTTCAACATTGGACGCAGTCAATATTGTTAACTTCTATTGAATATATGCTCAGACATACAGTCCCGGATGCAAGGGATATTTTTCTCGGTGCAAGATAAGTAAAAAAACGAGGTGTGTTCATTCCACCGTTTTATGTTGAGCTGCATCTTGTCTTATATATATGTCCACTACTTCTATATTCATGTTTCATGTTCAATGTTCAATGTTTTTAGCTGGAGGTAGGGTTTGGAGACTCACGAAGGATACATCCCAGTTTCACACCAGGGCCTTCGTGACGGTTCGTTACGAATTTTCTTGCAGACTTCCCATAGTGGAAAGTTCCGACACCTGTGTGTCGAAGGATTATAGGTCCACTGTGACTGGTTGTCTGTGACACCTGTCTGTTTAGTTGTTACGTCCAGTTTTATTGTATTTTTCGTAGTCATTTTTATACGTACTTAGTTTTATGATGTGTTTTGTTTGTATATTACGTCCTTCTCACCTTACTATCGTTCATTTTTTTTACACCTTTAATGTTTATACACTGTATTGTCAATTGTCTTCTGTAAGTTTTTATCGCAGATTTCATTGCATTCTTTGCAATATTATTTCTTAATTTTTCCATTTTTATTTTGGTTGATTTCTGCGTACGTTTTCATTAGTCTATTATATCTTGTCTCGTCACAATTGTTACTATTGTCTATTGTTATGGTCACATCATAACATTGCATAAATTTTTTTTTTATTGACTAATGATATATTATATAATTAATTGATTACATACAGTTCTTGGACATGAACTGGTACCTCTGATTAGAGTGTAAAATAGTTGAATATTATTTGAGTAACACTTTTAAGTAGAATTATGTCAGAATAATAGTGAATAATGTCTACCTTAGATTATTTTATTAAGCAGGCTAAGGCTCTTAATATACCTCCTGAAGAGGTTAGAACATTTGCTATGGCGGAATACAAAGAGTCTCAGAGGTTGGGATCTCAAAGATTAGAGGCAGAAAAATTAAAATCACAAAATCTTCAGATTGAACTGGAACATAAAAAGTTTGAGGCAGAACAAAAAAGATTGGAGGTTGAAGAAAAATTTCAGCGTGAAGCTGCAGAAAATGAGAGAAAAATGAAACTAGCCGCTGAAGGAAATGAAAAGAAATTTCAACGTGAAGCTGCAGAAAACGAGAAAAAAAATGCGTTTGGAAATGGAACAAAAACAATTTGAAGCTGCTGATGGAGAAAGGCAACTTAAAATTGAAATGGAAACTAAACAAAAAGAAATGGAAGTTAAACAAAAGGAAATTGAAGAAAGGAGACTGATAGCTGAGGAAAATACAAGAAAATATCAGCTTCAGGTTCAACATGAGCAAAAACTTAAGGAATTGGAATTGGAACAATTTAGATTAGCTCAGGAAGCTAATTCACATAAAAATCATGAAGGCCAGTCTTCATTTAGACATGAGAATTTTTAGAGAAGTTCATCTAAAATTGCCTAAATTTAATCCACCATCCGACGATGTAATATTTTTTTTGACAGATTTGAGGCTACATGTAGGGCATACAACTTGGATAAAACATTATATTGTACCCATTTATCCAGAATACTTACAGGAGAAGCAATGGCTGTTATTCATACTACTAGTGCTGTAGATAAAAATGATTATGATGCTCTCAGAGCCGCCCTTCTAAAAAAAATTCAAATGACAGAAGATCAATATAGGGTAAAGTTCAAGTCTATGCTACTACAATCTGGAAAGAACTTTGATGATTTTCTTTCTCAAATACGTCTAACCTTGGAAAGATGGATCGAACTGTCCAAGGTAGAGACATCTTATGACGGTATTTTCGATCTATTACTACGCGATAAAGTTTTATCGTCTGTAAGTCCTGCATTTCTTGGGTTTTTACATGAATGTAAGCCTTTTAATATGAAGGAAATGGAACAACATTGCAAAAATTTTTGCACCGCTCATCCTAACATGGATATCAGCAATGCGCAGATTAGAGATGAATTACCTGTTGCTTTCGCTATGCAACATAACAATTTTTCACGACATCGTTCAATGAGTAGCGATAGAAATTTTCACAAGGGAAGTAATAATAATTTCAACTTTGGTCATTTTCAAAAGGGGAAACAATACCAACAGTCTGCTCCATTTAATATGTCCTGGGCCAATCTCACAGATCTCGAGATTTTGGTAACGACAATTCTAAATATAATCAAGGAAATAATATTAAACAACATTGGCGATCTAAATCACATCATCCTGAAAATAGACATAGATTTATGAATAAATCGTTTAGCCAAGGTCACAACAGTGATAACTTTAATTGGCGTACTCATCCAGATTTTAATACTAGCAGAAATGGTAATTATAGCAATTTTAATGACAATAGTCAAAATCGATCGCGACGTAGAGATAGATCGTCGAGCAGGCCACGACAACATTCCAATGTTGCTTCACTTGAAGCACAAACTTACAAAGATCAGGACAATAATGTTAATCAACATAACGCAATGTCTTGTATTGATCTTGAGCAGGTAAAAACATGTCAAGAATGCTCAACGCTATTCCAGCCCAAGGCGATCACAACGCTGAGATGCGGGCACATTTTACAAAGTCTACCAGCAGTTTGTACAGCCACTTCTGCATCAGTTCACCATGGAAAAGGGTGTTTAAAATTTAATAGAGGATTTGTCAACTCTTTTCTTTGTTCTATTTTATATGATTCAGGCTGCAGTACCGTGGGAGTGCGGAACTCTCTGATCGACCCTTTCTGTGCCACTGGCAACGTGGTCAAGTGTGTCACATTCGGAGGCACTGTGGAAACCTTTCCTACAGCCATCATTAATTTACATACACCTTTCTTTTCAGGGAAGATCCATGCCTGCCTTCTTCAGAATCCAATTAGCGATGTGATAATTGGTTGTATACACGGTATAAAAGAGTGTACCCCACAGCAGATTGCTGAATGGGAAAAGCGACATATTCATGCTGCAAATGCAGTGGTTACCAGAGCGCAAGCTACTGAGTTGTCGCGAGAATCAACTTCTGAACCTACGGTTCGTACTAGTAATGATGATGATTCTCCTATTTCAAGGGAGCTGTTTGCTAATTTACAAAAGAATGATAATTCTTTACAGAGATTTTTTCAGTTGGTGACTAAAAGAAATAATAACAACAAAATTTCAAAATCTAGACATGAATTTGCTCTTAAAAAGAGTATTTTAGTTAGATTGATACGGGAAACAGATTCATCTTTGCGTTCACAGATTCTAGCCCCGTCTTCTATGAGAGCTAGGATATTATGACATGCTCATGACTCTCAATGTGCAGGTCACATGGGGTTTTCGCGAACCAAATCTAGAGTGCTATCCGCATTCTATTGGCCTGGCGTTCATAGAGATTTTAATCTTTATTGTCGTTCCTGCGTGACATGTCAGGAAGTTTAAGTACGGGGTCCATATCACGATGCTCCTATCCAAGCTGCGGACATACCTATTAGACCATTTGATAAAATGGCGATTGATATCATTGGTCCTATGTTACCATCTGCAAGAGGACATACACATATTCTTACGTGTATTGATATGTGTACGCGTTGGCCTGAGGCCATACCTCTTAAGAACACTTCATCTGCCAGTGTAGCAGAAGCATAAATGTTGATCTTTTCGCGCATTGGTTTTCCGAGTAAGATCCTATCGGATCATGGTGACCAGTTTATTTCCGAATCCATGTCACAGGTTATGAAGACATTGGGTATAGATAGATCTCTCAGTTCAATATACCATGCCATGACCAATGGGTTAATTGAGAGACAGAATAGGACACTTAAGCAGTTGTTGGGTAAGATGACTCAAGATCACCCTCAGTATTGGGACCGAGTCCTGCCCGCTGCTCTTTTTGCGTACCGTGAGGTGCAAAATCAAGCTACTGTGTTTTCTCCATTCCAGTTAGTTTTTGGCATACAACCACGCGGACCTATGTCTTTAATCCACGATTTATTGGTTGAAGATAATATAGGAGAGGAAACTCAATCCTCATATGAGTATGTGATCTCTTTGAGAAAGAGAATAATAGATGCTTGTTGATTAGCTACTGCATCATCCGAACAGGCTAAAGAAAAAGCTCGTCTATTTGCAAACAGGTATAGACGTCTTCGCCAGCTTATTCCTGGTGACGAGGCTTTTGTTTTGCTGCCTTCTCATAACAATCGTTTGCTAATCACATGGAGAGGTCCTTTTAGGATCATTTCAAGAATATCCGATGTTGACTACATCGTCGATATTAACGGCAAACATAAAACCTTTCACATTAACATGTTGAAGGAGTATTATTCACGTCCTGATTATCTACAATCAGTATTTCAAGCGACTGACGATCCTACTCCTCATATTCACAACTATACTAATTTGTCAGTTATACAAGAAGAAGAATCTTCTTTTCAAGATGTACAAATGCCTATACCAGTTGTACCACTTCATTCCACTGAAAATTGGAATGATGTCACTATTTCTTCTTCTCTTTCGGCTGATCAACGACAGCAAGTTTCATCACTACTTCAAACGTATGATAATGTTTTCACTGACATCCCAGGTCATACGTCAACTATTCAACACGATATTCTTCTTACTGATGAAACACCAATCCGTATTCGCCCATATCCCATCCCTTTACACTTTCGTGATAAGGTCGAAAAGGAATTGGATGAGATGCTTCGATTAAACATAATTGAACCATCGTCTTCACCATATGCTTCATCTATGGTGATAATTAGAAAGAAAGATAACAATATTCGTCTATATGTACACTACAGAAAATTAAATAAAGTCACACAATTTGACGCAGAACCTTTGCCACTTTTAGAAGATTTATTGGTAAAATTATCTCATTCTACTTTCTTCTCTAAGTTTGATCTGTCAAAGGGCTATTGGCAAGTACCATTGACAGAAAGGGCAAAACCACTCACTGCTTTCTCGACACCTCGGGGCCTATTCCAATGGAATTTTATGCCTTTCGGGTTAGTGAACGCTCCTGCCACTTTCGTGCGCATGATGCGTCGAATTCTATCTCATCATCTCAATGTCATTGCATACATAGATGACATTTGTCTTTTCAGTTATTCATGGGAAGAACATATGGAAGGATTAAACTCATTACTGTCCACATTACAATATCATAACTTAACTGCTAAGCCATCAAAGGCATTTGTGGGTTTCCACGATATTTCTTTTTTGGGTCACCGTATTGGTCGCGGTATGTTATATACAGAGGACAGTAATGTCTCTAAAATCCTTAATATCTCTACACCTAAAACAAAGAAACAAGTGCGATCTCTGTTAGGGTTAATACAATTTTACCGAAAATTCATACCACATCTTTCGACCATTACTGCTCCTTTCTCTTCATTACTTAAGAAAGGTGCAGCTAACGTGATTCGGTGGTCTAACGAATATCAAATCGCGTTGGATATCATAAAGAAATTTTTTTCGGATGCTCCTGTTTTAAGGTTGCCTAATGCAAATTTACCGTTTGTTCTACGCAGCGATGCATCTAATTACGGCATAGGAAGTGCATTACTTCAAGAATATGAGGGCACCTTGCATCCAGTTCTCTATGTATCTAGGAAGTTAACTCCAACAGAGCAAAAGTATTCAGTCCTCGATAAAGAACTTTTGGGACTTGTGTGGTCCATAACAAAGCTCCAAAGATATCTGCTTGGATCACACTTCATTGTGGAATCGGACCAGAAAGCACTTACGGCTCTAAACATAAAAGATGTGAAATCTTCCAAGTCAACTAGGTATGCGATCGCTCTCCAGCCATATAGTTTCACGATTCGATCCATACCTGGTACTCAGAATGTTCTCGCAGACATTTTGTCGAGATGTCCTAACGAATCAAATTAACAGCTACGCACTGCAGACAACTGAACTTCGACACTGACAGTTCGTCGATTGTAACTTTTTACGTGTGCTACCTCGATTATAAGAATCATTAACATTCATACAATTTAGAAACTACGATGGTTATGCATTAAAATAACATTGAACGTTCAAGTATATTACTATATTAGTGAAAAGAACGGTCACCTACTAATGACAGTGATGTGATAATAACTTTTGACAGTGAGTATATTTTCTGAAGGAAATAACATTTCGAGCACTTTGATTTTTCGTGGAAATGAACTTGTTAGATTATTAACTGGGCACTAACAGGAAAATGGAACTTCCGTGATTTAAGGAATTAATGACATTATTAGTGTGAAATAAAAGAATTAATTAGATTATTGGATACTTAGTTAATTAAAATAATAATTAATTTAGTTAACTATGCAAAATTTAATAAGATTGATCAAAATTTGTATTTAAGCGCATCACTATTTAAGCACAGTAATTTAACTCTAGTACTTTAACTGGTACCACAAAGGAATTTTAGTGACACGGTTAAGTGTGTTGATTGATACATGTGTTTTATTTATGTTCTCTCATCTCTTTCATTTATTTTTTTTTATTAGTCGTACCCACCTCTTTTCTATTTAATCATGTTTCTTATCATTTCTTTTCATTTGCGTTTACATTTGTTTTAATTCAATATTTCTAATACGATAGTTTATTTCATTTACCACATTGTACCAAAGGTGTTCAATTTTGGATGTATGCTTTTGTGCATACCTTTTGTTGAGTTGAGTTAACTTGAATTTCATATTTTATGATTTTATGTCATGATGTATTAGTAAAATACGATTATGTACACTTGACTCACCTCTATTCGCGAGTAGTAAAGAAAAAAATTAATATAATTACTTTTTTTGGGGAGATTGGTAAGGAATCTGTAGCGTCCTTTTCGTAGGCCGCAACAGTCTTTTACAGATGATGGTAGTCTCATATTTATTTATATGTGGTCCTACATCTGTAGAAAACTTTACGCACCAACTTACATGATAGTAAGTATTATTGGTGAGTTTGATTTTCGTAGCGCACGATTGTGCACGAATGCGAGTATGGGTTATCTCGCCCGCACGCGTTGCCAAACAGGAGTTGACGTCATATGTGTACTTATGAAGCTAGGATCCCAAGATCGGCTCATGAATCTTTGGGAGTTCAAAACCCGTGTTGCGGAAATATTTATTCTTGTTATGACCGTCCGTCTGTTAAGAAGATGAGGACCTTGGTCAACTATATACTGGTGATTTCTCGGGAAGAGAATGCAAGTATTATATCTATATTATTGTAATTTTTCCTCATGTAGAAGTCTAGTTGGACCAATGACGTATTGGTTCCAAAATGGAGTCCTACTTGAACTTATAATGTAAATTTTAAATCCGACGGATTCCTGCAATTAGGATTATCCAGGATTGGCTTGGGATTTTAATTATATGAATCATTATTCGGCCGTTAAGAATACTTACTACGTAAAGCAGAGGTGACTCAAGTATTTGTTATAGCTAAGCTCTTATGCCACGAAGGTCGTTGGCAGGAATATGTATTATTGTAATTCAACATTGATTGAAGTAAGAGGCCAGTACCAGAAAGGAGATACGTAGTATTGGAACATTAAAATGATATCGAAGACCTAATAAGGATCTCCGTCATTGCCAAGGTCATAGGATAATGAAAGATGACCTATAGAATATAACTGCCTCATTTGTTTACTTGGATGCCATGTTATAAATACTGTATAACTAGTCTGACGTTACCAAAGAGATTATCTTACGGAATGGACTAACTGTAATTTTAAATATGAAACCTACGTTGTGTTCTGTATTGTGGAAAGTCAACCGTCCGTCGTCAGAATTAAATGTTCGTCTAGTCAACTGTGCAACCGTCGAATAAATTGATATAACTTAAACAGTCTTGACATTCGTTGATGTGCCCATTGTTGGCAGTTTTATTTGATTGATTACTCCATTGTTCAAAAATGGATCAATTCGCGTTATGGTCAGAAGTGACAGACTCAACACCCTCAAAACGACGCTAACACTTAGTCATCCCTCTTCTATCGTGAGGTGTAGAGATTTGCAGGAGGGAGCGCCATACTCTTTTATCTATATCTTCCTTCTGGCCTGGTTCTAATCAAGTCCGCGGTCCTTCAGAGATTGTCTAATGTTGTCTTCCCAGCAGACTCTAGGTCGTCCTGGACGTCTGGATCCCTGGCTCTTAGTTTCCCATACCTATCATGGTAGCCGATCTTCCATTCTGTATCCGTGGGCAAAATATCGTAGTTGGGACTTCTTCACTCGAATCCGCAGTGACTGGGTTTTGAGGCCTTGCCTTATCGTTTGGTTGCGGACCATATCTCTTCTTGATACTTCTTCTTGCGATCGCATCTTTGATGTTTACACCGTCAGATGAGTTCTCATAATGAAGACCGTTCTTCTTGATACTTCAACCTCCTTCCTCAGATACCTCATTTCTGAGCTTTGGATCTGGCTTTTGTAGGTTGCAGTCTTTGCCCATGACTCGCATCCATATGTCAAGACTGGGACATAGGTGGAGCGGTATACAGCCATCTTCGTTTTCTTACCAACCTCTGTCTTGCTGAGGAATCTTCGAGTTACGGCCTGAAAAATTCTCGTAAAAATCATTGTGGGATAATTGATGAATGCTTTTACGAAGGATCGCAAATGTTCAAAGATTCAGTCTGTCTGCAGGCGATAAGTACACGAACGACAGAAACGGAAACTCTTATTGAATGTAAAGCACAGGCAGAAAAACAGATAGTAATCTTTACAGATGCCCTCTCAGTAATAACAGCTCTGAAGAGCCACCATTCAAACAGATTGAAAGATCTGATAATCTCTCTTGCTTGCTTTGCTTTGCTTTGCTTTTGATTCCATGGGCGCGAGTTATCCACTCTTTTGCCCTTTAGGGGACGAGTTATTCTCTCGTTCATACCCTTGAGCCAGTTTTGGGAGGTGAGGTGTAGGCTTTGTTTCAACCCCAAGGGAGCATCCTAGACTCAGCGGTATGGTACACCAGGCCCACTTTGGCGTGTGTGCGATACCAAGAGGTGTGACACTCTCTACCCGGTGCAGGGGGGTTATATCTCCGAGACAAGACAGACACAAGCAATCAGTCACCGGCCATGGCACGAGCAGCCAGACAGAGTAGTGGTGCGGTGGCGAAGCCACCGCAACCATATGGTTGTCAAAATTGGGCTTTCTTGCAACCCCAGGGAGCATCCTAGACTCAGAAGCATATCGCACCAGTCCTACTTTGGAGTGTGTGCCATTTTCCGAGGTTTGACGGCTCTCTACCCTGGAAAAGGGGGTTATATCTCGAGACGAGGAGCGGTCTTGGGCTTTGTTGCAACCCCAGGGAACCTCTCGTCGGGTAGCGAAGGTGCAATGCCACGAGAAAAGAGGTTCTCTACCCTGCATAAGGGGGTTATACCTCCGAGACAACAGTGCGGTATCTGGCAGAGCAGTCAGTCACCGTAGCGGACGTACCAGGTGTATGCGCAGCCAGCGCCGAGCCTCTTCCACTCTTTTTGCGGACGTTATCTAGACGGTCACACATAGCATTGCCTCTACTAAACTGGGAAGACCCGGCAACCGGGACCACACACAGCCTTGAGAGGACAAAGATCGCTCTTGAAGAGGGAAACGCTTGCCCCCACAGGGAAACGCTTGCCCCCACGATAATCTCCCTTGAAAGCAACATATAGAGGCGCCGGTGTGCAAGTGATTTTACGCGTCCTAGAATTGGCAATGTTAATGAAAGAAAAAAAAAGTTTCATTTTTTTCTTTCCGTTTTTTTTTTAAACAGAAACACTTAAATTGAATGACTACTAATTTTACTTCTTACTAGAAATGTATCACGTCAATAATAAGTATTAATAATTTACCAAAGTGCTATCTATTGTTTTGTGTCCAGTATTGTGGCGTCCTATGATTTTTTTACATATTTTGCATCGCGCTGGGTGCAGTCGTATACCATTGCAGCCTCCATAGCTAAGCCATTCTTTTTTTTTTTTTTTAATCTTATCATTCTCTTAATTTTCGGAATGGCAGGCAAAACAATTACCGGTTAGATTCCAGTTTCGGAAACGCAAGGCAGAAAGAGAAAAGGAAGTTCCGAATCAATGTTAAAGAACGAATAGAGATGTTCTGTATCGTTGCCACACATGGGCTTATTGCCATTTACTTTTGCGGAAATATGTCTCTTTGTGGTAACTCATGTTTTTGCACGGCTTTTAACTTATATTGAACACCGCATATTTAATACGTCACCGGTTGTCTATGACGTAACACGTTTGCACTAATTTATTCTAACGGCTAATATTCGTGGCCTTTCGATACTTCAAGTCGTCCTAGTAAGATGTGTTTTTCAAGCTCCAAGTATTGCGGAGGAAGATATTTATTTAAGTGGCATAACTAACTTCGGAGGCCGCCACTATGTATTTCTAAGATGGTCCTGAACTTATATAGAAGTTCCACCTCTTATCGAGTAAGATAAATCAAGTATTTTTATATTCATGTCGTCTGGTCCACATTACTTGGGTGATCATCTTTCGTATGCATCTCTAGTACAGCAGCCAGGACTGAATGATTGAGACGAGACAGATGAAAGATTAACTACCATGTATGACCTGTATATGCATTGACTGTGAAGATGCTTCCTTGATGTAAAATAAATGGTGAAAAAGATATATCGTGGACCGTCTACCCGACGTCTTGTGTTATTCGGCCAGTGATGTTCTGTCACGATCATACCCGTCTGCATTCGTGTTTGTCAGCATGATGCGTAAACGTTTGTGATTCTATGTTCTACTCTAACCAAACTACAAGAGAAAACCACACGCAATAATCAAAAAGGGGCCCTCTTCAATTTTCTATACCGCGATAATGAAGAAGGGAGAACAACAGGACATGAAAGTTTGAATATTGAGAATCTAGGGCGCAAATTGTAAGTATCGTCTAGGGCGCAAGAAGCAGGTCCTGGGCGTGAACATTTTTCTCTAAATCAGATTCAAGTCAATGTAAACATTAGTGCTCCCTTAATATTTGGCCGATTGATAGAGTGGTTTACACTCTTGTCCCTCACGGCATTGATGCCGAGTTAGATTCACGGTATCGTCACGTTCCGGTGTACCCAGCTGTAAATAGGTACCTGACTTTTCTCTTGAATCAGGGCAGGAAAAAGCAGCGAACAAGTGAACTGGTCACCCCAGCTCTCAATGCTGGGCCTAGTATTGTGAAATCTCCATAATTCCACTCCCCTACGGCAGTATGTGCTATTGGACCACCTTTATACGTTTATGTACCTGACGCCTGGGCATTAAAACCTGAACTCTGCTACCTAACACAGATCAATCAAAAATCTTACAACGCTCAAACATTTAATAGTGTGGTCATGCTACAAGATCAAATGGATTATCCAATGTTGTACTTAAAATGAAAGTCCCTTATATGCTGTGACGACAGTTTTCCACAAGTGATACAAAAGACTACTGTGGATGCACAAATACCGGCTCAAGATGAAAAATGCGAAAACAATCAAAAGAAAATTGTACCCTCCTACACCTAGGTTTATTTAAAAGTGACCGTTGGACCGACATTTTTTAAAAGGTTATTACATTTCCACTAGAGACACGGATTAGAACACCAGCAAGGTTTATTTTTTTTATATCGGGGGTAAAAATATAAAACCTAGCCTGCAAACTGCGTGGCAACAGCAATAGGTCAGCGACCTTTATTCCTCAAAATCCCGCCGAGGAGCTCAACAATGGGAATGACGATGTAACGATGTTTATTGTTTTTATTTTTTTTATTTCTACAATTAAATTCCTCTTTTATCCAGTTTTAAACTGTGTATGGACTTATTTGACCACAGGCTTACGATGTGTCTAATATTGCATATTATTTTACAAAAACACTTCAGGGAGGATACTCTACCATTTTGTAAGTTCATTGTTTATGAATGTTACTAATTAAAAAAGTGATTAAAAATTGTATTGGCACGAAGATACTTGTATTTGATGCGAAGTTCGTGTGTTTGAAAAAAGAGTAAAAGAAGCATGAGTTTAAAAAGAATACATATGTTAACAACATTAACTTAATGTTGAAAATAAATATTTTATTACATGTTAACGTAATTTCAGTTCACACAAATGTCACAAGTTGATTATTACTAACTCACAAACATAATTAAACCATATTATTTTACGTGCTAACTCGTGTAATGGTATCATTGCGTCTATTAACTTTGTTTCAAGTGTGTTATTGGACAAAATATGAACTTAGATTGAAAGGGACAAACTGTTACGGGCTATGTTTTAGTTTCATAATTACTTCTTTACAGCACAGACAGGTAAGCATAAGTTAAATATACTACTGAGTATGACAGTATGTGATTTAGGAACTCGTCATTGATATTTGCGTCCGACGAACGTCAGCAATGCATTCTGATAATTCCGATATTATCCCCATAATATCATATTTCTTTGTCAGAAACTCAGTATTTTCTACTTATGGTTAGTCTGTAATAAATAGCAATGCGTGACAAATCAGATTTGTCTTTTTCTCCGCATCGAAACGAGTGAAGTAAACCTTCAGCCTTTTTTATATTACGAGTACGTTGATGGTACACTCTCAGGTTCGAACACTTGCTTATTTGTCTTGGTTATCTCCAAGATGCTATGTCTATGTGTATGTTCAAATTATTTTATCTGTCTAATTATCTGCTCATTATTCTTGTTATTCACACAACCACCTGGTTGGCCTCACTTTTTCCTTATTAACCGAATGCTTCATATCTGCGTGCATACCACAAGTGTTATGTCGATAATTATCAAACCGTGTTTTCTATATTGTTTTTAGTATGTTTCTATCTAATGTCTTCTGGCTTGTCTACATAAAGCCCGCATTTCTCGGTCTATTGTTAGTATTCTAGTGATTTTATTGCTCTCTATGTATGTTGTCTTATATATACATATATATATTCTAAAACAGTCACATTATGTGCTTATTTTCTTTTCCTGATTTATTGATGTTTCTCTATTGCTCCAGCCGTTCTGTCAGTATGATAAAATAGTTATATTAGACTTCGATAGATATGTCTATTATGTATGGCTGTTTCCTTGCTGAAATTTTTTATTAAACTTGCCTGCTTTTTTTGTGCTGTTGTTGCTCTTGATCGCAATCGTCATCATTGCACTCTGGTCAAACCCATAGATGCTTAGTCTCCCTCAGCAAATGTCGAAAAGTATGATTGCTAATTGATTTTTTGCGCACTGGTTATATACACACCGGTTGCACCCTCTCATGCGTGCATCCCTGATAGACTTACGGTTAATGTCGAATCCAGCAATCTTAGCTTTCATGATTCATCGACTGCAGTGTCATTCTCTAATAAGCGATCATTAATTGTCGTCAGTATCTCTCCCTTATCCATATTTAATGCACCTTATATGAGTGCCCTTGAAGCTAGTAAGATCTTTCGATGCCGCGTACCTCTACATGCCCAGGACAGTAGATATACACCAGTTCCTGAAGATTCGAGTCTTCTACGGGTGTTTACCATTCATAACTGAGCCATCAATTTAGGACCTTCCGAAGAATGGACTAACAGTCTGATGCACTAACTACTCTTGTTAATGAAGTTTCAAACAATAACCTTAAGGTTGCAGTTGATATCTCTACCTCTATTCTCATGCTGGTGATTGTTATCTTTTAAGCCACGTTGTATTCAGCAAAGATCCTGCCTTTAATCTAGCCGAGAAGCCTCATCGTGATTTCTCAAAACTGAATACGGATCCATCAGTTTACACAATGGCATCATTATTCACAGAATGATCATTTATCAGTTGATTCATTTCCAGCTCTTCTTTCCATATGCTCCAAGCTCGGCACTCTCTGCCAAGACTGATGATGACTTGCTGTTAGTTCGTCCAGTTCTTTCATGACTTACTTCATTTCATTCTTCCCACGCGCATACATTTTCAGTTGCGGTCGTCTAATAGTTGCCTTGGCTCATGACATCACCTTCTTTATTCTTGCTCCCTAGTTGTCAGGTATGTTTCCCTGCTGGGAGTGAATTTCGTCTGCGGTAACTCATATATAGGCCTATATGCTATTTTTAATGAATGAGCGCAGGCATTTATGAGTTATAGTTAGGAAGTTACGGTATATGCTGTCTGTAGCTGGACATAATGTGTTCTACTGCTGCCCTGGTTTAATGGTAATATCGTTCATGGTTAGCTTATTGTACATGATGTTTACTATCTAAACATTCTAATTAGGTAAGTTTCTACTTTATCTTTAATTATCTTTCCAAGTGCAATGTTTAGAGCAGTAATTAAGTAAATTATTACAATTTGTAAAATAAATAAACGTATTGTGTTTGTTATGACGAGAGGTTTTTAATTATATATGTAATAGATAGGATATCTCGGTGTATCAGATGATACCAGGATAGAATGCCAGTCAAGGGTTCTGGTCTTAGAAACCCCAGTCCTAGAAATATGCACTGGTGTAGAGTTGTCATAGGAATAGACAGACAGTTAAAATCACAGGTCCATATAGTAAGACGTAGTACCAGGATTTAGGGTGTTTTCTCTCCACAACTATCCTATGATTAATTAAATGCTAGGGGATAAATAAAATGAACAATAACTTTAAAAACAATGGTAAAAAGTAAACAAGTCCTCATGTACAATTAATGAATCATTTAATATATATATTAATTTTCTTTTTCTGCTATTTGGAAAAGAGTAATAACAATATTCACAAAATATTCACAAAATTAATGTTATGTCTTCTCTGGAGCGTTTGTAGGAATATTCTTTCCTTTCGGAGAAATAGTGTTACACATCAAACAAAAGTCACTTGGCAGTTTAATCTGTAGTATTGTCCTTTTCACTTCAGGATCTGGAATATTATTCCCGTGGCTAGTAAAGTCAACAAACATTTGCTTTATTGTTACTAGAATTACTGTTCTTATAGTCCTTTGACTTTATCACACGAATATCACCATCTGACATGCTACTTGAATTAGATATGTTAACTGTTTTTGGCTGTTTTAACTGTTGTTTCACATAAGCTTCTGTCAGGTCCTTTAAGATCACTTATCTTGGATCCTGGAGACTGATGACACTGTACTGTCACTGTAGTTAATCATTCTTGGCAGACCCAACAGTAGGGGTAACAAGAACCAGCTGTAGTGCACACGTTGGGTTCCTTCACTTATGTGGGATTACATCTTAGGAACGTACACATTCTTCTGTTACTTGACAGTATGGATCGAATTGGCAGATGAGCCTGAAATAATATATCGGTCTTGGCTAGTATCTGGCTAGATTTGTATGTGACTAGCACAGATGTCAGACCAGTCAGTCACCAGATGTCGAGTTTATAAAGCCAAAGTAAGCAAGGACATCATTTCAGTAATACAGTCAGAGCCGGATTAACGTAGTAGCACAAGTAGCATATGCTACGGGCCCCGCGCTTTTTGGGGCCCCGCGCCAATAAATATGTACATAATTTTTTGGTCATCTTCTAATACGAGCGTTGATGGGAAGGAGCGAAGCTCCTGACCGGGTTGGAAGGAAAGTTCACTGACCCTCCAGCCTCGCAATGACATTTCATTGGGCCAAAAGAGCTGGAAAGCTCGAGTGCCGCTGGTTAGAGAGAAGAAAAAAAAAACGAGCGTTAAACCAATGATCTTGTGATTTATGCCATCTTTAGCGCCTTTTCATTTGGTGTCACGAAATTGTGAGAGAAAGAGCATAAGAGGGTGACTTAGTGTGACTCTTCATTATTTTAATCTTAACTGTTTGCGGACGGAAACCATTTAAGTGGCGTTGAAAATTTGGTCACGTTTGGACGGAAGCCACTTTTTTGGCTCTAGGCGACTGCCCCTCTAATTTTGTTTCGTTCTTTGTGAAATGAATTTGCATTAACAATAAAAACTAGAATTTAGGAAACGGAAACTTCCTGTTTTAATTGAGGTATACGGCGTGCTCGCACTCTCTTTCGATCTTGATTAAAATGTCTTGATTTGTAAGGTTAGAAAACTCAAAAAATGAGCAGTAGACACAGCGATATTGGACGTAATTATGCTTCTGGAAGTGAAAAACGTAAGGCGAAGGAAGAAAAAGAAAGAAGAGATCAACTTGTGATATCAAAAACACGTAAGCTGACAGAATATTTTGATGTTTCATGGTGGTGGTGGTACTCTAACCGCTGAAGCTGGAAGTACAGGAACAACTAGTACTAGTGCAGGCTGTGCAGCAGAAAACATACAGCAAAACCCAGTATACACTGAGTCTGAATGTGAAGAATAAGTGAAACGAAGAAGTACTCTAATGATATTGGTGACTGGCCGAACAATATAGATAACTGTGAGCGTGAATATTGCATATCCAAGGGAAGCGAAAAATGTCAACATGTTGATAGTGCCTTCTCTTCATCCGTGCGATTGTATGACACTGAAAAGAAAACTCGATACTGTCAGAAGTCTTATTTTACACATATTCATAAACTTACAAACAAGCAACATGCAAGAAAATGGTTATGCTATTCAGAAAGTAAAGGGCGCCTATTTTGTTTCCCATGCAAGCTTATGAGTTCAGAATGTTCATCAAAGTTTACTGTGGAAGGGTTTAATGACTGAAAAAATGCAAGCAATCTATTGCGTCGACATGAAGAAAGCTCCTCACATAGACAAGCTTTAATTTCACTGTTGATGCGTAAAAACAAAGGTGAACGTGTCGATTCCCAACTTGTGAAACAAATGGACAATCAAGAAAAGTATTGGCACAAACTTCTAGAGCGAATAATTGAAGTTGTGAAGTTTTTAGCAGAACGAGGCATTTCATTTCGTCTTCTTCTTCTTTGATCCATAACCGCCAACCGTCAAAGCAGTCAGCGGCCATCACGCCTGGTGGCGTCTTGTAGGGCAGCAACAAATTGATTCCACTTTGCTCGGTCGGCGGCCATCCTTCGTACAGTGCCCCAACTGTGGTTCATTCTTTGCATCTCAGCTTCCACAGTTCTCCGCCAAGTTGTTTTTGGTCGGCCTCTCTTTCGCTTTCCCTCGGGGGTCCATAGCATAGCTGTTCTTGCGATGGTATCAGGGTCCCTTCTGAGGACATGGCCAACCCAACTCCAGCGTCTGCCAGCTATGATGGTGTGCATGTCCTCCTGGTTACACCGAATAAGTAGTTCTTGGTTGCTGATGGTGTTTGGCCAAAAGATTCGGAGAATTTTCCTTAGGCAGATTGTGTGGAAGGAGGACAGTTTCGACATTTCCTTCTCTGTTACTCTCCAACATTCCGCACCATAGAGAAGCACAGAAAGTACGCAGCTCTCATACAGTCTTAATTTGGTGTTTGTGCTGTACTGGGAAGACTTCCAAATGTTGTTGAGAATAGCAAAGGCTGTTCTCGCTTTATTCATTCTGTTGTTAATGTCCTTGCTTGTTCCGCCGTCAGGTGTTACTATGCTTCCTAGGTAAGTAAATGTGTCTGTCTGTTCTAACTTCTGGTTCCTTACTGTTATTGGCTCAGGATTGCCCACATTTAGTGTCATGACCTCTGTCTTCTTCAGATTGATGTTCAGGCCAACCTGCTGGCCATACTTATTCAGTCTATCAGTTTTGTCTTGAATGTGTTGGTGTGAATGCGCGAGCAGTGCAATTTCATCTGCATATTCCAAATCTTCCAGTGTAGAAAACGTTGTCCATCTAATTCCCCTTGGACTGCCCTCTGTTGTCTGGCGCATTTCGTGGCAGTGATGAAATTGTTGGGTACCCTTATAACGGGAATTACTTAGGGTTGTTAGAATTACTGGCCAAGTTTGACCCTTTTCTGGCAGAGCATATAAGTACTCATGCAAACAAAGGATTTGGACATACATCATATCTATCTAAAACAACGTATGAGGAATTCATCAATCTGATTGGATCCAGCATACTGGATCACATTCTCTGTGAAGTGAAGAAATACAAGTATTATTCCGTTTCATTGGATTCTACTCCAGATATATCTAATATGGACCAGCTGACTTTGACTCTGCGCTATGTTTTGCCATCTGGACCAGTTGAAAGATTTGTGACATTTTTGGATATGGAAGGTCATAGTGCTGAACAGCTTTGTTGCGGACAGTTTCGCTGTGTTTATAGTTTGTTAAATGTACCTGTTAAGTTTGGAGACATTAATTGTTAGATTCTTGATCAAAGGAGAGTTACTTATTTTTTTACTTGGGTTGAAGTCAACAGTGATTGTTATCCCACTTGTTTTTTCCAAGCGGTCTAATTTTAGAACCGATGTCTTGTTACCTGACCATATATCTCTTGAATGGTCAGCTTTTCCTAGAATGTTTCAGATCACCCAACCTGAGTCTAGCTCAGGGGTTTTGCGTCTCACGACGCATGCGCGAGTTTTGTGGCGCGTTAAGAAAGACATTTTGTTAGGGAGACGAGCTGCGATTTTCAAACGGTCAAGACGTGTTGGCGTTTGTGATCTGGCTTTATGCCTGGGGAAGGAAAGTCTCTGTGTGTGACAAGATGTCTAAAGATTGTTTCCCCATATTGTATTCTAAGCGCCTAGGAAGCGAGTGAGATTTTTGGTGTTTATTCTGAAGAGATGTCAAGGTAAATTATCCTTCAAATCATTTTCTCTATTGCCAGAATCGTGAATAACATTTGTTACCAGCTTAGTGACTTTTCCCTGGGCGGGAAAGATTCCATTGAGAATACTAGAGTTTGAGCTCACGAATTATGCTGACATACCTTGTTTTGTCCAAGGAATCATAGAGGACACTGTATTTAGGAGCCCGCCATATTTCGCGACCTGCTGTATACTAGAAAATGTATCTGACTTGCTGGTGTCAGAGTAGAGCGGAACTAAGCTCATATATTTGAAGACCCGCTGGCAATGCGGGGTATTTTGCTGTAGCTGAAGAAAGAGAGATAGTTTGAGGTCAGCATCATTTACGCACAGCTTACTGATGAACTGTTGATGCAAACTGTACTGAACTGTTGTTATGCTTACGATGTCCTGAGTTTCGTTAAATGACTGTATTTATATTGATGTCGGCGTCCCTTGTAGTCGTCTCGTAATAAATTATTGAAAACGTCGTCAGTAATTAACCAAACGTTTACTGACTTCTACATGTGGTTGAGTGGGTGCATTGGTGAACTCGTCCAAGAACCTATACGCATTCGTGTCCACCATCTTATCTGATGTCTACTCACCCACACACATCATGTCCAACCCACACACTTCTACGAGCCACTATTTACTTGAGGGCACGAATTAATTGATAATGATAATTACTATGCAAATTAAAAATGTATGTTTTCAAATATGTTTGTGTTGTTTTATTGTTTTTTTTTAAATATAGGGCCCATTTCTTAACATATGCTACAGGCCCCGCACTAGCTTAATCCGGCCCTGAATACAGTACAAGCATAAACATTTCAATTAGTTATAAGTACTAGCAATCTTCTTGGTTTATCAACTCCTGTACATCCATATATATTTTACAGCTTGATCCTTCCGAATATTAATCACAGGCCTTTTTTTCCTTTTGTTCTTGATCATTCTCAACAAGTACAAATTGAAATAAACTGATGCAGTTCCTGGCATTTATACACAAATAATATACATCATATACTAACCTGCAATAAATAAAATATATGCAGAATAGTTTTTATAATCCAGCTTATCCTCAACATTCACAAATCACACTGGACATTAATGGCTTGGCAGGCTGCACACATATACAGATGGCAAAGGCGTAGTGGCAAACTCTATCTTGCGTCCAGTCTGCTTCAGAACTTCTTTTCAGTGTCCCTTGTTCAAATTGCGCTCCCCCGTTTTATTGGCCACTGCGTTCCGCTGAGAGAGCATGACGTCACAGGCTTGATAGGTTTCTTTAGTTTGTTAGCAAGATAAATGACATTGTGACTTCTGTACAAACTGTTTCATCTCTTCCTTCGTCGTTCTAGTCTTCTGTCTTTCCGATTCTGTCCATTTATGTCTCGTTAGAACCGAACAGTCCAGAGCTTCCATTCCATCTAACTTTCTTATTCGTCTGACCATTAGTCATTCTTCTACATCGCACGATGTTGTGCACTGACCATATCAACTTCTACTTTTATGCATTCAACGTATGCTATCTTCTTTTCTAAAACCATTCCAGCCATAATACATATAAGAAAATATAGAGGAAATCGTCTAAAATCGAAACATATGTCTTTCTGCTATTCGTATATCCTGATCGTTATACCGTCATTTAGAAGTTGGAACTAAAACACAGATCACTTTAACAACAAAGAGGCCATATTGTTAGGCATTTGACCCTCCTCGCTTGCCTAGCTGTGATTGCGTGCTTTTTTTAGAGACACCGTCGCATCCATGATATTATCTACACTGTAAATTTAGGCGTTTCCTGTGGCTTTTCTGCCGTTTTAAAATGTGCTTAGTTAAAGTCATGAGCTCCAGTTTCTCCAGCTTGGCTTGCATTGAAAAGACCTTCACATCTGGTTCCAAGCTAGGAGTAAGAAGCACGTGGCATGCTGTGCATTCCCTGCCATCCAAGAGGCTCTCCAACTATTCTGAGCTAAATTACTGTGCTCTAGTTCTTTTTCTCCCAAGGAATTGTCACGTCCTGCACATACCCACATCTCAGCTGAACACTGGGTCCCTAGTAAGATCCCTTGCATGCAGTCAACCAGGTCCAAAGAGTAATGTCGGGGGCTCAAGTGACTTCTCCAAGCTTAGTGTGCATTATTGGGTGGGTTCAAGCAAGTTTCACCACAGGGGGAATATATGGAAGTGTGTTGATGGTTTCAAGAGTCAATGAGGGTGTAATTAACCTCAGACAGAGGTTCAATTCCACTCCGTAAACGGTAGCATTATGCATAGCTGGTGGCCGTACAAAGATGACTCCAGGTATGCCCCATGCATATATATATATATATATATATATATATATATATATATATATATATACGTAATTTATAAATGTAAATATACCTTGTATTACGTCTTTTTTATTTTTACTTCTTATTTGATCCTTAACCGCCGACTGTCAAAGCAGTCAGTAGCCATCACGCCTTATGGCGTCTTGTAGGGCAGCAAAAATTTGCTTCCACTCTGGTTCATTCTTTGAATATCGGCCTCCACAGTTCTGAGTCAAAGTATTTTTGGTCGGCCTCTCTTTCGCTTTCCTTCGGGAGCCCATAACATATCGGTTCTTGTGATGGCATAGGGTTCTCATCTGAGGACGTGGCCAACCCAACGCCAGCGTCTGCCAGCAATGATGGTGTGCATGTCCTCTTGGTTACTCCGAGTAAGTAGTTCTTGATTAGTGATAGTGTTCGGCCATGATTCGGTGAATTTTCTTTTGGCAGATTTTGTTCAAAGAGGACAGTTTCGACATTTCCTTCTCGGTTACTCTCCAATGTTTCAAGATTCATTTCCTTATTAGGCTCGAATCTGTGATTGTGAATATTCTTAGGGCTTGGCACGGGTTCCGTCCCGACATTCAGAGAGTGTGGCAGATGCGTGATAAGCAAGACGAGTTTGGTTTGCCAGCGTCTGTGCTTAAACTGTTCAGGAAATAATGTCCTATTCATATTGTTCCTTTGGAGATGATATATCTGTGGTGATTCTTAGGGCTTGGAAGCCCGTGAGTTATATGTTTATTTCCTGAAGTAAAGGTAATGAAATTTTTGACACTTATCGATATCTTTCGAGATTGACATTTTGTTTGTAGCCCGATTATAGGAGGGTCTACGCTATGAGAAGTTTTTCGTCAGCTCACGAATCATGTTCGCTGTTACTGCATCGATGGATGCATGTCTTAAGAACTATCTGCCTGCTAAACTTTGCTGCTTGTTCCAGATTTGATATCTTGGATAACTAAAGGAATTTGGAGGATTTTTGAGGACATTATTGATACACTTCAGAAGACGTCCCTGTCTTGCTGAGGTTAGATTTAGGAGAGAGGATTTGATCTCCTATCATATATGATATCTTCCAGCTGTTATAGAAAGGGATGGAGATTTCCGCCTGAATACATTTACAGCCCTATGATGTACTGATATGCATGTAATTCATCTTTACTATGATGCTGTCTACCGTCCATTGCTGTACTGAATATGTGGCTGTAACAATGACTGTTTGATTGTACCTATGATGTACCTACTTGTTTATGTCTACGCATTTTCGTCAACGTGGCGTCTTCATTAAATAATATAAACGCCACAAGGATTTTACAACATTCATTGACTCCATACGTCGTGATTTGGTGTGGCGTTCCTGTTGGAACTGTACCTGTATGACTGTGCAACTATTTTACACATGTACACCAGTCCTAAGTCTACACCATACTTTAAGTGCCAGCACTACCTGCCCTTGGCAACAGAAGTTATATCATCACACAACATTCGGACCTTCTACAACTGCCCACTGTTGTCTGTCGCATTACCCAGTCTATGACTGTCCAAAAAAAGTTATTGATAAGGGGCATCCCTGTCGTACTCTTGTATTCACCTCAAAAGTTAGATTGCTCAACCCAACACTGCATGTAAAGTTAGCAAAGATGCTTTTTATGATGGAAACAATGCAGCTTGAAATTCCATAAGCCCTCAATATTTTCCAAATGCTGTGCTTGTGTATGCTGTGAAAAGACTTTTCAAAATTAACACAGTTAATATAGAACTGCCTCTGCCTTTCCGAGCACTGCTCTATAATGTTCCTGAGGGTGAACATATGATCTGCACATCTTCTGTTCTTTCTGAACCCTGGTTGTTCTCTTCTCAGTTTATGGTCTACTGTTTTTTTTACTGGGAACTGAGAGCAGAGTAATTCCACTCCAGTTGTTGCAGTCTGCAAGGTCACCCTGTTTGGGCAATTTGACAAGTATCCCTTTACGCCACTCTGTTGGTGTTATTTCTGTTGTCCAGAATTGTGCAAATAGTTGGTCTGCTAGTTCAGAATCTGCCTTGAATAAATCAGTCTTTAAATTGTCTTGACCAGTCAGTAGCTTTTCCATTCTTTAACCCTTTTATAGCTGTGATGATTTCGTTACTTTGTGGAATGTCTGTACTTAGTCTAGATCATTTTCAGCCTCAGGAACATTCAGCTGCATCTCTGGTGGTTCCTTTTTCAGTGTTTTTCTGAAATGCTCAGCCCATCTCTTTCTTACCCATGTGCTGTAGGGATGAGATTATTGTTTGCACTCCGTTTTCCGCTGATAGTTTTCGTTATTGTATATACTGTGCTTTGTTCGTTTCTCCGTTCTGGCTCTTCTGCTTGTCTTGCAAGACGGTCCAAAAGCTATTTCTCTTGGTTCGGGTTTGGCATTTTACTTCCTTGTCCAGCTGATTGTACTGTTCGCTATATATTTCCTTTAACATGGGAGACTGCTTCTGTTTTCTTTCTTTTAATTTCCTTTCACTTCGCTATGGCGTTTAAAGTTTCCTTTTGTAGCTGTTCATAGAATTCGTCCTTGACCTCTTTATCGCTGTCATTTGTTGGTGCATAGCATTGCATTCTTGTGTTGTTGGTGAATCTCCCTCTCAGTCTCGTTCGTATTAGTCCGTTGTTGATGGATTTCCATTCCAGTAATGACTGTTTTATTCTATTATTTAGGATAATGTCTAATCCTCATTGTGCTGACCATCCTCTCTACCGGAGTAAAGTACTGTTTCTCCTGTTGCTGTTTGTGTTCTCCGCGTCTCAGTTCATCTGATCTCAGTTATTCCCAGGATATGTAACTGTATTTCCTCATCTCTGCTTTGATCAGCCTCAGTTTTCTGCCTCATTCATGGTTCTGACGTTCCAGATTCCAAATCTTGTTCCGTGTTTTGCGATCCGGGCATCCGTTTTCATGTCAATGGCTTCCTCTCGGCTTTCACCATTGACAGTCATACGAGTCTCAGACTCCGGATGTCCTCCATACATCAAAGATTTTGCATTTATTGCTGTTTCTGTATATGTTAAGATTTTTTAAAATTGACACGGGTTTCGGCCCTGTTCTAAAACCCCTACCCTGGAGGACCAAGGTACCAGCTTTTGTCTGACCCTACCCGCACAGACCTGTCCAGCTTGGTTGAACCTACCAGGAGTAAAACTCCAGCTGGCATAGATCTGGTGGTTATTAGGGTAAGCAATGCTACGTATTTCCATTGCAATGACCATTTCAAACATGTTTTCTACATTGTAAAAAAAAATGCTCAGTACGTTGTATTCAAAACTCAGACAGTTACGTTTCCGATGGAAAATTTGTCATTAGTCTTTCACATGCGAATCCAGAAACGTGGTTTATGCTGTCATCTGTAAAAGGTGTGGTATTACCTATATTGGTGAAACTGGCAGACGTTTGGCAGACAGGTTTCGTGAGTATTTAAATGACTTTTATCATGGCAAACCTACACCGACGACTCTTCATTTTAATGGACCTGACCATTCAGGTAATTCTGATATTAATATTACCGCTCTCCGTTCTTGCTTTGGGGATGACCGGACTGGCTTTTCCTTGGAGAATCGTCTCATTTTTCAATAGGTAGTTTGTCTCCTAATGGCTTAAATGTCCAACATCATTTCCCTGAATTCTAGTGGCTCTCCTCTATTTCCGACTTCTTTATTTCTTCCGTCGTTCTTTTCACGAGATATCTTTTTTTATAGTATTTTTGTTTCGTTTCGTATCCTTTTAGTTTTTTTTTTTTTTAATTGCCGCTATCTTCTACATCACATCACTTCCATGGACGTTGCTGGATGTTAGCAATCTTCATTGTTTTATTCCACGGATCTCGTTACTATAAGCAGCACTTGTTTCGCCAGTTTTGGTCATTCCTTTTTCGTTTCGTTGATTATTATTATTAATTTTTTATCTCTTTCTTTCTGGTTTTGCGTTATTATTATTCTTTTTTCGCTTATCACCTGTGTTCTTTACTTTTTCATTTGCTTGTGTCGCTCTTTTTGTTCTGTGTTTCTCATCCTCTTATGTATTTGTTGTATTTTTCTTTGACCTGTCTATAATTTTTGTCAATGTCACATGTTTGTCGCTGTGACTGAAGAAGTGTGAAACCAGAAGCGTCCCATGTTTCCGGTGAACTGTTAATTTGAACAACTGATTTCAAACTATTTTTTTAATGTACGTATTATTTAATTTACAGACATACACACAATAGGGTTATTTTGTTTGTAGCTGTATTATATACAGTTTCATGCAGTGTGTATTTAGCGCGTTCTACTTAGGACTTTGTAAAGCCTGTGTGCGTATGCGCATTTAAACCTTCTTTTAAATTCAAATCCACTTGTCCACTGGCCCATCACTATTAGTTTAATTACTAGTTGTATCTCTGTGGTGGATTTAGATGATATGACTTGTTGTTGTTATGTATGTCTATTGTACTGAATGAGGTCAGCTGTGAAGGCCCCTGAATCTAACAATTATTAGGGTGAGTTTTCAGAGTGCCTTTCTGCTACCACCTTATGATCTCATTCAGACTTATTCTTGACTAGTATGTCTGATAGCTACGTATAATGTCTAGAGTAATGTAAGGTTTGTTGTAATAATATGACAACAAATACAACTAAGAACTCTATGAAAAGTATTTAACAACACCCCGAGTTAAGTTTAAATGTGAATTAATTTTTTTACAATTCATTGTTCCAGAATCACAATTTTGTGTATACTGGAATTGAAATTCAAAATGATCAATCAAAATATTTACATCAAAATGATTCAATTTATAACTGTATATATTATTGTTCACAAATTTAATTACATGTGTCAATCTGGGACAATGTCACTGTACTATAGCTCCTATGAATGGGTACTGTTAGGAAGAACGTCTAAGTTCATCACAATCTGAATATTTATTAAATACTTTGGAAGTGAGAGCAATTTTTGGGTTGATATATCAAATGCCTGCAGACACTGGCTTAACTTTGTGGCTTCTGATGTGCAGGATGAAGTATAGTCACCCCACCATTCCAATAACAAGTCAGGCCTCTGATCTTGAAATACAGGGAGGCACACAGTTGATTCTGCCTCACTTCTTTATAATGCAGAAGAATATTCAGATCTCTGTTGACCTGGGCTCACTTCTAGTCGTGGAGGAAACCCGCATCAGAGAAATATTAAACACTAATAGTTTGAATTGAGATAATATGGTCAACTCCAGATCTCTTGCTGGTGCAGAACAGCTAAGCCAAGACAGTACTTTTATCTTGCTTTTAAACAACTTTAGTGTCGAAAATCTCTATCACAAGTGGCATCGAATACTATTATCCATTAGTTTTATTCTTCCTTTAGTATATTAGGCTACAGCCAATCAGGTACCGTTTGGCTTTGAGCGTCCTTATATTCAAACTCGAACTAAATCTTCAAATCTAGGACTAACTTCCGCCTTATCCCCACCACAGGGCAAACTGAGAAATGTTCAAGTCTGTTCGTCCATCTGTCTTCGTAAATATCTCGGTTAATTCCTAACAGTTTATAATTCTGACCAATAATTAGTGATTCTGTTGTTACCTGTCACACAGTGATTAAATTTTTATTCTTGTATTCATTATATTCAATATTATCGTTTTTATTCTTCATTTCCTCAACTAACATATTTTTTAATCTTGCCAATTCAAATTTGTAAACACTAACTCGTAGTACCACCAACTATGCTCCTTCCCTTCCCCGTTCCATACTGTATTTTTTCAAAATATTCCACGTTAATCGTAATTTTTTTTCTTTTCTTTAAACTGCCGTTCTCATTCATTACGAGACAACGCTTGTAGTAATACGTCACAAACGCGACAAAGTGCTGTCTGTACGCTACATTAGCCCTACTTTTACGCTAGAGATACGTGTGAGTACAGGTTTTGGGCTGTCTCGCATCCGATCATTGTGGTAATATACATTCGCATCTGCGTTACAAAAAAAAGGGTTTTTCTATCGTATTTTTGAAACAAGCTACGATATCGGCTTGCACTATCGTCTGCTCGGCTCGCGGCGACCAAGCAGAACCAAACGCGTGTCGAAGTGTAGCATTTTTTCTCTCCCTCTTATGCTTCCTTTTATTCTTTTACCGTTTCTGTCTTACTATCGTCTCGGAACAACTAGGCTTGATTTTGTGTCAAAATATGTTACGTTAGTGTCCCAAGGTCGAGGCATAAAATCTTAGCACTGACTTGCGGCGTAGGAGATAACGTTCTCCACAACTTCGCTATTTTATTTCTAGGTTATTGTTTTGAATTTATAAAAGTGGTTACTAATCTTACAATTTGGGGAAAATTTGGCGAGATATATGTGAGCGTGTTGTACATACAGATTGTATTTTACGACAATCTCTGTTCTGCACAGACCTAAATATAATACTTTATTCGAACCTGAATGTCAGTTATCGAAAGATTTGAATAACATGTCACATAATATCTTATGTTTCTTTGCGCACCTGAGCTGTAATTTAAGTGTGCATAACATATTGTTTGTCAGCTGAACTGCATACAAATGATCATGCGTTCGGGAGCTGTGCAAATGGGTGCATAGAGGTGAGTAAACAGGAGGCCTCACAGAGAAAGATGTCGGTTAGCCGGCTATGGAAGCCGTATTACACTTGAGTGTGCTCTCCTTATGGTTACTAGGTTTTTTGCAGCATTTTTTTATATTCTAATGGTAGTAGGATTTGCTGAGCCAGCTATATCGTTATTGCTGTGGTTATTGAGTTCGTATGTGTAGCATTGTTATTATTAAAAGGGAGATTGTCAGCACGCCCTCGTGTTACGCTTTGTGTATAGTGTCTACAAGTGTTTTGATTGCGTGACCTCTCACTGTTCGATACGAGCCAAGTGTAGAGGATAATGACAGGAAGGTGTAGTTGTTGTCACGGCTGGAGAAATGAGTCTGTCTGAGACAAGACAAAAGTCTAAGTGAGGAGTAGAAAATAGAGGAAAGTCTAAAAAAGCGAATGTGAATGTTCAGCGGAAGTGTGACAGTCAGGCTTACAAAGATGATAAACACTCTTTTACCCTGCCACCCTGACTTGATTAGATGTCAACTCCACTCACCATATCTTTCTCACCTATCAACAAATGAATAGATAATGAAGTAAGGGACTGATACACCAAGTGGTTTTCACATTCACCAATCACAGATCTGAAGGTAGGATGACAATTCTGATCCGCGGCTAAAGAGTTTCTATGTTTATTAAGATATAAATTAATATATATATATATAACTTTTATATCTGCACGATGGCAGGAATTGTAAATCAGTCCAAACAAAAGTATGATCTCAATATCTATAAACACAAGAATAACAAGACTAACCCAACTTAATTTTGGTTAAATAATCCAAAACGGCAACCAAAGTTGTACACAACGAAAACCAAAAAAACACCTAGGAAAACCCACAATGGATTCTAGGAATTCAAACATCAGATTCTACTCTGTGTTCCCGTCGCAGTCCCCAGCCTCAAATAGAGACGACTGCGATCTAGGCTATACAAAATACCACCCCACAGCAAAATAACACACCACTCAAAAAAAAATACCCCAACAAGTGACGTAGAAAGGTAAACACCCTCTAATAAAGACATCCAAGTACTTCTTAAATAATTAATTAATTTCCGCCACTCGTCTTTAAGATAAAATCCCCTGTCTGACAATGAGGTAGTATCTTGTACACTTGAACCAATTAACCTGCCAATTCTGTGCTTTTCCACCGAGGTGAGAATTCAAATAAATCCACGTTTGACGATGACAATTGGAAATATACTTTTAGTGTGATTCAATGATAATGTACCCTGATATCCTGTGGGTTAAATGAGTCTAAACTCTGGTTTGCGACAAGTTCAATTGTGACTGAGCGTATAATGAACAGGGCCCACCGGTCTACAAACGAGGACAGGATTGGCGCCCTTCTGACGTTTGGTGAGCTTCATTGTTGGTGGTCTCAGAGGTTTTGCCGCTACAGAAACATAGGGTACAAGCAGCTGGGTACCGAACTCTGCCTTCCAGGTAATTGTTTTAGGAATTAATAAACTGGTCCTCACTCGAGAACACGATCTAGGATATGATGCCAGACCTTTTGACTAAATGCTGGTTTACAGGTTCCCGTCCTCGGTGGTGTGTGAAAATTTGCCTTCTCCGCCGTGAAGATACAGTAAATACAAGCCATAAGCTAGTCGCCTAAATTAGGGTCCACTAGCTAATAATACCTACATACATATACATCGAGACAAGTACTGTTTATAAACAATCAACAACTCCACGCTCCCCTTATCCCAAGTTATCTTGGAACGTCTAACCGATTTTCGGTGGCTGATTCAGCACATCTCAACCGTGCGTAACGGTCTCTTAATTGCCGTGGTTATCCTTCAAAAACCCACATCATTTCAAATGGCTTCTGACAGTGATGGCTCACACGCAACACGCTTAGGGGCATTCACTGAGGTTTGGTTACAGTTTTGTTAGAAAATTGACGTAAACCCAGACTCACTGTCCTTTCAATACACATCTTAAAGGTCCCACCTATGTAATTTAAGTAGCACATAGCGAACTTTATCCACTTTCCCGTTATGAAATGAGATAGACACATTTACTGCTATACGCGTTCGCCCACTGATAATTGATTAGTGACATATTCTACATACACAGACTTTCTAAAAAAAACTTAGCGCTCTTACCAGGATGCAATGAAATCTACTAACACCAACTAGCTGGTCTAATCTGCCAATTAAAGATTATACGTCCACTCTAATGGAATTCCTGGAGCATTAAGTGTCAGACAACTAACGAGTTCAGATTTCAAAGTAAAACCAAGGCCACAAGTGTTCGACCACCTTCGATTTCGAGTGACTATTTCGCCTGGATTGCAACGTAACATGACGCAACCCCGAGAAATAGTTTCCCGTGTTCTGCGGACGAAAGCCGAGCTAAAAGAGAGAGACCTCTATTTCTAGCTTAATGGGGTCTACCCGTGGACACACGAAAGGCGATGGTGTCAAAGGCCAGGGAACGTTTGCCGCTCTACTCCTAGAAACCGAGTGCCAGATTTTAAATCGTGGTCAAAGAGCTCTAAGAAATATGCCGCCTACCGCGACAGAGAGTCCTGGACGCGTCAAAAAATTCTCCTACCAACATTAAAGAAATGGGGAGTGAACCTGTCTGATATAAAGTGACTGGACAGTTACCCCATTTTACAACTACAGGAGACCGAAAAGAAATGAAAGAATTTAGGGGGGTTCCTAACCCTAGTGCCCCAAATGTACGAGTATAACCAATCGTCACAGTTATTATACTGTGACAAGCCATATTTTCGAATTATATTCAATATCGAGACAGGGTCCTATGTTTTTTCGACACATTTCTTCCCTTTTAAAAACTGATGCCAAAGGACCAAGTATAACTTATATGATGATTAACATCATTATTATTTGTTTATTATTGAAGCTGTCACGGCTACATTTTATTTTTATTGTTTACGTTAACGTAATAACACTATATTAGTTAATAAAGTTGGAGATGTCAAAGTACATGATACACATTGCATGTTTTCATAGAAATAACATAAATGCTACAATTTGGTGAAAATAAGCCAAGATGACGAAATTAGATGTTTAAATAAACTCATCGATCTCTTCGTGAAAAACATGTACATCAACATTTATTATAAAAATTGTGCTTATGTCCATTTGGTTATACAAGTGTCAGTTTATAAGTAAGTGAATACACTTCAGGCTCAAAAGAAGTCAAAATTCTAAAATCGAAATTCTGCCTTAAATGAATTAATAAATGATAAAATGCAGTGGTGCAGTATTGAAGGTTTTGAGTTTTAAGGGGGTTACAAAGACCCATCGAGGTGAGTATCAGTCGGACTGATGCGACGCCTGAACTTTGTGTTTCACATCTCCTTCTTGCGTTGAACTTGGCTACTGACATTGACAGTGCATTACTCTTCAAATTAATACGTTAAATGGCAATGTATTAGGTAAATGTACAAACTGTGTATTATAAACGTTGTCTCTACTTCGAACTTCTAATTAAGAAAACTAACTTTTACTAGACACAAATAGAGCTAATGCAGGGACATGTTCGAAGCTTTCAATTAAGTCAAACTTTGAATTAGAGCGCTTCGAATTCAGTGCACTGCACTGTGTTTGATTTGTTGTATTTCTAAATTTCATGTCTTCCTTCTTTGCTTTTTCGTTTTGTTTGCAATGCCAGCTTGTTAAGGTAACTATGCTACAAGAACTAGTTGTTTTTTCTTTGTTATATATTTATATATAATGTTATATCTGGTCTGTTGTGTTCTCTTACGTTCCTTTAAAGCAGGAGTTCCTAATGTATGTTAAAAATGACATTTCCTTGAGAAGATTGACAGATATACTCTCTAGTGCAGGGTTTTTAGACCGGGGGTTCCACAGAACCCCAGGGTAACATAAGAGGTCGCTATGAGTTCCGGGAAAAGAATATAAATAAACGTCGTATTTTTTTAATTTTGCGCGCCGGGCGATATTAGCACTCGCAGTCGCACCAAGTGACCGACCAGACCCGTATGGCAGTGAGCAATAGGGCCAGGTTCAATTTTGCACATACTATATTTTGGTAGCATCTTGTAGAACTTTGTTTTAAGGCTTTTATGCCTATTTGATAATGTTAAAAAAACAAAACAATAAACTAGGAAATTTAAAAAAAAGGAAACACTGAAATTTCTTCTATCCACACGACTGACTTGCATTAGAGTAGAAATCTTTTGTGGGGAGGGGCAACAACACAAAAAGAGTAGACTAATAATTTGGTCAAAATAAACATATCCACAGACACAAAAAACATTCCCTATTTAAAAGAGCATTAATAATTGTTATTATATTATTATATTTACAACTAACTGATCACGCTTAGGTACATTGAGCTGTAAATGTAACACTCTTTATACACGGGCTCCTAAGACCTGAAAATTATTTCTAGGGTTCCTCCAAGATAAAAAGGTTGAGAAAGGCTGCTCTAGTGACTTAAGTATTACCAAAATCTCAGCTATGATAGTGTATGTATTTAATACATTATTCTAAAAGATTAACTAATATTGTATATACATAAGTAGAGCCGGCCGAATGGATTGTTAAATATGGATCGAAGCCTGCTGCCAGCGGTTTCAGCAAACTCCCCCCCCCCCTTCCCCCGCGCCCCACTGCAGCACTGCAATTTCACGCTATTGAGTTAAATTACAACTCCGCCCATGCCGGTCCCAAGCCCGGGTGAAAAAGGAGGAGGGCGGCCTGCATGGAGGCCGTAAGGAGGCAGCCCCTCCACCATGCAAAGGCACAACAGGCCAATCACCTGTTTGTCTTAAACTATGATTACGAGAAATACAAGAGAGAAAACCGGACTGATTCTAAAGGCGACGAACTGGAACGGACTACGGACTACGACTTATGGAACTTGGAACACAAGAAGTATAAATGGGAAGGAAGAGGAGCTGGTGGAAGAGATGAGGAAAGCAAAACTAGAAATCCTGGCTATAACGGAAACGAAGAAAAAAGGACAAGGAGTCATGGATCTCGATGGCAACACGTTGCTATACAGTGGTGTACCCATATCTGAAAGAGCTAAAGGGGGCGTGGGTTGCATTGTGGCCCAAAATCAAAAAGATAGTATCAAGGGATGGAACTTTGTCTCGGAGCGCATTATGGTTGTAAAACTAAAAGAAGGAGAAACCATAGTCAACCTGGTCATAGTGTATGGGCCAAATGAGGATGAGAGAGCAGAGGTCAAGGAGGAATTCTTCGAGCTGCTTCAAAGGACAGTGGATGACTGCCTAGATGAAGTTATCATGCTCGGAGATTTTAATGCCAGAGTTGGAAATGACCATGCTAGATGGGGTGGCGTTATCGGAAGATATGGAGAAGATACTCTCAATGACAATGGAAAGCGACTCCTTAGATTCTGCAGTGAGCAGAATCTGATCATTACAAACACAAAGTTCCCTCATAAGCGCATACATGCATACACTAGATGTGAACCAACCAAGAATGAGAAGTCAGTGATCGACTATGCCATTGTTCGGAGAAGCTCATTCAGATATGTCCGAGATGCAAGAGTCTGGAGGGGGCCAGAGATTGGAAGTGATCACTACCTGCTAACAATCAAACGAACAACTGAAAGAGTTGCTCAGCCTAGGAACTGCCCAACATCACGCAAGAAACCAAGTAAACGAGCAGGAGAAATGAGCATTAGGACCTACAAGCTGAGAGAGCCAGAAATTAAGACCAGATATCAGGGGCTTATTGCTACAGCAGTGAGCAACACAGAAGAACGACCTGATGACTTGGAAACCCTCTGGAATAAATTCAAGGATATCATAAAGACAGCTGCTGCAGAAGCATGCGGTGAAGTCCGACTTGGGAACTAGAGAAAGAGGACACCTTGGTGGACAGAGGAAGTCAAAGAGAAAATAAGAGAGAAGAAAATGGCATGGAAACAATACTTAGGAGCTAAAAACACAACAGGACAAATGGAAAAATATAGAGAATATGTGATACTCAGAACAGAAGCAAAGAACAAAGTGCTAGCAGCAAAACAGAAGTCCTGGGAAGAATTTGGAGAAAAGCTAGAAAAAGATGCACAAGAAAACCAGAAATTGTTCTATAAGACCCTAAAGAACATGAGGAAGGAAAAACAATGCCCTCTCAAATTTATAAAGGACAAGCAAGGCAAATTGCTTACTGCCCCGAAGGAAGTAATGGAAAGATGGAAAGAATATTTCTCAGAACTCCTGGATGGTGAGCATGGTGAAGCAACAGAAATGATAACCACTAGCACAGAAGAGAAAACCAATGATGGTGAAGATGACATAAAGATGGAAGAACTGAGGGCAGCACTAGAGAAAATCAAGATGGGCAAAGCAGCAGGGCATGATGGTATAACACCAGAAATGGTTAAGTACATGGGAGCATCAGGCGACCTGTTACTCTTAAAGGTCCTACAGGCAGCATGGTGCAACAAGACCATACCAAAGGATTGGGAGATTGCCATCATAACACCAATTTTCAAAAAGGGTGACAATCGACAATGTGGAAACCATAGAGGCATATCCCTTCTCAGTGTCCCTGGTAAAATCTACTCTAGAATCCTAGAGCAGAGACTCCGACGCCTAGCTGAGCCACAATTGGATGAGGTCCAGTGCGGATTCCGAGCAAACCGAAGTACTCAAGACCTAATCTTCACACTCAGACAGTTGAGTGAAAAGGCCCTTGAGTATAAGAGTGAGATCCATCTTTGTTTCATAGATCTGGAAAAGGCGTTTGACAGAGTCCCCTGGAGCAAACTTTGGGACTGTTTGGCAAGGAAGAATATTCCAGCACCTCTGATTCATGCTATACAGAGCTTCTACAAGTCTTGCAGAAATTATGTGAGGACAGCAAACCATAAGTCAGAAGAGTTCAGGACCACCACTGGTGTAAGACAAGGTGATATCCTGTCACCTTATCTTTTCATACTCCTCATGGACGATGTCATCAAGGCATGTAAGGAGAGAACAAGAAAGTATTCAGTGGGGTACTGGAAGATGAGACAGGTCTATATTTCGGAGCTGGCATTTGCTGATGATGTTGCCCTGATTGCTAAATCAGAGGCACATCTCCAATCCAACTTGCAAGTCTGGAAGGAAGAGCTGGAGAAGAGAGGGATGGTCATAAGCAGCTCTAAAACAAAATCCATGGTGATATCACGAGAAGAAAGAAAACATCAGATTAAGTTGGGAGAACAGGTCCTGGAGCAGGTCGACCACTTTAAATATCTCGGAGCTATTATAGACCGAAAGGGAGGTATCAAAGAAGAGTTGGCCACTCGAAAAGCAGCGGCTGGGAGACTTTTTCAGGCCATAAATCGTGGATTCCTCAGCAAGAAAGAGGTTGGTAAGAAAACGAAGATGGCTGTATACCGCTCCACCTATGTCCCAGTTTTGACATATGGATGCGAGTCGTGGGCAATGACTACAACCCACAAAAGCCAGATCCAAACCTCAGAAATGAGGTATCTGAGGAAAGTGGTTGAAGTAACAAGAAGAGACATGGTCCGCAACCAGACGATACGTCAAGGCCTGAAATCCCATCCGCTGCAGACCCAAATAGAACAGTCCCAACTAAGATGGTTTGGCCATGTCTGCAGAATGGGAGAAGATCGGCTACCACGACAAGCATGGGAAACAAAGAGCCAGGGATCCAGACCTCCAGGACGACCCAGAGTTCGCTGGGAGGACAACATTAGACAATCTTTGAAGGACCGAGGACTAGAATGGAACCAGGCCAGGAAGAAGACAGCTGATAGAATGGTCTGGCGCTCTCTCTTCCAAACCTCTACACCTCACGGTAGAAGGGGAACGACTAAGTAAGTAAGTAAGAGTTAAATTACACTATGATTTTAGCAAGTGTTCTTTACTGTAGCATGTAACAAAAATTAATAACTAATGTTTATAAAATATTATGGCAACTAATGTTTTCTTTATTCATGATGCCTTGCAGATGGACACTTAATGTACTGTTTTTGAAACAGGAATACCGTAGATACGTATTAATCGAAAAAAAACCTAAAAGCTTTCCCTTTGTCAGCTTTTTAATTACTCTAATCATCTCAATACCGCCAAATATAACTGTATCTACTACATTAAATGCGTTTTAACTTGTGCCACAATTTTAATATCAGACTTATTTTTAATTGATATGCTTTTGCACTGTATAGTTTGTTGTGCTTAATATACGGTACGCATTTTCCTAGGATTTTAAAGAATATTGTGTCAAAAATAAACTCGGGTTTTGTTACTGAATACGCTAGGTAAATTAAAATCTGTATGTCTGTATCGTCTGTTGTTTTTTTTTTATACTTCTTCTTTTTCTTGCGAACACATCTTCGATGATTACACCGTCCGATGAGTTCTCATGATGAACTCGACCGTTGTCTGGAGTTCCTCTTTAGCTCCATACAGCTTTGAGTTTAGTGTTGAGTCATTGGGCCAGTATATCTTTCTTAACTGGTCGTACAGAGGACAATCCTGTAGAACATGCTCAGCAGTTTGTTCGTTTAATCCGCATGTGCACAGTGGTGAAGCAGACAATCGTAGCTTGTGCATGTGTTTATTCAGTTTGTTATGCCCTGTCTTGAGGCGAAAAATGGTGATCTGTCTCTGCCGGTCAAGAGTGTGGTAGTCGTCTTTGGGTTGTTTCTGTTCTCTTCTGATAGTCTGGATAGCTCTCTTTTTCTCAAAGTATGTGACTTCATTATCTTCTTGTTCACATTCTCCTCCCTTTTTAGCAAGTTTATCTGCTTTTTCATTTCCGGGTACACCACAATGGGATGGTACCCACTGAAGTATGGTTCGCTTTTTGGCAGCTACCTTGCTTAGTTCATTTCTTAGATGTGGGAGTTTACCCTTACCACTCTTAAGAGCTTGCAGTACAATCTGTGAGGATGACTACCTGGTGGCAGTTTGAGTTGGTGTTACAAATCATATTTGCAACTTGCTCTACAACTTGAACCTCAGCTGTATAGTTGGAACAGAATTTACCAGTGGGAATATGCCTAGTCTCATAGTGGTTGTCAGGATATGAGATAAAGATACCGGCACCTCCATTCTTTACAGCACTTCTTGCTGATCCATCTGTGTAGGCTTGTATCCATGATTGTTCAGGATAGCTTTCTTAGATCATACTCAATGTAGCAGTTCGTTTTTGCAGATCGTTATTTAATACGAAATCCATGTTTGTGTTTTTTTTTTTAAACTTTATTTTGCTATTTTTGCATTATTGTCTCTCATATATCCCAACTTATGAGTAGACTGTATTAATGTAAGCGTCGGTTAGGGGCCGTTCACAAAGTGCATAACGAAAAAAGGTTGTGGGGTGGGGTGTTGCCGAGATGTAAAGCTTTGGTCCGGGGGATTCTGTGGGTTTTTGTTACGCACACATTACGGTTGGGGGGGGGGGGGTTGTTTTGCTGAAAATGTTCAAAATTGCGTTACATGATTTGTGAACTGACGCTTATAGCTCTCTGTAAAGTGTCTCAATTTCATTTTCACTTGTTGGTCTATGTAAATGTCCCTGTAATTGGAACTTCTGTTCCAAATGGTTGTACTCTGCTTAATATTTAAACGCCATATTAATGTTGTCCTCCTCGTGAGTATAAGTATGTACATTTTAAAAATCTCATTTTGTGTACCTGCACCTCTTTCATTTTTTTCTTAGAATGCTTACTTCTTTGAAACTCCTTTGCTATTGCTGTGTTGATATCCTGTGACGTTTTAGATTTCCGGCCATACAGTTTATCTAAAACTATCTCAGTAAAAATAATCTAATGTAGTTACATAAGGATATCTCACAAACCATTTGATTGGATCCAGTCTTCTAATCAGGGAATGTTTTATCAAGAAAAATTCTGTCAGTAAGGGAATAATTTGGTCACAGCTAGAATGCGATCTTAGACTCTGACAGTAAACATGGTGTGCTTTAAATTGTAGGGCATCCTGCAAAAAAAAAAAAAAAAAAAGAAATTGAAAACAGAATGATAAGGATGATTTATTACGCATTTCTTTATACATAATATTTTAACAGGGCCAGTGACGTATGGCTCACCCTGTAAATACAGATTTATCCAGTTTTAGTGTCTTCATCCAAATGTTACAGGACATATTTTGAAAAAAAAGCAGTCTAGTAATGGTAAATTGTAATGCTTTTACTCATAGCATGTGCCAACGCATAACCGTTTTAATGAACACAGCTTGTCCCCTTGTAGCAAGCCTGCGTAGAACTCCCCTTGTAGCAAACCTGCGTTTACTCCCCTTGTAGCAAGCCTGCGTTAACTCCCCTTGTAGCAAAGCTTGCGTTAACTCCCCTTGTAGCAAGCCTGCGTTAACTCCCCTTGTAGCCAGCCTGCGTTAACTCCCCTTGTAGCAAAGCTTGCGTTAACTCCCCTTGTAGCAAAGCTTGCGTTAACTCCCCTGGTAGCAAGCCTGCGTTAACTCCCCTTGTAGCAAGCCTGCGTTAAATCCCCTTGTAGCAAGCCTGCGTTAACTCCCCTTGTAGCAAGCGTACGTAACTCAATCACGTGTTTTATATGATGAGGGTGTCAGCCACATGCATCTCATTTTGGTCGCCTCCTTCGACATGCACGTTGTTGTTGTTTAACTAGGGATGCTAAGCTTCTCACTCTTTTGCAGCCAATACCAAGTTGACGACTCTTTGGTATTATCTAGACTGTAAATTTGGGCTTCTTCTGTGGCTTTTCTGCCATTCCGAAACGTGCTGAGTTGGAAGTTATGAGCTCCAGTTTCTCCAGCTTGGCTTGCGTTTAAAGGATGGCTACATTTGGTCCCAAGCTAGGCATAAGAAGCGTGTGGCAAACTGTGCTTTCTCCGTTATCCAATGGGGCTCCCCAACTATGCAGAGCGAAAATACTGTGCTATGGTCCTATGTATCATTGTGTATAGCTGGTAGATATATAGGGATGACTCCAGATATGGCTCCATCCATACAGTATGCATATGGAATCAGTATTTCTATACTTTCTCAGCCTCCTCACAGATTCCCGGGAATTAAACGTGACAAATGTACTAGTTTAAGTATAGTTTTTTCTTCATTTATTACGTGTGCCTGTTCTACATGATGTACCTTACACCTTTTAAACTAACGATTCTTAGTAACATTTCGTGTGGTTGTTTAACTAGATATTTAAAAGCTGAATTCTTTCGAGTGTGAAGATAATGTGTGCAATCGCTCTAATAAACATTACGTCATTTTCAGATTAGGGTGAAAATCATGCCAGCCAAGCCTCAAAATAGTGCTGACACAACAGTTCTTGAAGAAGTACTAGATATAGTAACTAGGTCACAGACTGTGTTAAGTAAGGACGCAGTAGTGTGCCTTCAGTACATCTGTTATACTGTGGTATGTCAAGGAATCGCCGTTTTCGGAGTTGCTGCCAACATCATCAACATCATCTGCTTTGTGAAGCTTGGATTTAAAGATCCTGTCAATATCAGTTTCTTGGGTACGGTAAACAGTATAGTACTTATGATATACTGTAAGATACAAAGTGCAGAAATGTATTTTAACTCAAATAGAGGCAAGGCAGTAGATACATCTGTAATCGTGCCTTAGATAGGATAAAGTAAACAACACTTTGATATGTGTGTGCCACGAATGGGTAAAATACTCTGGTAACATTGTTGCGAGAGGTTCAGATGTTATTAAAAAAAAGAAGATAATAATAATAAATTCTTTAAGCACCAAACACGGCGCATAAGGCAGAAACCAGTGCTCTCCAGGTTGTTCGTTGTGACGCCACTCCTCTCAACTCTTGCACATTATTTAGGCCTAACGTTCTTCCTTCTCTTATTATTGTTCTTCTAAATGTTTCTTTTGGTCTTCCTTTTTTCCTCTTACCCTCGGGAACCCAACTGAGCGCCTGCAATGGCATTCTGTTGTTTTGCATTCGTAGGACATGACCGATATATGACCATCGTCTTTTCCTTATACAGTCGGAGACATATTTCTGCTTAGAGTCTTCTCTTATTTGTCGATTAGTCTTGAATTCTTTCCAACTGATGTTCATGAGTTTTCTAAGACATTAGTTCTCGAATGTATTCAGCTTGTTCTCCAATGATTTTGTTATTTTCCAACTTTCACAGCCGTATGTTAACACTGAGATAACATTTGAGTTAAACAGACGAAGCTTGGTATGTATATTCAGTGATCGTAATTTCCAAATGTTAGATAATCTATTGAAGGCGCTAGCTGCCAAAGCAATTCTAGTATGAATTTCTCTTGTTGTGTCACCATCCTGAGTCATTTTACTGCCTAAATAATTGAAACTTTCAACTTTCTGTAGTTTTTCCCCGTTCAGGATGATATCGAAGGTCTCGTTAGAAAAGTTCATAACTTTAGTTTTAGAGGCATTTATTTGGAGACCTATTTTAACCGAAAGATGACACAGATTATTTACTGCTTCTTGGGCCTGTCTGGGTGTTGGACTTAAGAATGCTAAATCATCTGCAAAATCAAGGTCTTCCAGGGACTTTCCATCTGTCCATTTTATACCTAATTGTTCGTTGTGGGTATAGTTTTTCATAACCCAATCAATAGCTATTCCAAAAATTAGTGGTGACATAATACAGCCTTGTTTCACCTCTGTTTCTACTGTAAACCATTCTCTATTCCCTTTATTTGTTCTAACACATCTTGCATTTTCATATAGCGCTTTGATTATATTCATATATTTTGTTGGAAAACCTTAGATTGTAAGTATCTTCCACAATGATGGTCGGTGTAGACTATCGAAGGCTTTTTGAAAATCGGCGAAGGTGATAATAAGCGGTGATTGCATTTCCACTGATTCTTCTATAATTGTTCTTAGTGTGAATATTTGATCAATACATGATCGTTTCGGCCTGAAACCTGCTTGTTCTTCTCTGATCTTTTCATCTACATGCAATTTCAGCCTTTCTAACATCATGCAACATAATAATTTTCCAGGTACTGATAATAGAGATATACCACGCCAGTTATTACAGTCTGATAGATCACCTTTCTTCGGTAACTTTACAATAATACTGTCTTTCCATTGTTGCGGTGGTTGTTCTTCTCTCCATACTTCATTTATAATATCTAAAATTCTCAAGAGGTTGTTGTCATTAACTGCTTTAATCATTTCGCCAGCAATTTCGTCAACTCCAGCAGCTTTAAACATTTTTAATCTTTTAACGGCTTGTTTAATCTCGTCTAGCGTGAATTCATCGCAAGTTATTGGCAAGGTGGTTGTGAGTGTTTCATTATTAAAATCAGGTGTTACTGTTGGTGGTGGTCTGTTAAGCACCTCCATGAAGTGCTCAGCCCATCTCTTCATTTGTTCTTTTCCTGTTGGTATTGAATTCCCTAATTTATCTTTAACAGGTGTTTCCATATCAGTAGGCTGGTGGTATAATTGTTTTGTAATTTGATAAAGGAACCTACTATTACCAGTTCTTGCAGCATTTTCGGCTTCTATGGCCAGTTCATTGATGAAATGTCTTTTATATCTTCGAGCTTTTGTCTTCACTTCTTTATTTAACAAGTTATAAGTTAGTTTGCAAGATTCAACTGTATTATGTGTACTTGCCTAGTAGTTTAACTTAAGTTTTGCTGTTTTCCTTTCTTGTATTTTATCCCAAGTATCTTCTCTCATCCATTTTTTCTTTTTATGTGTTAGGTATCCGGTGGTCGCTACAGCCACTTCTGTCATTGCTGTTCTCAGTTGTTCTCATTTAGTAACGATTGTCTTGGTGGTGATATCGTTATCAATTTTGCCTAAAGCATCGAAATAGTTGTTCATTTTGATATTATATTCTTCTGTTTTATCATTTGATTGCAGTCTATGTACATCAATTCTTCTATTTTTATTCTGTTGGTATCTCTTCTTTAGTTTAATTCTCAGTTTAGCTATGCAGAGGTTATGATCGCTTCCGATCTCTGCACCTCTATATGCTCTGACGTCTTGAACTGATGAGCGAAATTTTGCGCTTATGCAGAAATGATCTATTTGGTTCTTAGTTCTGCCATCAGGTGAGTTCCATGTAATTTTGTGGATATTCTTATGTGGAAAGACGGTGTCTGCTACAACAAGGTTTGATATTTCACAAAGTTCTAGAAGTCTTTCTCCATTTTGATTTATATAGCCTTTACCATGAGTACCGAGATATCTTTGTACTCCATCGTTGTTGTCACCTACTTTGGCGTTAAAATCGCCCATGACTACTATTATGTCATGCTTGGGTATTGTGTTGATGGTACTTAGAAGTGCTTCATAAAAGTCATCTTTTGTGACATCAAGAGCGTCGTTAGTTGGTGCATAACATTGTACAATTGAAAGCTTGAAAAATCTTGTTTGAAATCTAGCTAATATTAGCCTTTCTTTAATAGGTACCCAGCTGATGAGCGATGCTGCTGCTTTCTGTGCCATTAAGATGGCTACACCCTCTGTGTGACGATTATCATTATTTCCAGAGTATATAATTGCTTTTTTTCTTCTGAAATATATTTTCCAAATGTTAGATAATCTATTGAAGGCGCTAGCTGCCAAAGCAATTCTAGTATGAATTTCTCTTGTTGTGTCACCATCCATCTACACTCGCTGATACCCAATAAGTCCAACTTATAATTGTACATTTCTTTGATTACTTCTTCCGTTTTTTCGTCTTGATACATAGTTCTTACATTCCAGTATCCAATTTTGGAAATCTCCTTAGCCCCTAAGATATTAGAATGAGTCATGTTCACTGTCGAGCCTGGTTCTGTTTCGAAAACAATCGCTTGTTTTACGATAGTGACTTGTTAAATCTCTGATCAACCCTCCTATCTAACCGACCGATTCGAGGGTTTCGAGGTCGGTTATTGGAAAATATCTACACCACTAGATACTCTGATGCAATTTTTATTCTATATTTAACATAACATGATGATATCCATCGAAATATACACATTCCTGATGTTTTTCTTTTGACGTCTAAGGTGAGAAAAGAATTTCACCTCCATCTTGAAAGGGTAGATAACTCTAACTGATAGTGCATCAGATGATACCAGGATAGTGCCAGATAAGGGTTTGGTCTTATCAGTAATACCCCCTTCTCTGAAGAGAGTAAGGGTGTATAGACACAAAGGTAGGGTCAAGCTATGTAAGTTCCCAGAGAAGATGGTGATGTAGTACTCTGAGTCCCTAACTGCTACCTCTCCTGATCCGCCTCTGTGATTATTGTAGTTAATATTGTTTCTGACTCTGCTAGGGGAAGTTATTTAATTAAAATTTACCAACATTTAATAAAAATTCAACTTTAATAATTTAAGTACGTCTGCTGGTAAATATGTACAATATATTTATATATTTTCTCTTTTCTGTTCGAAAAACATTTAAAATCAAATATTTTACAGAATTAAATAAATAAGAACAGTTCAATAAAAATGTCTTTCTCTTGTGTTAAGATGTCTATCTCTTGGTAGACGGTCTAGCCTGCTTTTTCTTTCACTGAAGAATTATTAATGTTATCTTTACAATCTAATTAAGCACTATGCTATTCTGTTCATCATGAACTGTAGGCGGTTATTTGTTTGGTGAACCGGCATACGCTACACAGTTGCCCTGAGAGCAACTTAACTGAGTCACTGCAGATGGCTCCCTCTGATGCTGGCTAGACTTTTCAGATGAGAATCTTCCCACTGCTATACACGAAATGCCTGGCACTTTTCCATAGACTGGCACTGCATTCGTTGCAACTTCATCAAGAGAAGACTCTTCTTATTTGATGTAGGTTTTCAAGTTTTATGTTTAAACCTGAAACAAAGTCAAACGCAATCCCTGTATTTGCCTATCAATATCCCTCTATGACAAAGATGGGGACGATAGAGAGTTTCAGACTAGCGTGCTAGCAGATGCACATGGTATAGCATAGTAACAACAATAATTTTAATTCATTGTGATCATAGTTTTCTTCTACCTTCTTAATCATCATTCGTTTCCCATGATTTGCCTCCATACAATATCTAACCACGTCTTATTGCACAGATGGATTAATCAATATAATTACACATAAATAAAAAAATAAATAAAAAATAAATAAAAAAATAAATTAAAAAATATATATATAAATTTAAAAAAAATTTAAAAAAAAATAAAATATATATATATATATATATATATATATATATATATATATATATATATATATATATATATATATATATATATATATATATTTGTTCTTACCCTCAGGCACACACAGGCTAGCCCTTAATGGTTGATTTAAGGTCTGCTAACAGGTACAGAAGGCAAACACTTGCTTTAACATATGCTCTTCTTTTCCGCGTTTTCTGTGTTTTCAAATAATAGTGACTAACCGAGTTCGTTAGGCCAATATATTTATAGTGTGATCTCGGACGTACGAGATGGGCATCCCGAAGAATGTAATCACGATCAGAAAATGTGGGTATCTTTTTGCCTATCGTACAATGTACGAAAACTGATTTTTTAATTATCTCCCTTATTCCTGATGCGATTTTATTCCCTCAAAGCTTAAATTATACTTGGGATTAGGCTTTATATATCTATGTAATAATCTTTTAGTTTCCAAATTGCATTTGATAGTACGCATAGTTTAAACTGCTAAATTTAGGACAACCTGAAGCTTCGAATGCACTCAATCCAAGATTTTTCCCTTCCTATATTAGTATTAGTAAAAGTATTATTACTTACGGGTAGAGTAATATCCCTAATATTGTGTTGGTACCCTCTTTCAAGTGGTACTTCTTCTAAAATGCTGTAATAAAATTCCGAAGTTAATCAGGTTACTGATAAACGTTTTTTCTTGCACCAGATTGACATGGACTGTTTTTTTGTGATATAGCTCGTCCAGTCACAATGTTCTATAAATGGGTCAGGTTACCGACTGTTGGGGCCCTGACAAGGTGTACTGTTAAGTGCGTATATTCTGATGCAATGGGTGAGTGTGAACATCAATAATGACAAACGCGAATGGATGACAGTTCGACAGATTCACAGGACACTCACTCCAATCACAGGTAGAAGTCAAGGATGGCTGGACTACTGTGGTCGTTTCATACTGTTTAATAGGACGCACACACTTAGACAGTACGTGTATAGTTACAGGAACACAGGTCGACATAAATAGCATATTGTTGATCAATGGTCTACCATCTTAAGTTAGCATTCATGTTGAATAACATTGCAATGGAACATCTGTAGACAAGCACTTAGATTTCCACTGTTTATCAATATAATCATCAGGCCTTACTGACCGAGCGTGTCAGTTAATAAATACTGTTCAAGCCTGTCTCCTAGACAGAACCTCTTTTCTGGCGAAGATTCCTTTAGGTAAAGTTCAGCAAATCTATCTGAAGATAATTTTAACCCACCAGTATTGGGTTTTCTTTATAACTGTGATCTCTTAATCATCACCTGATAATAAGGGGCATCCCCGTTCTCTGATTGATGATCGACAAAAAGTTAGAATCCAAAATGGCTTCTGGTTCCCTTTTGAGCATCGCTCACTATACGGATGTATAGCAAATCTTCAATAGAAGCTTTGTTCATAAACACAAATGTTTCTACAAGGATCAGCATATTCTTTCATCTTAAATGCTGCATACAATCGTCTACAGTGTTGCTAGGTAACATGTCATCCCGACATATGGATATAAATAATTATAATGTAGACGTCTGCCCAATCAAGCCTAGGACGAAAAAGTTCAGTAAAATGTTCTTTTACCTGGGCATGAGAAAAACACTAGCAGAACACAAACGCCCCTCTCCTGGCGTTATAGAATAAACACAGGGGACTAGTAGACTTAATAAACATATCAGAAATTCTCTTCTTTCCCCATAACAAATCATAGAGATCACAGACTGGGGAATCGTCTTCAACATGGCTTTCGCCCGGCATTCCATCATCCCGGAAGACACTCCCTTCTCGGCATGCGCAGAAACTCCCTGACCTCAAAGTTCATTACAAGGAAAAATAGTTCTACTTAGACATACCAAGATATCACGATATAAGACCGAATCGTCTGAAATAAACACAGAGTAAACATAGACTCAGACCATAAACATTCCTGCATAAACCTAAGCAAGAACAATCTATTTTCTGGCCCAACAAGGCATAGAGTAACGAAATCCAGATTCATACGCAAAATTCGATCTCCAGGGGAGATGACCCATATAACAAAAGAATCAATCAATCATGGATGATATATCTTTGGTCAGGAAAGCATCCTGATTCTAAAAAACAAATATCTTCCTGTTGCGTGAGAAATTCTCGCAACATCGTTTTATTACAATATATATTTTATAACGCAAGGGCAACAACTGCTTGAAATTTATAGTCACTTTTCTCGGTAAGCAGCTGTCTCCTCGCGTTGGTATTGAATGCAGTTAAGTTTGCTATGCTAGGCCGTTTTCTCAGAAAAACGGTTGGCAACCTGTTGGGTTATCCTTTTAAGGTAATCATTCTTACGCTGGTTCGTAGTAAAGGTCCTTGCGTCTTAAGTTCTGAGCTGTGGTCATTTTGCGCTGGACTGCGCATGACTGGTCTTGCTTCTTGGTCGATCGATTTCCGCCCACCAGGCAGTCGAGTGAGCGATTTTGAATAGCTAGGGGGATGCCTCGCTGAAGAGGGGATCTCCGCTATTTTTTGTTCTGTGAGGAATGTGAAGTCCTCTTAATGGATATTTCGTTTATTCGAGATAATACCTCTAGTGTATTTCCACATGCCGGGGAGGCGTAATATTTCTGTGTATTTCCTGAAGGCATGGTAAATTAACCTTTCATTAACTCTATCGATTTTTGGTCGTGAGCGATTTTTGATTCATAGCCTGTCTTCGGAAGGCGTCGTCACGAGATGTTTTCCCAGCTCACATGTCGCTGTATTGTACACGCATGTTTTTCCCGGTTGATGCATGCATGTCCCAAGGACTATTACTTGCTACTTTGTTACATGAACTAGGTTTGAAAACCTTTGTTATCTAGAGGATATTTTTGAGGACATTATTTATACTTCAGCAGACGTGCCTGTCTTGCTGAAGTCAGATTAAGGAGAGTGAACTGATCTCATACATCTGGTTATCTCCTGGCTGTTATAGAAAAGGATGGAGTTTTTCACCTGACTACATTTACAGCACTATGAAATATAACATGCATCTGACTCATCATTGTAATGCTGTCTACCGTCCATTGCTGTATTGAATGTTGCTGTGATAATGACTGTTTGATGTGCCTACATATTCGCGTAACCATTTTGTCACTGTGGCGTCCACAATAAATAATGAAGAAAAACGTCATCGGCTGTTACAAGAATCATTGACTTTATACGTCGTGAGTTTACTGACGTTCTAATGTGGATTGCCCTGTTATTTTGTATGATCATTGTTTGTCTGAACACCTCTGCACACCTCACAAAACCAGACCACGGGCACCATCACTCAACCCATGGTGCACGTGTCATTTGGCGGCCAATTACTCAATCATAATATAAATTGGGCGTCATCATTTGGTGGCCATAAGCTGGTTTGATCTGGTACCAGCAAACACGGGGTCCCTTACCCACTTCAAGTCAACACTACAGCATCCTTCATTTTCAACTTCAAGAAATTAACATTCTTCAAGACAGTCAACATCTTCAAAATTTTCAAAGTACTCGGCGTTGCCCGGTAAAAGTCAAAATTTCAATTTTTTGACGGAAACAAGAATTTGACAGTACCCGGCGTTGTTACATGTTGCCGGATAACTCGGACTGCTGTTATCTTTTACGCAAGTCAAGCAAGTTGCTGCTGTCAAGGTTCCAGTGCTGTCGTTTCTTTTTTGAGAAGGTCAAGTGCCGGTTGAAACGGGTTGTTTTCTGAAGAAGGCCAAGTACCGATTTCCATCAATTTACTATTGGATTAGAAGGTCAAGTGCCGAAACAACTCAACATACAGTATGTCAGAAGCTCAAGTACCATCGTGTTAGCAGTGGAAGCAGTTCAGATGTGCCATCATCGTTGGAGCTTCGCTCTTTAGGACGTTGATTGACATCTGTTTTTCTGCTGTTCGACGATTGGAAGCCTATAAGTTAAGTGGCCTGTTTGTATGTAAACTGTGCCCTTATACTTCTGCTGAGTCTTCTGTGTATCATCTCATTCTATTGTTATATGTTATTCGTATATTTATATGTTTATATTTCAGCGGGTTCTCGGTTGGGTGGTGTCTCCCTTAGATCATGCCACGTCATAGAGGTCGTCTATTGTGAGCGTTTTCTGTAGGGTGAGCAAATTTCCGATACTGGAATTTGCTAAGCGACTTCTGTTGCTATTTATGTTAGTTGTGATGACATGTATTAATATTGTTTTCGTTATTATTTCGCATTCTTTAGTTTTGTTTTGATTTGTTTGTATTTGTTAGCCTACTCTTGACTATAGTTTAGTTTTATACAACATTTTTGTTTATACACTGTGGTGTCTTGTATTTGTATTATCTCCTCGTAGATATCATCACATTTTTTGTGATATTTCTTTAATTTTCGCTTTATTTTTAGTTGATTTCTGCGAACGTTTTTGTATTGTTACTGATCTTTGTTATTGTTTACATTGTTATTGTTTACATTGTTTACATTGTTTACATTTTCAATGTTTACATTCTGCTTGTGTTTACATAGTCATTGTTTACAGTTATAGTAATTAGTTATGGGCTATGCTAATGCACTGTTACTACTACACTGATGATAAATGAATGATGAATAGTGTCGTGCACTATTGAATGAGAAGTGCACCTATGATCAAGAGTTGATTGATAATATTTCAAAAAGGTCTATACACAAGTTCTTTGATATGAGACTTGTTTCCCACAGAGACTGGGATAATATAATGTGATGTGAATATACAAGTGCTTAATTAAGACTTGTTACACTTAGGTTTGAAATAAATTAGTTAATTATTTCAGGTTTTTGAACTCATATTATTACTCATCATGTCTACATTTGAGCACTTTATTGAGCAGGGTAAATTGCTTGGGAAGACTGGTGATAAGTTAGAAGAATTTGCAACTGCTCGATATGATAAAGCAATGGAAGCTGAACAAAAGAAACTGCAGATGCAGGTGGATGAAAAAAGATTCCAAATGGAAATGGAAAAACTCCAGCTACAACTAGAAGCTGAAAGACTTCAAAAAGAGGCTGAGAATAAAAGACTTGAGAAAGAAGCTGAAAGACTTCAAATAGAGGCTCAGGCTGAGGAAAGAAGATTACAGAGAGAGTCTGATGAGAGGAAAGAGAAAGCAAAAATGGAACATAAAGAAAAGGTCTTAGCTTTAGAGTTGGAAAAATTGAAATTGATGAACATGAGTAATGGTAATGATTCAAACAAGGGTTCATCTTCTGGTAAGGCTAATAATGATACTTTTAAGATTAAGTTACCAACATTTAGTCCTTCCAGTGATGACATAATGTTCTATCTGGACAGATTTGAACAAGCATGTACAGCTCATAACATAGACAAAGCAAAATATGTTTATCAGTTATCAGGGATACTGACAGGTAAAGCTCTAAGTATATTAAATATGGTGGATGAACCTGACAAGAACAATTATGAGGTTGTCAGGGCCGCTTTGTTAAAGAAATATCAGCTTAACGAAGACGGCTATCGTCTACAATTTAAAAACATGTTGCCTGAAACTGGAGTTGAATTCTCCGAGTTTATAGCAAGAATACGCATTACTTTCTCACGATGGGTTGAACTATCTAAGACGGAAAAAACTTATGAAGGACTTATGGACTTAATACTTAGAGACAAAGTCATGTCGTCTGTCAATGAGTCTTTCCTTGCTTTCCTTCATGAACGTAAACCTAAAACAATAAAAGAAATGGAAGATTTCTGTTGCCAATATGTAACTGCGCACCCACACATAACCATGGGTAACTCTAAGGTGAAAGAAGGTTTACCGGTTGCTTCGGCAGCACCGTATGGTCAAAACTTTGCTCGTAGATCCCAACAAAATTTTGATAGAAAGAGCAGCGGTAATTTCTGTCAAAATCATGGAAATCAATTTCATGGTGATTCTTCTTCGAAGAATTGGAGACAACCTGATAGTACTCGTTACTATCACCCTAATAATTATAGGCATTTCAAAAGAGGATATGGTAATAGAGGTTATTCCTGCCGAAGACCTCAAAACCAAACAAATAGATGTTCGCATCAATGTGAACATGATAGTAATCGTGGAAACTGGAATTCGAATCATGATAACAATTACAATAGAGACAATAATAACTGCAGAGATAATAATAACTCTGATAACTTCAGAGGTAATAATAGTCGGGGTAGATCTCAACACAAAAAAAAGAGATATCAGCAGGCTAATTCTGTACAACAGGAAATGAACTCAGGGAGCCTGTAATCAGGTCGTTGATAATAAAAACTTTGACGCGGTCACTGGTTCTGCTTTTGACTTTGAGAGAGCAAACAAATGCCCCCAATGCAGTACTTTATTCGAACCGGGTACCATAACTACTTTGAGTTGTGGTCACCCTCTTCCCGCTCTTCCTGCTGCTGTTGCGCATGACGGGAGGGGTTCTTTAATCCTACATAAGGGTCTTGTTAATGATACTCCGGTCTCACTACTTTTCGATTCCGGATGCACCACTATTGGTGTTAGACAATCGCTTGTAGATCCATCTTGTGCTACAGGAAAGGTTATTAAATGTGTCACATTTGGCGGCACTCTAGAAAAATATCCTACTGCTGTAATTCGCATTGCCACTCCTTTCTTTACTGGAGATGTGCATGCTTGTCTCTTACCTAATCCTATTGCGGACCTTATTATTGGTCGTATTCACGGAGTTAGGGAGTGTACCCCACAGCAGATTGCTGCTTGGGAGGATAATAACATGCAAGCTACAAATGCAGTGGTTACAAGAGCACAAGCTCTACAAACACCCGAAACTTCACTGAATTGTGATAATGAAGTTGATAGCCAAGATAGTCACTTAGTGATTACTCGTGACTCTTTCATAAAATTGCAAGAAGAAGATCCTTCTTTAAAAAAATTCTTCATTCTTGTGAAGAAAGGTGATCCGAATCAGGATACAAATAGAAAATCTTGGATTGCAATGAGAAACGGCGTACTTGTACGTATGGTACAAGATTCGACTACGTCGGCACATTCGCAAATTCTTGTTCCCAAGAGCATGAGAGTGCAAATATTACAACATGCTCATGACTCGCAATGTGCTGGACATATGGGTTTTTCCCGTACGAAGTCGAGAGTCCTTGCGGCTTTCTTTTGGCCTTTTGTCAACAAGGACATTCGTATTTACTGCCGATCATGCAAGGTATGTCAGGAGGTCAAATCTAGAGGACCACGACATGCTGCGCCTATCCAGGCTGCTGACATTCCTATTCGGCCGTTTCAGAAAATGGCCATAGATATTATTGGCCCTTTTAAGGTCAAGTCGGCCAGAGGACATCAGTTCATCCTTACATGTGTCGATATGTGCACACGTTGGCCAGAGGCTATTCCTCTTAAGAGCATATCTACTACAGATATCGCAGATGCTCTTTGGTTGATATTTTCTCGCTTGGGGTTCCCCAGAGAAATATTGTCAGACTATGGCACTCAACTCATATCTGACACTATGTCACAGGTAATGTCTACCTTACATATTGAACGATCTCTCAGTAGTATCTACCATCCTATGTCTAATGGGTTAGTTGAGCGTCTGAATAGAACGCTCAAGACTTTGCTTGGTAAGATAACTGAAGTTCATCCTCAAGATTGGGACAGGGTTTTACCCGCGGCTCTCTTTGCCTATAGAGAAGTCCCTAATGAACACACAGGATTTTCTCCCTTCGAACTTGTCTTTGGCGCGCGTCCGCGCGGCCCTATGTCTTTATTACATGATCTCATCACTGCCGATGATATTAGCGATGAAACTCAATCCTCATATGAGTATGTCATTGCTCTTAGACAAAAGATCATTGAGGCATGTAAGCTAGCAACTGCTTCATCAGAAATTGCTAAAGAGAAGGCAAGGCAGTTTGCTAACAAGAATAGATGTCTACGACAACTTTGTCCAGGTGACAAAGCATTCGTCCTACTCCCCAGTAGGGAAAATAGACTTCTTATTGCATGGAAAGGTCCGTATGCAATAGTCTCTCGGATTTCCGATGTTGACTATGTGGTCGATATTGATGGAAAGCATAAATCTTTCCACATAAACATGCTTTCGGAATTTCACGAACGTCCGGACTATTTGCTGCCTATTTTCCAGGCAACGGATGATGCTCCTGCACCTCACGGTCATTATTCATCCCTGTCTGTCATACATGATGAGGAATCTACCTTCTCTGATGTCAATCTTCCCCTTCCAGTGGTTCCATTACATTCCACGGAATCTTGGAAAAACTTTTCTGTTTCTCCTAATCTTTCTGGTGACGAACATCGACAAATCTCGTCGATGTTACAAACATTTCAGGATGTTCTCACTGACATTCCTGGACACACAGATGTCATAGAACATGACATAATTCTTACCGACAATAATCCAATTAGGGTTAGGCCTTATCCTATCCCTATACACTTTCAGTCGCAAGTGGAAAAGGAATTGGATGAAATGATTCAATTAAATATAATTGAACCATCGACTTCACCATATTCTTCTTCCATGGTTATTGTCCGGAAGAAGGATAAGAACATACGAATTTGCGTTGATTATCGCAAATTGAATCAGGTCACAAAGTTCGATGCTGAACCGATGCCTTTGTTAGAAGATCTACTGATTAGACTTTCTAATTCTAGATTATTCACTAAACTTGACTTGTCTAAAGGTTATTGGCAAGTGCCTTTAGCAGAGCATGCCAAACCTCTGTTGCGTGATAAATTCTCGCAACATCGTTTTGTTTCAATGTCTGTTTTATAACGCAAGGGCAACAACTGCTTGGAATTTATAGTCACTTTTCTCGGTAAGCATTTGTCTTCTCGCGTTGGTATCGAATGCAGTTAAGTTTGAGCTGTGGTCATTTTTGCGCTGGACTGCGCATGACTTGTCTTGTTGTTTGGTCGATCGGTTTCCGCCCACCACTAGTGGAGTGAGCGATTTGGAATGGCTAAAGAGATGCCTCGTTGAAGAGGGGATCTCCGCTATTTTTTTGTTCTGTCAGGGATGTGTAGTCCTCTTAATGGATATTTCGTTTATTCGAGATAATACCTCTAGTGTTTCCCACATGCCGGGAGGCGTGATATTTCTGTGTATTTCATGAAAGCAAGGTAAATTAACATTTTCATTAACTCTATCGATTTTTGGTCGTGAACGATTTCGATTCATAGCCTGTCTCCGAAAGTCGTCGCCACGAGATGTTTTTTCCCAGCTCACATGTCGCTGCATTGTACTGCATCGGTTGATGCATGTACCAAGGACCATTACTTGCTACTTTGTTAAATGAATTAGGTTTGGAAAACCTTTATTATCTAGAGGATATTTTTGTGGACATTATTTATACTTCGGCAGACGTGTCTGTCTTGCTGAAGTCAAACTAAGGAGAGTGAACTGATCTCATACATCTGGTTATCTCCTGGCTGTTATAGAAAAGGATGGAGTTTTCCACCTGACTACATTTACAGCACTATGAAATATAACATGCATCTGACTCATCATTGTAATGCTGTCTACCGTCTATTGCTGTATTGAATGTTGCTGTGATAATGACTGTTTGATGTGCCTACACATTTGCGTAACCATTTTGTCACTGTGGCGTCCACAATAAATAATGAAGAAAAACGTCAACGGCTGTTTCAAGACTCATTGACTTTATACGTCGTGAGTTTACTGACGTCCTATGTGGATTGCCCTGTTATTGTTGTATGAACATTGTTTTGACTGAACACATCTACACACTACACAAAACCAGACATGCGGATACCATCCATCATCATATGGCATCACGCATCATTTGGTGGCCATAAGCTGGTTTGATTCTGGTACCAGCAAACACGGGGTCCCTTACCCACTTCATTTTCAACAAGAATTCATCAGCATCCTTCAAGAAATTAACATTCTTCAATACAGTCAACATCTTCAAAATTTTCAAAGTACTCGGCGTTGCCCGGTAAAAGTCAAAATTTCAATTTTTTGACGGAAACAAGAATTTGACAGTACCCGGCGTTGTTACATGTTGCCGGATAACTCGGACTGCTGTTATCTTTTACGCAAGTCAAGCAAGTTGCTGCTGTCAAGGTTCCAGTGCTGTCGTTTTTTTGTGAAGGTCAAGTGCCGGTTGAAACGGGTTGTTTTCTGAAGAAGGCCAAGTACCGATTTCCATCAACTTACTTTTGGATTAGAAGGTCAAGTGCCGAAACAACTCAACACACAGTACTTCAGAAGCTCTTGTACCATCGTGTTAGCAGTGGAAGCAGTTCAGATGTGCCATCATCGTTGGAGCTTCGCTCTTTAGGACGTTGATTGACATCCGTTTTTCTGCTGTTCGACGATTGGAAGCCTATAAGTTAAGTGGCCTGTTTGTATGTAAACTGTGCCCTTATACTTCTGCTGAGTCTTCTGTGTATCATCTCATTCTATATGTTATATGTTTATATGTTATTTGTATATTTATATGTTTATATTTCAGCGGGTTCTCGGTTGGGTGGTGTCTCCGTTAGATTATGCCACGTCATAGAGGTCGTCTATTGTGAGCGTTTTCTGTAGGGTAAGCAAACTTCCGATACTGGAATTTGCTAAGCGACTTCTGTTGCTATTTATGTTAGCTGTGATGACATGTTTTAATATTGTTTTCGTTATTATTTCGCATTCTTTAGTTTTGTTTTGATTTGTTTGTATTTGTTAGCCTACTCTTGTCTATAATTTAGTTTCATACAACATTTTTGTTTATACACTGTGGTGTCATGTATTTTGTTTAATTATAGCGCAGATATCGTCACATTTTTTGTGATATTTCATTAATTTCTGCTTTATTTTTAGTTGATTTCTGCGAAAGTTTTTGTATTGTTGCTGATCTTTGTTATTGTTTACATTGTTATTGTTTACATTGTTTGTATTGTTTACATTTTCAATGTTTACATTCTGCATGTGTTTACATAGTCATTGTTTACAGTTATAGTAATTAGTTAATGGGCTATGCTAATGCACTGTTACTACTACACTGATGATAAATGAATGATGAATAGTGTCGTGCACTATTGAATGAGAAGTGCACTTATGATCAAGAATTGAGTGCTGATATTTCATATACAAGTTCTTTGATTGGAGACTTGTTTCCCACAGAGACTGGGATAATATAAGGTGATGTGAATATACAAGTGTTTAATTAAGACTTGTTACACTTAGGTTTGAAATAAATTAGTTAATTATTTCAGGTTTTGGACTCATATGTTAGACAACATGTCTACATTTGAGCACTTTATTGAGCAGGGTAAATTGCTTGGCAAGACTGGTGATAAGTTAGAAGAATTTGCAACTGCTCGATATGATAAAGCAATGGAAGCTGAACAAAAGAAACTGCATATGGAAGCTGAACAAAAGAAACTGCAGATGCAGGTGGATGAAAAAAGATTCCAAATGGAAATGGAAAAACAAAAAAGGGAATCAGAAGCTGAGGAAAGAAAACTCCAGCTACAGCTAGAAGCTGAGAATAAAAGACTTGAAAAAGAGGCTGAGAATAAAAGACTTGAAAAAGAGGCTGAGAATAAAAGACTTGAAAAAGAGGCTGAAAATAAAAGACTTGAAAAAGAAGCTGAAAATGAAAGACTTCAAAAAGAGGCTCAGGCTGAGGAAAGAAGATTACAGAGAGAGTCTGATGAGAGGAAAGAGAAAGCAAAAATGGAACATGAAGAAAAGGTCTTAGCTTTAGAGTTGGAAAAATTGAAATTGACAAGCATGAGTAATGGTAATGATTCAAACAAGGGTTCATCTTCTGGTAAGGCTAATAATGATACTTTTAAGATTAAGTTACCAACATTTAGTCCTTCCAGTGATGACATAATGTTCTATCTGGACAGATTTGAACAAGCATGTACAGCTCATAACATAGACAAAGCAAAATATGTTTATCAGTTATCAGGGATACTGACAGGTAAAGCTCTAAGTATATTAAATATGGTGGATGAACCTGACAAGAACAATTATGAGGTTGTCAGGGCCGCTTTGTTAAAGAAATATCAGCTTAACGAAGACGGCTATCGTCTACAATTTAAAAACATGTTACCTGAAAATGGAGTTGAATTCTCCGAGTTTATTGCAAGAATACGCATTACTTTCTCACGATGGGTTGAACTATCTAAGACGGAAAAAACTTATGAAGGACTTATGGACTTAATACTTAGAGACAAAGTCATGTCGTCTGTCAATGAGTCTTTCCTTGCTTTCCTTCATGAACGTAAACCTAAAACAATAAAAGAAATGGAAGATTTCTGTTGCCAATACGTAACTGCGCACCCACACATAACCATGGGTAACTCTAAGGTGAAAGAAGGTTTACCAGTTGCTTCGGCAGCTCCGTATGGTCAAAACTTTGCTCGTAGATCCCAACAAAATTTTGATAGAAAGGGTAGCGGTAATTTCTGTCAAAATCATGGAAATCAATTTCATGGTGATTCTTCTTCGAAGAATTGGAGACAGCCTGATAGTACACGTTACTATCACCCTAATAATTATAAGCATTTCAAAAGAGGATATGGTAATAGAGGTTATTCCTGCCGAAGACCTCAGAACCAAACAAATAGATGTTCGCATCAATGTGAACATGATAGTAATCGTGGAAACTGGAATTCGAACCAGGATAACAATTACAATAGAGACAATAATAACTGCAGAGATAATAATAACTTTGATAACTTCAGAGGTAATAATAGTCGGGGTAGATCTCAACACAAAAAAAAAGAGATATCAGCAGGCTAATGCTGTACAACAGGAAACTGAGGGAGCCTGTAATCATGTTGTTGATAGTAAAAACTTTGACGCTGTCACTGGTTCTGCTTTTGACTTTGAGAGAGCAAACAAATGCCCCCAATGCAGTACTTTATTCGAACCCGGTACCATAACTACTTTGAGTTGTGGTCACCCACTTCCCGCTCTTCCTGCTGCTGTTGCGCATGACGGGAGGGGTTCTTTAATCCTACATAAGGGTCTTGTTAATGATACTCCGGTCTCACTACTTTTCGATTCCGGATGCACCACTATTGGTGTTAGACAATCGCTTGTAGATCCATCTTGTGCTACAGGAAGGGTTATTAAATGTGTCACATTTGGCGGCACTCTAGAAAAATATCCTACTGCTGTAATTCGCATTGCCACTCCTTTCTTTACTGGAGATGTGCATGCTTGTCTCTTACCTAATCCTATTGCGGACCTTATTATTGGTCGTATTCACGGAGTTAGGGAGTGTACCCCACAGCAGATTGCTGCTTGGGAAGATAATAACATGCAAGCTACAAATGCAGTGGTTACAAGAGCGCAAGCTAAACAAACACCCGAAACTTCACTGAATAGTGATAATGAAGTTGATAGCCAAGATAGTCACTTAGTAATCACTCGTGACTCTTTCATAAAATTGCAAGAAGAAGATCCTTCTTTAAAAAAATTCTTCGTTCTTGCGAAGAAAGGTGATCCGAATCAGGATACAAATAGAAAATCTTGGATTGCAATGAGAAACGGCGTACTTGTACGTATGGTACAAGATTCGACTACGTCGGCACATTCGCAAATTCTTGTTCCCAAGAGCATGAGAGTCCAAATATTACAACATGCTCATGACTCGCAATGTGCTGGACATATGGGTTTTTCCCGTACGAAGTCGAGAGTCCTTGCGGCTTTCTTTTGGCCTTTTGTCAATAAGGACATTCGTGTTTACTGCCGATCATGCAAGGTATGTCAGGAGGTCAAATCTAGAGGACCACGACATGCTGCGCCTATCCAGGCTGCTGACATTCCTATTCGGCCGTTTCAGAAAATGGCCATAGATATTATTGGCCCATTTAAGGTCAGGTCGGCCAGAGGACATCAGTTTATCCTTACATGTGTCGATATGTGCACACGTTGGCCAGAGGCTATTCCTCTTAAGAGCATATCTACTACAGATATCGCAGATGCTCTTTGGTTGATATTTTCTCGCTTGGGGTTCCCCAGAGAAATATTGTCAGACCATGGCACTCAACTCATATCTGACACTATGTCACAGGTAATGTCTACCTTACATATTGAACGATCTCTCAGTAGTATCTACCATCCTATGTCTAATGGGTTAGTTGAGCGTCTGAATAGAACGCTCAAGACTTTGCTTGGTAAGATAACTGAAGATCATCCTCAAGATTGGGACAGGGTTTTACCCGCGGCTCTCTTTGCCTATAGAGAAGTCCCTAATGAACACACAGGATTTTCTCCCTTCGAACTTGTCTTTGGCGCGCGTCCACGCGGCCCTATGTCTTTATTACACGATCTCATCACTGCCGATGATATTAGCGATGAAACTCAATCCTCATATGAGTATGTCATTGCTCTTAGACAAAAGATCATTGAGGCATGTAAGCTAGCAACTGCTTCATCAGAAATTGCTAAAGAGAAGGCAAGACAGTTTGCTAACAAGAATAGATGTCTACGACAACTTTGTCCAGGTGACAAAGCATTCGTCCTACTCCCCAGTAGGGAAAATAGACTTCTTATTGCATGGAAAGGTCCGTATGCAATAGTCTCTCGGATTTCCGATGTTGACTATGTGGTCGATATTGATGGAAAGCATAAAACTTTCCACATAAACATGCTTTCGGAATTTCACGAACGTCCGGACTATTTGCTGCCTATTTTCCAGGCAACGGATGATGCTCCTGCACCTCACGGTCATTATTCATCCCTGTCTGTCATTCAGGATGAGGAAGCTACCTTCTCTGATGTCAACCTTCCCCTTCCAGTGGTTCCATTACATTCCACGGAATCTTGGAAAAACGTTTCTGTTTCTCCTAATCTTTCTGGTGACGAACATCGACAAGTCTCGTCGATGTTACAAACATTTCAGGATGTTCTCACTGACATTCCTGGACACACAGATGTCATAGAACATGACATAATTCTTACCGACAATAATCCAATTAGGGTTAGGCCGTATCCTATTCCTATACACTTTCAGTCGCAAGTGGAAAAGGAATTGGATGAAATGATTCAATTAAATATAATTGAACCATTGACTTCACCATATTCTTCTTCCATGGTTATTGTCCGGAAGAAGGATAAGAACATACGAATTTGCGTTGATTATCGCAAATTGAATCAGGTCACAAAGTTCGACGCTGAACCGATGCCTTTGTTAGAAGATCTACTGATTAGACTTTCTAATTCTAGATTCTTCACTAAACTTGACTTGTCTAAAGGTTATTGGCAAGTGCCTTTAGCAGAGCATGCCAAACCTCTTACTGCTTTTTCTACACCTAGGGGTCTATTTCAATGGAATGTTATGCCTTTTGGTCTCATGAACGCCCCTGCCACTTTCGTTCGCATGATGCGTCGAAGTCTGTCACATCGTTCGGATGTCATCGCATACTTAGATGACATCTGTCTCTTCAGTGATACCTGGGAAGATCACTATTTAGGGTTATATGACTTACTGTCCACTCTACGTGAGAATAATTTGACAGCAAAACCTTCTAAAGCTTTTGTTGGTTTTGGTGAAATCTCTTTCCTGGGTCATCGTGTTGGTCATGGTCTCTTGAAGACAGAAGACCACAATACTTCCAAAATACTGAACATCTCTGTTCCTAAAACGAAGAAACAAGTTAGGAGTCTCTTAGGTTTAATTCAATTTTATGGGAGATTTATTCCAAATTTATCTTCGATCATGGCACCTCTCTCAACATTGTTGAAGAAAGGTTCGCCTAATCTGGTCCGTTGGTCTGAAGAATGCCAATCTTCACTAGACCAAATCAAGATTATATTTTCTTCTCCTCCCATCTTAAGATTACCTACTCTTGATATGACTTTTGTTCTTCGGAGTGATGCTTCATCCACTGGGATTGGAGCAGCACTGATGCAAGAATATGCAAATACTCTGCATCCTGTTATGTACATTTCTAGAAAACTAAATGCGGCAGAGAGGAACTACTCGGTTTTAGACCGTGAGTTGTTAGCGATGGTTTGGTCAATTCTAAAACTACAAAGATTCCTCCTGGGCGCACATTTCATTCTAGAGACTGATCAGAAAGCTCTTACAGCTATTCAGACTAAGAATTTGAAGAGTTCGAGATCCACTCGATATGCTATAGCTCTTCAACCTTTTCACTTCACGGTACGAGCTATCCGTGGTGCGGATAATGTGATGGCTGACATTTTGTCTAGATGCCCACATGACTCCAACTAATACTTCTGTCCTATATTTCTATATATTACAGAGTCATAACACACCTATATTTCTACAATAGATTAGCACATCTGTACTTACTTTATATGTACACACTATCGTGCTTTGTTGTCATCTTCTTCTGTTCGTTTTTTAAGATGATAGAGGAGGACTGAGTAGTTAATATAAGGGCCGTTAGTTTACTAAACAGCCACAATTATTAATAATGTATTGTACCTTATGAAGCATATTAGTTATTAATTAGCATTATATTGCTTGTACTTTCTCAGAATGTCATTGTTGAGCTGAGGACTTACCTTACGAGTTCTAGATTGTGTACTTACCCTCGGAATACCAGAGCATATGTCCTGGATCGTCATGTAGTTTAACTTTACTATGTACTTTTGTCATTACATGTCAAAGAATGTACTATTTAAATTTTCCTATCAGATTTGTACATCCATTTTTAAAGACAATATTAGAGTATGCTGTTTAATGATGATTATAGTAACTTGCATACGTATATTGTGTTTACATGCTAACGTGATGTGTGTTGGTGACACCTCCCCGATGTGAATATTTTTTGAGACATATTTATTTTTCTGTTGAGGTATATCCTCACCAGACACTCTATAATTAGCCTATTGTTTGGCAATTTAATTAATTATCAGCGCATAATTCGTGCGTTTTGAGCCGCTTATCGCTTGCTCTTTGATATTGAAAAAAAAAAATATGTTCCACATTTTTTTTTTTATCGGGAGGAGGTGGTGATATGTTGCGTGATAAATTCTCGCAACATCGTTTTGTTTCAATGTCTGTTTTATAACGCAAGGGCAACAACTGCTTGGAATTTATAGTCACTTTTCTCGGTAAGCATTTGTCTTCTCGCGTTGGTATCGAATGCAGTTAAGTTTGAGCTGTGGTCATTTTTGCGCTGGACTGCGCATGACTTGTCTTGTTGTTTGGTCGATCGGTTTCCGTCCACCACTAGTGGAGTGAGCGATTTGGAATGGCGAAAGAGATGCCTCGTTGAAGAGGGGATCTCCGCTATTTTTTTTGTTCTGTCAGGGATGTGTAGTCCTCTTAATGGATATTTCGTTTATTCGAGATAATACCTCTAGTGTTTCCCACATGCCGGGAGGCGTGATATTTCTGTGTATTTCATGAAAGCAAGGTAAATTAACATTTTCATTAACTCTATCGATTTTTGGTCGTGAACGATTTCTGGTTCATAGCCTGTCTCCGAAAGTCGTCGCCACGAGATGTTTTTTCCCAGCTCACATGTCACTGCATTGTACTGCATCGGTTGATGCATGTACCAAGGAACATTACTTGCTACTTTGTTAAATGAATTAGGTTTGGAAAACCTTTATTATCTAGAGGATATTTTTGTGGACATTATTTATACTTCGGCAGACGTGTCTGTCTTGCTGAAGTCAAACTAAGGAGAGTGAACTGATCTCATACATCTGGTTATCTCCTGGCTGTTATAGAAAAGGATGGAGTTTTCCACCTGACTACATTTACAGCACTATGAAATATAACATGCATCTGACTCATCATTGTAATGCTGTCTACCGTCTATTGCTGTATTGAATGTCGCTGTGATAATGACTGTTTGATGTGCCTACACATTTGCGTAACCATTTTGTCACTGTGGCGTCCACAATAAATAATGAAGAAAAACGTCAACGGCTGTTTCAAGACTCATTGACTTTATACGTCGTGAGTTTACTGACGTCCTATGTGGATTGCCCTGTTATTGTTGTATGAACATTGTTTTGACTGAACACATCTACACACTACACAAAACCAGACATGCGGATACCATCCATCATCATATGGCATCACGCATCAACCTCTTACTGCTTTTTCTACACCTAGGGGTCTATTTCAATGGAATGTTATGCCTTTTGGTCTCATGAACGCCCCTGCCACTTTCGTTCGCATGATGCGTCGAATTCTGTCACATCGATCGGATGTCATCGCATACTTAGATGACATCTGTCTCTTCAGTGATACCTGGGAAGATCACTGTTTAGGGTTATATGACTTACTGTCCACTCTACGTGAGAATAATTTGACAGCAAAACCTTCTAAAGCTTTTGTTGGTTTTGGTGAAATCTCTTTCCTGGGTCATCGTGTTGGTCATGGTCTATTGAAGACAGAAGACCACAATACTTCCAAAATACTGAACATCTCTGTTCCTAAAACGAAGAAACAAGTTAGGAGTCTCTTAGGTTTAATTCAATTTTATGGGAGATTTATTCCAAATTTATCTTCGATCATGGCACCTCTCTCAACATTGTTGAAGAAAGGTTCGCCTAATCTGGTCCGTTGGTCTGAAGAATGCCAATCTTCACTAGACCAAATCAAGAATATATTTTCTTCTCCTCCCATCCTAAGATTACCTACTCTTGATAGGACTTTTGTTCTTCGAAGTGATGCTTCATCCACTGGGATTGGAGCAGCACTGATGCAAGAATATGCAAATACTCTGCATCCTGTTATGTACATTTCTAGAAAACTAAATGCGGCAGAGAGGAACTACTCGGTTTTAGACCGTGAGTTGTTAGCGATGGTTTGGTCAATTCTAAAACTACAACGATTCCTCCTGGGCGCACATTTCATTCTAGAGACTGATCAGAAAGCTCTTACAGCTATTCAGACTAAGAATTTGAAGAGTTCGAGATCCACTCGATATGCTATAGCTCTTCAACCTTTTCACTTCACGGTACGAGCTATCCGTGGTGCGGATAATGTGATGGCTGACATTTTGTCTAGATGCCCACATGACTCCAATTAATACTTCTGTCCTATATTTCCATATATTACAGAGTCATAACACACCTATATTACTACAATAGATTAGCACATCTGTACTCACTTTATATGTACACACTATCGTGCTTTGTTATCATCTTCTTCTGTTCGTTTTTTAAGATGATAGAGGAAGACTGAGTGGTTAATATAAGGGCCGTTAGTTTACTAAACAGCCACAATTATTAATAATGTATTGTACCTTATGAAGCATATTAGTTATTAATTAGCATTATATTGCTTGTACTTTCTCAGAATGTCATTGATGAGCTGAGGACTTACCTTACTATTATCAAGCATGACGAGTTCTAGATTGTGTACTTACCCTCGGAATGCCAGAGGATATGTCCTGGATCGTCATGTAGTTTAACTTTACTATGTACTTATGTCATTACATGTCAAATAATGTACTAATTAAATTTTCCTATCAGATTTGTACATCCATTTTTAAAGACAATATTAGATTATGCTATTTAATGATGTCTATGGTAACTTGCATACGTATATTGTGTTTACATGCTAACGTGATGTGTGTTGGTGACACCTCCCCGATGTGAATATTTTTTGAGACATATTTATTTTTCTGTTGAGGTATATCCTCACCAGACACTCTATATTTAGCCTCATGTTAGGCAATTTAATTAATTATCAGCGCATAATTCGTGCGTTTTGAGCCGCTCATCGCATGCTCTTTGATATTTTAAAAAAAAAAAATATGTTCCACATTTTTTTTTTATCGGGAGGAGGTGGTGATATGTTGCGTGAGAAATTCTCGCAACATCGTTTTATTACAATATATATATTTTATAACGCAAGGGCAACAACTGCTTGAAATTTATAGTCACTTTTCTCGGTAAGCAGCTGTCTCCTCGCGTTGGTATTGAATGCAGTTAAGTTTGCTATGCTAGGCCGTTTTCTCAGAAAAACGGTTGGCAACCTGTTGGGTTATCCTTTTAAGGTAATCATTCTTACGCTGGTTCGTAGTAAAGGTCCTTGCGTCTTAAGTTCTGAGCTGTGGTCATTTTGCGCTGGACTGCGCATGACTGGTCTTGCTTCTTGGTCGATCGATTTCCGCCCACCAGGCAGTCGAGTGAGCGATTTTGAATAGCTAGGGGGATGCCTCGCTGAAGAGGGGATCTCCGCTATTTTTTGTTCTGTCAGGAATGTGAAGTCCTCTTAATGGATATTTCGTTTATTCGAGATAATACCTCTAGTGTATTTCCACATGCCGGGGAGGCGTAATATTTCTGTGTATTTCATTAACTCTATCGATTTTTGGTCGTGAGCGATTTTTGATTCATAGCCTGTCTTCGGAAGGCGTCGTCACGAGATGTTTTCCCAGCTCACATGTCGCTGTATTGTACTGCATCGGTTGATGCATGTCCCAAGGACTATTACTTGCTACTTTGTTACATGAACTAGGTTTGAAAACCTTTGTTATCTAGAGGATATTTTTGAGGACATTATTTATACTTCAGCAGACGTGCCTGTCTTGCTGAAGTCAGATTAAGGAGAGTGAACTGATCTCATACATCTGGTTATCTCCTGGCTGTTATAGAAAAGGATGGAGTTTTTCACCTGACTACATTTACAGCACTATGAAATATAACATGCATCTGACTCATCATTGTAATGCTGTCTACCGTCCATTGCTGTATTGAATGTTGCTGTGATAATGACTGTTTGATGTGCCTACATATTCGCGTAACCATTTTGTCACTGTGGCGTCCACAATAAATAATGAAGAAAAACGTCATCGGCTGTTACAAGAATCATTGACTTTATACGTCGTGAGTTTACTGACGTTCTAATGTGGATTGCCCTGTTATTTTGTATGATCATTGTTTGTCTGAACACCTCTGCACACCTCACAAAACCAGACCACGGGCACCATCACTCAACCCATGGTGCACGCGTCATTTGGCGGCCAATTACTCAATCATAATATAAATTGGGCGTCATCACTTCCCTCCGACAGACAATTATTATAATAAATATATACATTGTCACCAGTAATCTGTTGGTAACAGTTACACAGATTGGGCCTTGCCATCTTTATTTTCCAAACAGTAGTAAACACAGGACCAAGAAAGCGTTTTCATTGGTCAGTGTATCAAATCTTTCTATAATGTATGGCGCGCGGTATGGTCAGAATATTTAGAATTCGTGATGTGAGACAGACGTCATTTCACGACATACATAAACACTGAAAGTCTCCCGAATGTTACAGGAGCCGGTAAAGAGAGCAAAGAATAGTCATGGAATCTCAATACAGAGCAGATTCAGGAGCAAGTGGGACGAAGAGAGTTCAGACTACAAAGAATAAACATTGATGTATATTACCAGCTTAGAAGAAGGGTACAAGTAGTAATCTTCAGACTTCGCTGAGGCCACAACATATTAGGATACCATCTATTCAACAAAATAAATACGAGTATAGGAATTACCGATGAATGTAACAGTGGCACAGATAAAATGACTATTGAACATCTACTTCACGGGTGCTCAATACATGAGGAACAGAGAATGCGCATGTGATCTTCTCCATTACTGGAAACACTTTACAGAGATACCATCAGGCTCTAGCTGACCACTGCTTTGTTTCGACGTATTCAATTCTACGTCTCAAAGTTAACGAAGAAGAATAATCAAGATTTGTAGTGTTGGTCATGGGGCTGACTACTCCATCTTTTAGACACATTAAGCCAAATTAACAAAGATTTAGAAAATAATAACCCAAAGCAAATAATTCAGATACTGTAACGCAGCACAGTAATGCAGAAGAAGGTTCTCAAGTATGAACGTTTATGACAAAGCCCAGAGAAAGCTGGGCCATTTTTGTTTTGTCTTCCAGGAAAATCTCAACTCTGTCATCTGGGATGTTCGAGCTCTAAAATGGTAACGAAAACATATTCATAAGGCAGCAGAACTGTCAAACATAGAAACGATGAAGCTGTGCGAAATAATATGGAAACTATATACTCCCATGTCAATCTTTGTGTTACATAGAGTTACCACTGGAGCTGGTTCTCTTGTAGAAAGCCTATACCAAAGTATTCATGTGATCTTGTAGATTTAGTTTCTGAAGCAATTTGTTTTATATGATGTGGTTGCTAGCTTTATGCACAACCTTATGTTAGTCGTCTCTTACGTTATACATTAGAAAGTAGTAGTCCAATTATTTTTTGTCTACTCAGAGACATCCGGGAACTAAACGGGACTTGATCTGATGACAACTAATGTTCCTATAATTTAGCGAAGTCATAAAGCAGTCTATTGTCTGTTTTTTTTGTGTGTATCTGACACCTCTGCACCAATTTCATGATTGCATCGTTTCCCATTATGTGCTTCTATTGAGACCGTTATTTTCATTTCGTATTTCATACATTGTCTTCTTCTTCTTCTACCGTGTTCGGTTCGTAGTCGTGCTGGCCTGTCGCCGGACGAAGTCTACAGTCTTGTTTAAGTCAGCGCGGCAGCCCCATAGCCTCATCTTATTCTGGGTAGTTTTGGAGAATGTGTTCAAAGGTCTAGATTCTGGTTCCACACGGACGTTTATTTGTATGAGATATCCTGAGGTGATAGAGGTGGCCTAATAATCTACAGTGGCCAGTTCTCAAGCGGAAAATGATGTTCTTTTGCTGTCTATCAAGCTGGTGGATTGGGTCACATCTGCTTGATGTATCACATTTCTTCTTCCACTTGCATTTGTCCTTGTTGTGCATGATAGTTTTAGCTTCTCGATAGAGCAAGTGTGGGTGAATTGTTTCATTTTACTGCCACCTCTAGCTAGATCATTGGCTCTCTATCATACACTATGACCTACATCTCCTTTTCTTAAGATACGTACGTCAGATATGAAGAAAGTATAAACATAAATATAAATGAAAATCAATAACCATGACCCGTCTCAATTATTTCTTTGATTAACTTGTGTTGCGGTTATAGTAATGTATGAATTCACGGCTGGATGGTTTCATGCTTTTAAAACGTTTCACTGTCTGAATTTGAGTCATATAGACTTTGCAAGAGAGACATGAGGGTACTGGACATAAATCTTGCAATCTGGGAGGATAAAGCTGCCGATCGAACCAAAAGGCGATGCTCTCTACGGCGCCACCTTAGATTGGGCCAAAAAAAGCCCTCATGGAAAGCTGAAGAGAAAACTTCGAAAGGATACCAGGAAAAAAAGCAGTTGAGGGCTGTCAGCTCAAGGGCAAATTCCCATAATCAGTTATGACTGAAGGGGCTATTACTATTATAAAGGATTTTCAAGGGTTTACATCTTATAGTTTCAGAAATACATTATCTAGTACTGGCTAACTTACCCTTTTAAATAGATTACAGTATAAACAAATCACAAACTACTTCCTTGTCTTCATATATACAGGTTTGGCAACATCTGACATTGGGTCTCTCTCCACGTTAATATGGATAAACATATGCTTCACCCCAGCCTTCATGACTGCAGATATACCTTTCGATTCAATGGACCTAGAGTACTTGACAACTGGAATGCCCCATACAGTTTTTACTCGAGTGACAGGTTGGATCACCGCGTTTATCACACTGGAGAGATGTTTATGCATAACACTGCCCCTGAAGGTATGCTTATTGTTATTTCTAGTAGAAAAAAAATTTAACACTTTGATTTATGTTATACATATGAACGAAAGTTTACACCGAATAAGTAGTTTTGCTCTCCATAGAAGTTTTAGCTCCCTACTGCCTTAATCTTGCTCGCCCACTCGAAAGTTTTCCCAGTTTTAACTTACTGTACTATCAGTCAATTCGTACATGCAATATATCCACCATACTTTTCCCAAAATGCTTTACCGTATTTTTCTGATCCTACAATGCAAGGATTAATTCTTTCCGATGCAATTTAAAACAATTATTTTACCTACACCTTACTTACTTAGTCGTTCCTTTATCCTATCGGCTGTCTTCCTCATGGCCTGGTTCCAATTTAGTCCGTGGTCCTTCAGAGATTGTCCTCCCAGCGGACTCTGGGTTCAAACGTTCTATTTGTCCCCTGTATATACCTGGAATTCTGAGGAAACATATGACTAAATGGACTACTCACTCATGACATAAGAGGCAACTAATATGCGGTTTTGCATGGCACTGGTAACCTCATAATTCGAAACCAATTACTACAAAAAAAAAACATAGCTAGAAATAGCAAATGAATACTTAGACAGACTTCCTGTGACGCGACGAGCGGAAGTTACCGTTCCATGCCTCATAAGGAGAGGAAATGGCATAATGTAAATTTTAAATTCACAATGTATTGCTGAAATATCCTGAAGTTCCCATCATTTGTACAGGAAAAAAAAAGGGGGGGGGGGGGAACGAAGGAAGAAAAGGGGGGGGGGGAATACACGCACACACACACACACATTTTAACTGATCTTTTACCTTCATCATTAGCCTTTAGCTCCGCACAGAGCATAAGGTTTCAACAGACGTATGCCAAATTTTCATGTCTCGTGCCATTAGTTCACAGTCTTGTACATTCTAATACTACAAGCAATAACCCGTCAAAATTGACAGGTCTTTAATTATAGTGTGTTGCTTCTGTTACATGTAGTACCTATCACTAGTGTGATCATTTCATTGCAGGCGACCGTCATTACATAGTGAAAATTATATGGATGTATTAAATATGAAGACATGGAGTAACCTTCGTAAATGACATGTGGAGCAGTGATAATGATCTAATGGACCGTAAATTGGCTAAATAACTAACATTTCTTTTATGACAACATGTCTCGTAATCGTAAAATCCATGTCAGATTTTCAACCAGAGAGTACACAACGAAGTGGATTGACCTAGTGAATTGCTATGGGATGTACTATTCGTGTTGGCTATGCAGGTAATCCTCAATGCGGCTGAAGAAGTGGCAATAGGTCCAAAGCTCAGTGAAATGTGTCACATGCCACCGCTCAAAGCATTCATGGATGACACAACAATTCTGACATCAGATGAACACCAGGCCCGGAGAATGTTAGCACGCCTGGATGAACTAGTCAGCTGGTGCAGAATGAGCTTCAAGCCTAAGAAGTCGAGAAGCGTATCAGTCAGAAAAGGGAAAATAGCGGAGGTCATATTCATGGTTTCCAACCAAAGAATCCCTACTGTCATTGAGGAACCTGTTAAAAGTCTTGGCAGGGTGGTGTACGATGCCTCATTAAAAGACTCGAAGGCAGTGCAACAGACAATAGAAATGGCTGACAGAGGACTATAGATCATAGACCAAAGCAGACTCCTAGGAAAGTTCAAATTGTGGTGCCTTCATGTTGATACCTAAGTTGCTGTGGCCACTGCTTATATGTGAAATAAGCACAAGTACAGTGGAAGCTATAGAGCAGAAGGTTAACAAGTTCATGGGGAAACGGCTATGGGTACCACCAGGTCTGTCAGACGTAGCACTATACTGCAAAGAGTCAAAGCTTGTGTTTCCTCTCAGGTCAGTGTTTGAAGAGTACAAAGTAGGAAAGGCAAGACTCACAATGATGCTGCGCGAGTCGGTAGATGACGTGGTTAAGTCCATTCAACCAACACTGAAAACAGGGAGGAAGTGGAAAGTGGAAGAAGCTGTTGATGCTGCCCAAGAGTCGCTCTAACTAAGGAAGGTAATCGGATACACTCAGACGAATATACGGGGATTTGGTCATGGAGAAATCCGCTGGTGGTCCAAAGCATCAAGCAGGGAGCGTAGAGACATGTTAGTTCAGGAGATACTAGGAGCTGAGAATGGTAAGAGGTTGCAAAAAGCAGTGCAGCAGGTCCAACAAGGCCAATGGACTACATGGGAAGAAGCCCTGCATAGGTCGTTGATATGGAATGATAAATGGCGTATGGCACCTCTTAGGCTCAGCTTCATTATTAGATCAATGTATGACCTGAGTAGTAGGGTATGTTGGACTTAGGTATCATTCTGCAGGCGCGCTGCAGGCGCGCTGCAGGCGCGTGACTTTTATATAGAAAAAATTCTGCAGGCGCGTGACTTTTATATAAGCGCAATCTGCAGGCGCGCGGCGCAAGATGGCGGATTTGAGTTAACAAGGGGGAGGTTATTTGGGTCAAGATGGCGGCTTTGAGCTAACAAGGGGAGGTTATTTGGGTCAAGATGGCGGACTTGAGCTAACAAGGGGGAGATAATTTGGGTCAAGATGGCGGATTTGAGATAACAAGGGGGAGATAACAAGAGGGCGGGATGACTTTTTATATAAGGAAATACTCATTACGCAGGTGGAGCAGCAGGCGGGATGACTTTTTATATAAGGAAATACTCATTGCGCAGGTGGAGCATCAGGCGGGGTGACTTTTTATATAAGGAAATACTCATTACGCAGGTGGAGCAGCAGGCGGGATGACTTTTTATATAAGAAAATACTCATTGAGCAGATGGAGCAGCAGGGGTTGGTACATGACTTTTATATAAGGAATTGAGGAGGAGCAGCAGGTGGGATGACTTTTTATATAAGAAAATACTCAGTGTGCAGGTGGAGCATCAGGTGGGGTGACTTTTTATATAAGGAAAATGTGCAGGGGCAAGATGGCGGGATGACTTTTTATATAAGAAAATACTCATTGCGTAGGTGGAGCATCAGGCGGGATGACTTTTTATATAAGAAAATACTCAGTGTGCAGGTAGCACCAGGCGGGATGACTTTTTATATAAGGAAATACGCAGTGTGGAGGTGGAGCAGTAGGAGAAGTGGATAACTTTTTAATATAGTAATATGTGTTTATTGAGATAACAAGAAGACGATAATAGGAAGAGGATAATAGTTAGACTTTGAGATTTTTAGATAACAAGAAGACGTTATTTATAGACATATATTAATTCTGCAGGCGTGATACAGGGGTAAGATGGCGGGGTGACTTTTTATATAAGGAGAAAAATGGCGGCGCGCTGCAGGCGCAAGATGGCGGGATGACTTTTTATATAGGGAAAATGTACAAGGGCAAGAGGGCGGACTTGAGATAACAAGAAGGTGGTATATGGCGCAAGATGGCGGGGTGCTTTTTTTATATAAGGAATTGAGGAGGAGGCGAGGAGGAGACCCATGAATTTTTTATATAGAGATATGTTTAGATAACGAGAAGACGTTATTTATAGACATATATTAATTCTGCAGGAGTGATGCAGGGGCAGGGATGATATTTTTGTGTGATGTGGTATGGTTTTGGGGGTGGAAGAGAGATATTTTAGATGTTGAGGGGAGATGTGGTGACGTTGTCAGGATGCATCTGTGTACATTTTTGGGGGTGTAGCAGGCGAGTGGACCAGCATTGAGAGGTGGGAGTGAAGAGACATTGGTGACGAGGTACGGGTGTAATGTAGCAGGTGGGGTTAGGTTAGGGGGGATATTTTTGTGTGATGTGGTATGGTTTTGGAGGTGGAAGAGAGATATTTTAGATGTTGAGGGGAGATGTGGTGACGTTGTCAGGATGCAGCTGTGTACATTTTTGGGGTGTAGCAGGCGAGTGGACCAGCATTGAGAGGTGGGAGTGAAGAGGCGTCGGTGACGAGGTACGGGTGTAATGTAGCAGGTGGGGTTAGGTTAGGGGGGATATTTTTTGTGTGATGTGGTATAGTTTTGGAGGTGGAAGAGAGATATTTTAATCTGTAATGTAGCAGGTGGGGTTAGGTTAGGGCGGAGTAGTAGGGTGTGTGTTGTGGAATTGTTTTGTTATGTGTGTGTGTGTGTGTGTGTGTGTTTATATGTCTACATCCGCGTGACTTTTATATAACGAAAATGTGTTGGAGGAACGTGGAGGAGGAGAGGTCTTGGAATATAGTAATATATAAGTTCATTAATGGCGGGCGTGTTGTGTGATGATTATTTTACAAACAGTTATACGTACATATTACAGATAGGTAGCCGATATTACAACAGTTAGATGCTATTTAGTTATACATATATAGAAATATAAAAGAGAAAACACTAGATACATTTTATATATTTATTGACAAAGTTAGTTGATCTATGGGTGACATATAACCGCACTTCTTTTCGTATACCCCTTGGAGCTCTCAGAACACAGGTGGTTCGGTTTACTTGGCGAGTCTGTCAATGCACGTTTTGTCTTGTTCGTTCAACGAGGGGGTCAAATGGGAAGATTTCCCTTTTAGTCTTCTAAGTTTGTCACTGCTGGGTTGACTTTTGTCAAACTTTTTTTGGCGCAACGTGTGGTGCAAATCTGCCTCCCGCTCGCAGCATAACGAAAAAGAGACGTTGGATGGGCGGGTTTTTGCAGAGGTGTTTTAACGTGACACCAGGTACGGAAATCACATCTTTGAACATATCTACCCCTAGGTCCGCGTAAAAACTAACGTGTTGTTCTAACGCTGTGTGTGGCTAGTGATGAGAATATAAGACGCTGAGAGGTGAAGTTTGGTCGTAGACAACTACTCACTAGGAAATGCCCGTGAGGTGGTAGAAATATACCCTCGACACGACAGAAATATGTATGTGTAATGATAGAAAATATGACCTCGACACGACAGAAATATGCCCTCGACACGACAGAAATATGTATGTGTAATGATAGAAAATATGCCCTCGACACGACAGAAATATACCCTCGACACGACAGAAATATGTATGTGTAATGATATAAATATGTCCTCGGCACGACAGAAATATGCCCTCGACACGACAGAAATATGTATGTGTAATGATAGAAAATATGACCTCGAGACGACAGAAATATACCCCCGAGATGATAGAAATGTGACCACTGGTTTTGGGAGAAAACTTTAGATATCACCCACCAAAGGATTTTCGCACGTGTAATAAAGGGGGGTCTCGATAAAATTTACTCTCTCGACCTTCACTCAGCTCTCCAAAGGTTTAAGTATTGCATCACTTCTTGGCATGTTCACCTAGTTAGTGGGAGCCGTCACCTACAAAGAGGTATGACCCCACCTGCAAGGGGTGGTCCTGGAAACAGTCTGTAGCAGTGCAGTCTGGCTGATCGAGTGCGGCTCGCAATGGGAAGGCAAAAGCGGTCCCTAAACAATATCGGGTTGTAGTCGGTTGTGTCGATCGAGAGGTGGAGATATCACAGCTTAGAAGGGAGTTTTGAAGCGAGTTGAGGTTTTGTGTTTTCTTTTGTAGTGGTGTGGGTGAGGTCGGGAGGTTTTTTGTGTGATGTATTGTACCGGTAGTGTGTTTGGTTGTAGGTATCTTAATTGTGTGGTGTAGTTTGTGGGGCTGTCGAATCGTGGGGTGTGCTGGGGTATGGGTTTTTTGTGTGTCGGTATTTTAATTGTTGTATCTACAATATGTATAGATCAGAGTGAAGTTTTAGAAACCAGTACTAGTTCTACCATCGAACTTGCGTCCTGGTAGTGTGTGTGTTGTTTATTTTACATATAGACAGGTATACATATACAAGATGTTACAGCAGTTATACGCTAAATAGTCAAGCTAAAACACTAGTCTCAAACGCATTGTAGGTCGCTTGACACCTGCCCAGCCTTATTTGCTCACTAACAGCAACTTGCTTAATGAAAAGCTAATCGATTGTGTTATAGCGGCTTTAAGCTAGGTTGTGAAACGGTTTGAGACACGATTCGTGGTGACAGATGGTTACATACTCAGAAACCTAATCGATACTCAACGTGCTGTTGAACAAATATTCAGTGTTAGCTTTCTCGGTTTGATAGACTCGGTCACTATTTATTAACTGTAATTCTTTAAATAGTCTTGTTAAGGTATTATCTCTATAATATTGCGTATGCGTAAGCAATAACAGGAGATTTTGTGTGTGTTTTATTAGGTATAGATACACTACGCAAAAGTGATCTCACCAGAACTTTGTTATCTATGTAGATGTGTCGTAGTCTAGTTACAAACAGCAAGGTGGTTTAGAAGTAACTTTATCATTTTTATTGGAAGAAAATTGTGTTTTTTATCGTTTACATGTTTTGTAACAAATTTGATTGCTCCAAAACTTTCACACAATTAGGTTACTACTTGACTTGAGAAGAAGGTCTTTTTATAAACACTCTTGAGTGAATTCCCATTTTTTCCTATCCGCTATAGAATAAAGAGGAAAATATATTTTTAAAAGTATTACCTGTTATAGAGGCAGATGAGTAAGGTTCGGTATGATGGAGGCGGTTTTGGTTTTGTGTTGTGTTGTGTGTGTAGTGGGTCACGGGGTAGTTTTCTTTATTATTTATATTATAGCATGAGTAATAAAATCTACTTACCCCAATGTTCAGTTAATGTTATGTAAATGAACCGTAAACACTCGCAGTCTCCAACATAAAAAATATTGGGAAAGACCACACTGAACAAAAACAAATAGACAATTTATTGAACACACCCGTAGAGATATATCTTGCAGGTAGACTAAAGTATGGCGGCAACTAAACACGTACTTAGCGTTACAATCTGTAACTGATTCATGGTCGAGACCAGTTTCATATATTTTAAGAAAAACCCAACAACCACGTGTTTGTACCCTCACTAGAAAGAAATCGGATCGATGACCCGTGCAAATCAGCGATCGTGAATTTCTGTTCACGTCACTACGGTAAAATACAAACCATCAATAGTAGAAAACTTATAAAAGAAATATTCCTACGTTCGTGTGTTCGAATCACCGCCAGCTTGCATCAATTTTTTTATTCAACCTATAGATAAATAGATCAACCGTCAAATACTTCTTTAAAAAACACTTCCCCTTGGTAAAAAATAATACCCCTTCTCATAAAAATACTGCCCCTTGTCAAAAAAAATGTCGCCCTCTTCGTAATCAAAGTTCTTCCTATTGTCAAAAAAATGTCACCCCGTGACAATTACAAATACTTCTTTAAAAAACACTTCCCCTTGGTAAAAAATAATACCCCTTCTCATAAAAATACTGCCCCTTGTCAAAAAAAATGTCGCCCTCTTCGTAATCAAAGTTCTTCCTATTGTCAAAAAAATGTCACCCCGTGACAATTAAATTTCTCCCCTTTACTTCCCCTTGGTAAATACTTACAGTTGCGGTCTTCAACACGCGCCCCAACGGTTTAAGCACTTCATCACTTCTTATCATGTTATAAATTATTCTATCCAGACACTTTCCTTTCTCTCACACGATCACCTTGTGATAAAAATATTTCTTACCCCTTACTTTCACATTGTCATCACTATCATCTCGGCTCAGACAGGACTATAAACATCTATTACCTACCCGATAAAAGCTACGACAAACGTTATCTACCAGTTGTAATAGCATATATAGTCTGTTGTAACGGAACATCGGATAATTTCTTGTTGCCCTAAGACGCCGCAAGGCGTAATGGCCACAGACTGCTTGGTCGGTCGACGGGTAAGGATGGAAGAAGAAGAAGAAAGACCTGACCGATGTCCTACCCTCGAAGAAGCCTTCCACTAATCTGTTTGACGAAATCATGAAGTCTAGCTGTCCAGTATCCCCAGAACCTGGCGACACCTCTGCTTCGCTGGTACCTAACCAAAGGGTTAGAAGTCACCTGTATCTACCAGGTGCTTGAGTATACACCCGTGACGTGTTTCAAACGGTTTGGGGACACTGTTTCGAACGCGCGTCGACAGGGTGTATACTCAAGCACCTGGTAGATACAGGTGACTTCTAACCCTTTGGTTAGGTACCAGCGAAGCAGAGGTGTCGCCAGGTTCTGGGGATACTGGACAGCTAGACTTCATGATTTCGTCAAACAGATTAGTGGAAGGCTTCTTCGAGGGTAGGACATCGGTCAGGTCTTTCTTCTTCTTCTTCCATCCTTACCCGTCGACCGACCAAGCAGTCTGTGGCCATTACGCCTTGCGGCGTCTTAGGGCAACAAGAAATTATCCGATGTTCCGTTACAACAGACTATATATGCTATTACAACTGGTAGATAACGTTTGTCGTAGCTTTTATCGGGTAGGTAATAGATGTTTATAGTCCTGTCTGAGCCGAGATGATAGTGATGACAATGTGAAAGTAAGGGGTAAGAAATATTTTTATCACAAGGTGATCGTGTGAGAGAAAGGAAAGTGTCTGGATAGAATAATTTATAACATGATAAGAAGTGATGAAGTGCTTAAACCGTTGGGGCGCGTGTTGAAGACCGCAACTGTAAGTATTTACCAAGGGGAAGTATGGGAGAAATTTAATTGTCACGGGGTGACATTTTTTTGACAATAGGAAGAACTTTGATTACGAAGAGGGCGACATTTTTTTTGACAAGGGGCAGTATTTTTATGAGAAGGGGTATTATTTTTTACCAAGGGGAAGTGTTTTTTAAAGAAGTATTTGTAATTGTCACGGGGTGACATTTTTTTGACAATAGGAAGAACTTTGATTACGAAGAGGGCGACATTTTTTTTTTGACAAGGGGCAGTATTTTTATGAGAAGGGGTATTATTTTTTACCAAGGGGAAGTGTTTTTTAAAGAAGTATTTGACGGTTGATCTATTTATCTATAGGTTGAATAAAAAAATTGATGCAAGCTGGCGGTGATTCGAACACACGAACGTAGGAATATTTCTTTTATAAGTTTTCTACTATTGATGGTTTGTATTTTACCGTAGTGACGTGAACAGAAATTCACGATCGCTGATTTGCACGGGTCATCGATCCGATTTCTTTCTAGTGAGGGTACAAACACGTGGTTGTTGGGTTTTTCTTAAAATATATGAAACTGGTCTCGACCATGAATCAGTTACAGATTGTAACGCTAAGTACGTGTTTAGTTGCCGCCATACTTTAGTCTACCTGCAAGATATATCTCTACGGGTGTGTTCAATAAATTGTCTATTTGTTTTTGTTCAGTGTGGTCTTTCCCAATATTTTTTATGTTGGAGACTGCGAGTGTTTACGGTTCATTTACATAACATTAACTGAACATTGGGGTAAGTAGATTTTATTACTCATGCTATAATATAAATAATAAAGAAAACTACCCCGTGACCCACTACACACACAACACAACACAAAACCAAAACCGCCTCCATCATACCGAACCTTACTCATCTGCCTCTATAACAGGTAATACTTTTAAAAATATATTTTCCTCTTTATTCTATAGCGGATAGGAAAAAATGGGAATTCACTCAAGAGTGTTTATAAAAAGACCTTCTTCTCAAGTCAAGTAGTAACCTAATTGTGTGAAAGTTTTGGAGCAATCAAATTTGTTACAAAACATGTAAACGATAAAAAACACAATTTTCTTCCAATAAAAATGATAAAGTTACTTCTAAACCACCTTGCTGTTTGTAACTAGACTACGACACATCTACATAGATAACAAAGTTCTGGTGAGATCACTTTTGCGTAGTGTATCTATACCTAATAAAACACACACAAAATCTCCTGTTATTGCTTACGCATACGCAATATTATAGAGATAATACCTTAACAAGACTATTTAAAGAATTACAGTTAATAAATAGTGACCGAGTCTATCAAACCGAGAAAGCTAACACTGAATATTTGTTCAACAGCACGTTGAGTATCGATTAGGTTTCTGAGTATGTAACCATCTGTCACCACGAATCGTGTCTCAAACCGTTTCACAACCTAGCTTAAAGCCGCTATAACACAATCGATTAGCTTTTCATTAAGCAAGTTGCTGTTAGTGAGCAAATAAGGCTGGGCAGGTGTCAAGCGACCTACAATGCGTTTGAGACTAGTGTTTTAGCTTGACTATTTAGCGTATAACTGCTGTAACATCTTGTATATGTATACCTGTCTATATGTAAAATAAACAACACACACACTACCAGGACGCAAGTTCGATGGTAGAACTAGTACTGGTTTCTAAAACTTCACTCTGATCTATACATATTGTAGATACAACAATTAAAATACCGACACACAAAAAACCCATACCCCAGCACACCCCACGATTCGACAGCCCCACAAACTACACCACACAATTAAGATACCTACAACCAAACACACTACCGGTACAATACATCACACAAAAAACCTCCCGACCTCACCCACACCACTACAAAAGAAAACACAAAACCTCAACTCGCTTCAAAACTCCCTTCTAAGCTGTGATATCTCCACCTCTCGATCGACACAACCGACTACAACCCGATATTGTTTAGGGACCGCTTTTGCCTTCCCATTGCGAGCCGCACTCGATCAGCCAGACTGCACTGCTACAGACTGTTTCCAGGACCACCCCTTGCAGGTGGGGTCATACCTCTTTGTAGGTGACGGCTCCCACTAACTAGGTGAACATGCCAAGAAGTGATGCAATACTTAAACCTTTGGAGAGCTGAGTGAAGGTCGAGAGAGTAAATTTTATCGAGACCCCCCTTTATTACACGTGCGAAAATCCTTTGGTGGGTGATATCTAAAGTTTTCTCCCAAAACCAGTGGTCACATTTCTATCATCTCGGGGGTATATTTCTGTCGTCTCGAGGTCATATTTTCTATCATTACACATACATATTTCTGTCGTGTCGAGGGCATATTTCTGTCGTGCCGAGGACATATTTATATCATTACACATACATATTTCTGTCGTGTCGAGGGTATATTTCTGTCGTGTCGAGGGCATATTTTCTATCATTACACATACATATTTCTGTCGTGTCGAGGGCATATTTCTGTCGTGTCGAGGTCATATTTTCTATCATTACACATACATATTTCTGTCGTGTCGAGGGTATATTTCTACCACCTCACGGGCATTTCCTAGTGAGTAGTTGTCTACGACCAAACTTCACCTCTCAGCGTCTTATATTCTCATCACTAGCCACACACAGCGTTAGAACAACACGTTAGTTTTTACGCGGACCTAGGGGTAGATATGTTCAAAGATGTGATTTCCGTACCTGGTGTCACGTTAAAACACCTCTGCAAAAAAAACCCGCCCATCCAACGTCTCTTTTTCGTTATGCTGCGAGCGGGAGGCAGATTTGCACCACACGTTGCGCCAAAAAAAGTTTGACAAAAGTCAACCCAGCAGTGACAAACTTAGAAGACTAAAAGGGAAATCTTCCCATTTGACCCCCTCGTTGAACGAACAAGACAAAACGTGCATTGACAGACTCGCCAAGTAAACCGAACCACCTGTGTTCTGAGAGCTCCAAGGGGTATACGAAAAGAAGTGCGGTTATATGTCACCCATAGATCAACTAACTTTGTCAATAAATATATAAAATGTATCTAGTGTTTTCTCTTTTATATTTCTATATATGTATAACTAAATAGCATCTAACTGTTGTAATATCGGCTACCTATCTGTAATATGTACGTATAACTGTTTGTAAAATAATCATCACACAACACGCCCGCCATTAATGAACTTATATATTACTATATTCCAAGACCTCTCCTCCTCCACGTTCCTCCAACACATTTTCGTTATATAAAAGTCACGCGGATGTAGACATATAAACACACACACACCAACACACATAACAAAACAATTCCACAACACACACCCTACTACTCCGCCCTAACCTAACCCCACCTGCTACATTACAGATTAAAATATCTCTCTTCCACCTCCAAAACTATACCACATCACACAAAAATATCCCCCCTAACCTAACCCCACCTGCTACATTACACCCGTACCTCGTCACCGACGCCTCTTCACTCCCACCTCTCAATGCTGGTCCACTCGCCTGCTACACCCCAAAAAATGTACACAGCTGCATCCTGACAACGTCACCACATCTCCCCTCAACATCTAAAATATCTCTCTTCCACCTCCAAAACCATACCACATCACACAAAAAATATCCCCCCTAACCTAACCCCACCTGCTACATTACACCCGTACCTCGTCACCAATGTCTCTTCACTCCCACCTCTCAATGCTGGTCCACTCGCCTGCTACACCCCCAAAAATGTACACAGATGCATCCTGACAACGTCACCACATCTCCCCTCAACATCTAAAATATCTCTCTTCCACCCCCAAAACCATACCACATCACACAAAAATATCATCCCTGCCCCTGCATCACTCCTGCAGAATTAATATATGTCTATAAATAACGTCTTCTCGTTATCTAAACATATCTCTATATAAAAAATTCATGGGTCTCCTCCTCGCCTCCTCCTCAATTCCTTATATAAAAAAAGCACCCCGCCATCTTGCGCCATATACCACCTTCTTGTTATCTCAAGTCCGCCCTCTTGCCCTTGTACATTTTCCCTATATAAAAAGTCATCCCGCCATCTTGCGCCTGCAGCGCGCCGCCATTTTTCTCCTTATATAAAAAGTCACCCCGCCATCTTACCCCTGTATCACGCCTGCAGAATTAATATATGTCTATAAATAACGTCTTCTTGTTATCTAAAAATCTCAAAGTCTAACTATTATCCTCTTCCTATTATCGTCTTCTTGTTATCTCAATAAACACATATTACTATATTAAAAAGTTATCCACTTCTCCTACTGCTCCACCTCCACACTGCGTATTTCCTTATATAAAAAGTCATCCCGCCTGGTGCTACCTGCACACTGAGTATTTTCTTATATAAAAAGTCATCCCGCCTGATGCTCCACCTACGCAATGAGTATTTTCTTATATAAAAAGTCATCCCGCCATCTTGCCCCTGCACATTTTCCTTATATAAAAAGTCACCCCACCTGATGCTCCACCTGCACACTGAGTATTTTCTTATATAAAAAGTCATCCCACCTGCTGCTCCTCCTCAATTCCTTATATAAAAGTCATGTACCAACCCCTGCTGCTCCATCTGTACAATGAGTATTTCCTTATATAAAAAGTCATCCCGCCTGCTGCTCCACCTGCGTAATGAGTATTTCCTTATATAAAAAGTCACCCCGCCTGATGCTCCACCTGCGCAATGAGTATTTCCTTATATAAAAAGTCATCCCGCCTGCTGCTCCACCTGCGTAATGAGTATTTCCTTATATAAAAAGTCATCCCGCCCTCTTGTTATCTCCCCCTTGTTATCTCAAATCCGCCATCTTGACCCAAATTATCTCCCCCTTGTTAGCTCAAGTCCGCCATCTTGACCCAAATAACCTCCCCTTGTTAGCTCAAAGCCGCCATCTTGACCCAAATAACCTCCCCCTTGTTAACTCAAATCCGCCATCTTGCGCCGCGCGCCTGCAGATTGCGCTTATATAAAAGTCACGCGCCTGCAGAATTTTTTCTATATAAAAGTCACGCGCCTGCAGCGCGCCTGCAGCGCGCCTGCAGAATGATACCTAAGTCCAACATACCCTACTACTGACCTGCTGCCGTCGGCCACAAACCTTGTGGGATGGGGAAAGTCGGATGATGAGCAGTGGCCCTTGTTTCCTGGGAGGCAGACACTTGAACACGTGCTCTCAGCTTGCAAGGTGTCATTAGGACAAGGGCGATACACTTGGCGCCACAACAAAATGCAAAATGAGCTGGCTGCGACAATAGACCTTGCAAGGATGAAGGCGAATAGCAAAGCCAGGCCGAGCACCGCAAATACATACTTTCTGAGGGCAGGAAAGTCAGCACACCCCAAACCGAGTAAACCAGGTAGCAGTGTACCATCTCTTCTTGACTGTGCAAACGACTGGGAGATGGCGGTAGACCTACCTGAACGAGGGGCATAACCAGAGAGTATCAGAAAATCGCGGAGACGGCCGGATATAGTGCTTCATTCTTCAGCATCGCTTCAGGTTATACTGATTGAACTGACCGTGCCATTTGAATCCAGATTGGACTCGCAACATTCGTTCAAAGCGACCAAATTTAATGATCTGGCCGCGAGTCTGAGACACGATGGGTTCACTGCAAGGGTCATGGCTGTTGAGGTGGGCGCAAGAGGGCTCGTGACTGCATCACTGTATGATTTATTGAGACTGTTGGGGCTGAGGGGACAGTCGAGAACAAGGGCACTGAAGAAGCTTAGTGAAACTGCCGAAAAGGCATCATGCTGGCTGTGGAACAACCGCAATGGGCTATGGAAATTGGGTCAGTAAACTCTGCGGTACAGAAAACATCAGGAATTTTTCTAAGTCCACAATACGTTGAGTTTTTCGGTGTACTGGTGAAAGGGCTGTGACTGACGGGCAACAAGCGGCGTATATTATAAGAGGTGTTGGGCACAGAATTTCAGTTGCTAGCGCGCAGTGGCTAGCCTCGTCGGTTTCGCGCAATAGACTCAGTGTCCGTCCCTAGTCGTGGTGTGCGGCGGAACGAAAGGAATAATTTGTCTTTTCTTTGTTACTTTCACAATTGCCTCCACGGCTGGTGGAGTTGTGGATTTTAAAGTTGCAACCAAAGTGAAATGGGTTCCTTTTTTGATACAAGACAACAGGAGGATGAGACACTTGGGAGTCATGACCCAAGTGGGCCGGCCCCCCTTAGAGTGTAAAGGAGAGTAAAAGGGCAGAAACACTTGATCGACCGGGGGACAGCTTCTGATGATCAGATTACCTCCTGTTGTATCACTCTGTAAAGAGTTTCCTATCTTTTATGACAACATGTCTCGTAATTGTTTTTGCATCTTTTAAAATCTTGACTTTCCATAATCAAAATGTTCATGCACACCTTCATTTGTGCACATTTCTATTTTCGGGAGAGTACGTATAAGGGAAACAATACAACTGTTGTCTAACTTTAAACCACAGGTGCACCCTTTAGCTATGGATGAACGTTAATGTACCCTCTCGAAAATAGAAAAGTGCGCAAATGAAGATGTGCATGATGTGACCGACCGACGTACTTACGGCGGGAATTATGGTATTGGATTACATTGACATAATTTTTATCATAAAAAGCCTACACTTACATATTATTAGGAAATGCGTGCTTCAAAGCAAACTGGCCGGACATCCACCCAACATTAAAAAGACTGCCTATCCAATACTCCTCTTACATATCAGTTTTCAAACACTTAATCAATATCTACTACCTCAATCCATAATAAAAGGCAGTAGCCAGACATATCTATTTATGCATTAGTCTAAATTTTTTTTCAGTCTTTTGTTCCTAGCAGAAATGCTTGCTTTTCTATATATTCAACGTTTACTATATCTACGTAGTATTATGTTATTCGGCATTGTACGCTGTACCAGTGCATAATTCTTCTTTTGTAAGAATGTGATTTGTTGAAAATAATGATTGTTAACTGGAATCTGCAGATACCTTCTTAAAACCCACTAATGTCTTATTCTACAGTAAAAGTGAGGAATACATTCTGAGGAATTTTTTTTTTTCAGATGTAGGAGAAAATGAAAGTATATATTTGGTATTGGCTGATGTGAAAACGTATAACTTAAATGTCTCCATTCTAACAGCAGAGTGAATTCTAGGATAAAGAAATAAAAGCTCAGACAATGATTAAAACGTCAGAATAGAGTGCTCACCGAAGACTTTACCTTTTTGATCTAAAGTACGTTCGTTCCTTAATACACATAAGAAAGGGAAACCACGAGGCCTGTAAACAGTAAATTAATATGAAACAAATATAAAGGTATGTTATAAGGCACTCGTAGGATAATAAAGAAGTAGAACACTAGACAACAGAAAAACAACAGACATTAGTGGCTTACCCAGGATTTGAACACTGGACCTTCCATGCGACAACACCGCCTAGCTATGCAAGAGAACCACACTGTCCTCCCTGCCATCTACGCATCCCCATTAAAGGATGTTTCAAGCCATGGTGGACTTCCGGTGTCGTGTACTGTGGTTCGCACTGATGACCTGCCATTGAAACATCATTTTTAGATGATGCGTAGATGGCAGGGAGGATAGTGTGATTCGCTTGCATGGCTATGCGGGGTTGTCGCACGGAAGGTCCGGTGTTCAAATCCTGGGTAAGCCACTCATGTCTGTTGTTTTTCTGTTGTCTAGTGTTCTACTTCTTTATTTCCTGCGAGTGCCTGATAACATACCTTTATATTTGTTTCATATTAATTTACTGTTTACAGGCCTCGGGTTTCCCTTCCTTATGTGTAATAAATGTTTATAAAGTCGCTGTTCAGTGAATGTGAAAAATATTTTAGAAATTACGTCACGAATGATGCAAATTCACGTCATGACATTCTGTGTTCCACAATCCCGTGTGCAGCATTACACAACTAGCCGTTGTTATATTCACGGTTTCATTGCTGAAAGGAAATGGTGTTAGCCATTGAAAGCAGGGTATTTTTGGTGGAACATGTCTCGCCCGAGCGTAAATTTCACTGCACAGCGACTTTATAAACACCCTGTACTAACAGATATCACAACTCTTTTTATTTTTTTTTCTAACACAATAAATATACAACTGAATATTTTTAGGTCTGATTTGACAATTAATACACGTGATTCTTACATTTATACCTCTATGATTCAGCTAGCATTAAATATTAAACGTGTCTTTAAATGATATACACAAAACGAGGGCGTTTAAAACATTTTAAGACATACATGTGAAACTATATAACTGATTTTACTTCACATTATATGCTTAACATAAAGAGTCGATCACCAAAAGCTGATTCTAATTGCGCCTAAAATTGAAGCACAATGTCGATAATGGGAATACAAGTCATTATCTATTAAGTTACGTGTATTCTCCTACTGATCCTCCAGATTGGGGCTTTTAGCACAGGGTCGACACCCCGTTTTATGTAAAAAAGAAAACAGTTACGGAAATGGCAAGAAATGAAATGAACTCGTTTTGTTGCAGGACGGACATCTGGAATCTGAAGCTCGTGACTTGGGGAACGGCACGAAGGATGTCCACCAACCGAGAAAAATGGACAATCTGTTGCTGCCCTACAAGGCGCCACTAAGCGTGATGGCCACTGACTGTCAGGGATCCAAGAAGAGGTTCACTCTCCTACTAGCTAAATATTTTCCCGCTACCGTATCCAGTCTGACTGTTCAAAAGCAAATGTCACATTCTTGTGTATTTTTTAAGAAAACTTTATTACATTTTTTTTCATTTCTTGCAGATGAAAACAATCATCACACCAAGAAGAGTAACTGTTATCACTGTCCTTATCTTCATCGTCCTCATGTCAAGCGTGACCCCGGAGTACGTCGTCAACAGACTTGAATGGAAATTCTATCCAGAAAGAAACAAAAGCCTCATTGGTCTTGTCTTCACAGAAGATCGAGAGAGTGTCACAAAAGTTTCATACCTCATTAACAACGTGTTAATTCCTTTCAGTTCCTTCATTGTTGTTATTGTCTGCACCACGATACTTTTAATTCAATTACAAAATAATACAAAATGGCGGAAAACGTCATCAACATCTTCACAAGCGGACAATTTTTCCCACCGTAATCAGAAAGTGTCAAGAATGGTTGTGTTGGTTTCCACACTTTTCATTGTATGCTTTATTCCAGTGAGCATCATGTTTTTGAGCATATCACTGGAGCCAGAGTTTTCAATTGGTGGTAAATATACCAATCTTTTACTTGTTGTTGGTGGATTTAGTCTTATCCCTGAAGCAATAAACTCCTCGGTAAACATTTTTATTTATTACTACATGAGCAGTAGTTTCAGAATCGTACTTCGTCATTTATTTAGTCAATGCAAGTAGGTGGTTCAGAATAATTAATACATGGCACAGAATGTATAAAGTCTCTCTGTCAGAATGTGTTAATGCATATAACGACTTGAAACTACATCACATAATTGTAATCATTAATTAGTTGTTTGTCTTCTCATCATCTCATCTCAACCCGTAACCCGTCATGGGTCGTAGGGGTGCCATGGTGGAAGCATCAGCAGACAGGGTCCTCCACTGTTCTCTATCCTCAGCATTGCGTATGTGGCCGTATGACCTACTACCATCGCAATTATTCGTGCTAGAGTCTAATCATAATAAAATAATAGAAGTATCATTCACTATTTGTAGAGAGTAGATCTTATGGAGGGGAAGTAATCCTGAAAATGTTTGGTGAACAGAGTAGATTGTGGGTTACGTTGCTTGAATACGTGAGTAGCTATAATGTTAGGTTAAATTGTGATAGGGGAATTCTCTCGTATGTTCGAGAAGTTTCGAAGTCAGTAAGCGTGGTGAACGCTGGTCAGTTCAATTGTGGAGATGTATTCACTCTGAACTGTTTTGAGCTATGGGTGTTTAGCTCTTGTGTTGAGCCCCGTGTATGGATGTAGACTGAGCTGTGTTTTTGAACAGCGAAGTCTCGTGACTGTTGTTTTTGGGTGGGAGATGTGTGTTCCCGGGGGCAGTTTGTTTTTGGGGTGAGACCGAAGTAGTCAGCCCCTGTGTGTGTTTTTTTCGATGTTAAGCCTGCGCAGTGCTAAAGATAAGAGGCCATTATTTGTGTAGGCCATTATTTCTTGAGAGAGGATAATTTTGAGATGTGAAGACATGTATTGTAAGTATTTTGAGATGTAAGGATCCATTAACTTATATTGTCATATAATCGCGCTGAGATGAGTGAAGGCGAGATTACTGCAAACTGCCGGGTGTGCCGTCTTGTGAGAAATTGCTAGTGTGGTGAAGTGGGATGTTATAAATACTTATAGGGAACTTAGTGTACTGACTGAGATCAGCTGTGAAGGTATCTATATCTATTAAGAGTAGTGTATTATAGATAACCTTACTTGCTACCACATATCTATATATCTCAGTCAGAATTATTCTGGAATAGTGTGATGCTACGTTATGTGTCTAGGGTATGAGTATGGTGAAGTGTAAGTCACAACAACAGACAGATAAACAATTTAATTTAATCCACTACTCTTGACAACACTGTGACACTCACATACATATAACACTCTACAAAGATATCTTAAAAGAGTCACTGATAAACTTTCAAATAACAATATGTATTCATTACTGGCATGAATGAATATGTGTCCTGATTCAACTACAAGGGAACCAGGAATCACAATCAATTTAAATTACAAGTTATGTACAGAATGTATTTAATATGAATATTGTAGTGACATATATTATTACAAATGTTCTATGTGTGTCAGTTGTGTAGTAGTAAAATGAGGTAATACTGGTTTTGTTTTGTTCAAGCTCTGTTGGTATTTGTCATCATGACTTCAATAGTTTGTCTTTAGGGACCAGTATTGGAGATGTTCACAGTTCCTGATTTTAAGACAAGTAAATTCCCCTCTTAATGTTAATTTTAAAAAGTCAGTTCAAGATGAGGGGACATAATGTTGAGCTCAGCTGGCCAATTCGCTTATCTGGCGTGATGGCGGCAGGAAAGGACTCCTCTGCTCGAATTCTCCTCTGGGCTCAGGAGACACCTCACTGATAGCTAAAAAGACCAAGGAGTATGCTGTCCGACTCTGGATTCAGCAAAGCTCTGACCAGGTGCTGCTCAGTACCATCAAGACCACTGTCCCACAATTTATACGAATAAACACAGATACGTTGATTAGCAATGAATTCTGGCACAAACTCCCATCTGCTTATCTTCCAGGCTTTTATTTAGCCAAATATAAGCTGGCTTCAACGCACTGATGCTTTATCAAGCTATTTTAAACAAGTGGTTTCGAACTAACGCTCCCAAGTGTGTATATCAGCGAGTCTGACCAATGAGCCCCGTTTCGACAAGTGTTTGAAAAAATGTTACCTTTCCCCGTTTCCCCTAACAACCAAGATAGTATTTATAGCCCGACCAATCGTGGTTAGGCTTTCATTTGTTGCGCTCCAATCAATTTGGAGTTTACATGGTAGGCTATTTCTGTAACGTAAATTTTTTTCAAACACGTAAAAAAAAATCTTATGAGCAGAAATGATGTTATGCTGTCAGGCACCCCCAATATTTTATTTTGGGTATAATTTATTAATTCCTGGACTATTTGCGTAACGTTTTACATATTATTTGTCAGCAAGCCCTAAGGAACCCAAAAATACAAATTTAAAGGAGCTACGTGGCTGCGTTCAAAATATGCAATTTCTTCTACCTCCTGTTTCGAAGATGTGCTGTCTGGGTACTGTTATGTTTTCAACCGTAAACCCATCTAATGTTATCTTTTCTAATAAGAGTTTTTTTATGATTTATAAACCTAACTCTGGGAAAGGGTAGTGTATTTTATCACTGTCCGTCTGAAAAAAAAGTTAGTGCTTGTAGACTTACACGCGTGATGGCAGCATTTGTATATCGCGCGTCGCGTGTTGCATGCGTTCCTGATTTTCAGCCCTCCCCTCTCTCTTTATCCTTTTGTCCATCTGTTCGTTCGTTTTGGTAACGTAATATAATTAATGTTAGGATTAATTTAGGTCATTACGCAGTACGTCTCAATGTTTTTCTTAGAAATGCAGCACACGTTTCATTGAAGAAGGCGGGTAATAATACAGTAAGCTTTTATATCAACGTGAAAGCGTTACAATTTGCAGACGAAGCAGAAAACAAGGGGGATTTCGAGTACATTCTTTGTGACAGCACTGTTATTTTACCATTGCTCTTCTCTTTATTAATTTTATTTGTTAGGCTTCATATTTACCTAATAATTTATATATGTGGATTAGAATATTTCATGACACCTCCCCTCTTAAAACAGACATTATATGTCAGTCCTTTATTCTATATATACATAGAGAAATTTATTATTATTTCTGGGGTTTACGGTGATTCTCATCACACGGATGGCGGCTTAAAAAATCCGCTCCCAGATTTGTTTTTCCAGATATATACTCAATGCTAAAATTATATGGAGCCAGAAGCAAAGACCATCGGAGTAACCTAGAGTTCTCATGCTTAGCCTGTGCTAAAAACGATAAAGGTTTGTGATCTGTTTGCAACTTAAATGCCTTCCCATATAGATAAATATTGAATTTCTTTATCGCCCATATTACTGCAAGACATTCTTTTTCGCTAGTTGAGTAGTTGATTTCAGCTTTATTCAACTTTCTGCTAGCATATGCCACTGGGCTTAATTCCCCATCCAATGCATCTGATTTCTGTAGAAGAGTTGCACCCAGCCCAATATTACTTGCATCCGTCCTTACTATGAATTCTTGACTTAAGTCAGGTAATTTCAAAATGGGTTTACTTGTGAGCTTTTCCTTCAATTCTTGGTAAGTCATTTCACATTGTGGTGTCCATGTAATGCGATCTGGAAGTCCTTTACGTGTCAATTCCGTTAAAGGTGCACATATGGAATTAAAGTTTTTGATATACTTCTGGTAGAAACCACATAATGAGACAAAGGATCTCACGTCCTTCTTGGTTTGTGGTCTCGGGGCTTTCTGTAGTTTTTCTAAATTCTTTGGGTCAGGGGTCATGTTTCCCTGATAAACTGTGTGTCCCAAAAATTCCAATTCTTTACATCCAACGCAACATTTGGTTGGTCGGGCTGTTAAATTTGCCTCCCTAAGTCGATCAAACAGCATGTTCAGAGAGTCAATGTGTTCCTCAAATGTTTCTGTTGCTATAAGGATATCATCCATAAAATTTGTTATACAGGGATTATTCAGAGGATCCAATAATTTTCTCATCATTCTAGAGAAGACACTAGGCGCATTCTTCAATCCAAATGGCAATCTATTAAACTCATAGTGTCCTTCTGAGGTACTAAAAGCTAGGTATGGTCTAACCTCAGGCTTTACTGGGATCTGATAGTATCCTTTACTCAAATCCACTTTTGAGAAATATTTAGCTTTATTTAGTCTGGCAAACAGCTGATTTGTATCCGGCAATGGATCCACCTGTCCTTCTGTAATAGCGTTCAGTCTCCTGTAATCTATACAGAGTCTATGTTCTCCAGAGGGGTTCCTTAAGAGTACAACACCGGAACTATACGAAGACTCACTGTGCGAAATAATTCCTTCCTTCAATAGATAGTCTATCTCTTCCTTCAAAGCTTTTTCCTTAGCAAACGGAATCGAATATGGTTTCATACAGACAGGTGTGGAGTCTATGAGTTTCATATCATATTCCAATAGGTTGGTATGCCCTGGTCGGTCTGTTAACACCTCTGCATGATTATTTAGAACCTGTTGCACTCTCTCTTTCTGAGTTTTCGTTAAATGTGTACTGATTTTCACCTGTGCTGCTGTCTCACAGGTGTGTAATGGATATTCAAATGATGAAAGTGGTTCCTTTTTCATCTCCATGGCGATGGACAATGTCAACAAGTGTGTCTCTTCCTGATGTTCTCTTTCCAAATATTTCTTCAGGAGATTCACATGATAGATTTTTTTTCTTTCCCCTTCTTATCTATCTTATAATTTGTTCTAGACACCTTCTCTAGAACTGTATATGGACCCTGCCATCCAATTTGTAACTTATTCTGACTCCCGGGCAAAAGAAGCAGTACTTTCTCTCCCACAGCCAAATTTCTGTCTTTCGCCTTCCTGTTATAATAGGCAGCATGTTTCTTCCTGGCTTGTTTCAAATTTTCATTGGCAAGTTTCCAGCCAGTTTTCAACCGAGTGGTCAGCTCATTCACATATTGGTATGAAGATGTAATGTTTTCCTCTGCCTTTTCATCAGTCCACGTTCTTAACAAAGCTACATATGGACCTTTAATTGTGTGGACCTATTTGTCCATGCACCGGTATGGTCTCTTCCACTTGAAGCTTTATAGTGATGATTTTTCCTCCCAGAATTATCATTCACAAAACGACCGCTACCAATTTTTCTTTTGGGGCTTTCTCCCCTCTTAAAATTCTTGATGAGAGATTTCCTCCCTACATCCTCTTCCTCCAGTTTGTTTAAGTCCGATTGAGGGATTGTCGGCTTATCCTGGGGTAAGACATCCTTTTGCACTCTCCGCATAGTGGCCATTGTAAAACAGTTAAGTGAAGCTTGTCCGTGAAAAGGGGCTTCCCATTCCATTTGGTCCACCTTATCAAATTTATTTTTCCTTTTATTGTTAGGCCTGATTTTGCCCCATGGCGTGTCCAGGTCCTGATCCATGTTCCCACTTGTGGGTGTTCCCTCATGTGCTATGCTACACCTTTCTACAAAGTTCTCAATGTCCCATCTTGCTTTGGGCCAATAATAATTGTGAGCCACCTTTTGAATGATGGTACCTATCTTCTCATGGTCCCCATCTGGTTTCACATGTAGGCTCCTTATTAATTCTGTCCTGTATCTTTTTGGAAGAACCAGCTGTCCGTGACCATGGGATCTAGTTCCGGCCTTCCTATACATCAACTTGTTTTTCATGTAAAAGTCTCCCTTGCCTGGAGTTGTATGACAAGTTGACAATTTTCTGAAACAAGGCTTGAGTGTTTTATCCCCAGCCTGTGCCTTCCTCATCTCTTCTGGAGTGGTATCCAACATAATATCCTCCTCCTGTCTTGAGGTCGACCTGACCTGAAGGGTTGCCATATACACAGGTTTCCTTCTGCAACGGTCAGTGTCATGATTGTCCATCTGACAATTCTTACACCACCTTTTTCCTTGGTTGAAAGATTTTCTTTCATCATATTTCCTTTCATCGAATTGTGGGAATTTATTTTTATTTTCATACCGTGGCCTATCAAATTGGTGCTTACCTTTATTTTGATCCCTAGGATCAAATTTATTAAAGTTCTGTGGTGCCCTAAAGTTATCCACCTGTTTCTTTTTATTACCTGTTACCTCTGCTTGAGCTGCTTGATACCTTTCAGCAACATTTAGCAACTCACCCAGCCTCTCTGCACCTTGTTCCATGAGAAACTTTCTCAGGTCTGGAGCCATGGACTCTCTTAGTTGCTCTATAAGGACCATTTCCTTAAGATCTTGGGTTTTCCCCAGAGAAGTCCATTTCTCCAAGTATGTCTCGATTCGTGCAGAGAACTGGTGATAGGTTTCACCTGACAGTAGTTTAGCATTCCTAAATTTTTTCCTGTAAAACTCTGCATTCTTTTCATACCTTAACAAAAGAGCCTGCTTTAGCATGTCATAATTTTCCTGATCACCTCTGCTCATTTTTGCAAAAACTTCATAAGCTGCCCCACGAAGTCCCTGAGATAACTTTAAGCTCCACCTTTCTCTCTCTAACCCATACGTGGTGGCTAATAGTTCATACCTATTTATATAGCTCTCAATATCATCGTCTTTCTCAACAAAATGATCTAAATGAAAGTTCATAGCTGAGGTTGAGGCTCCCTGAGTAACCGTAGCATCAGAGGCAAAGGGACTGGCACCATTTTCAGGAGCATGGCCTTGAAACTCAAACTCCCTTAGTCGTAACTCATGTTCCCTTTGTAATCTCTTCTCCTCCTTTTCTGCTTCCCTCTCTGCAGCTAATCTCTTCTCTTCTCTTTCTGCAGCTTGTCTTCTTTCCTCGGCTTCCAATGCTTTAGCCTCTTTGTCAGCCTCAATCTGCAACCTCTTAGTCTCAGCCTCAGCTTGCAACCTCTTAATTTCCCTTTCAGCCTCTAACCTTCTTTCGGCTTCTTTTTCTAATCTTCTTTCTTCGCGTTCAATAAATTTGTCACATTCCGTTGTGACATAGGCAACCATAACTTGCCCATCTAATCCTAACTCTTTTGCAGTCTGAACCGCAGCAGATCGAAATTTGGCCAGGTCCGCCATTGTCTATCAGGTAAATTTTTATAATGTCTACCCAACAATTCAATTTCTAACTATATATCTAATGGACAACACAGGCACCGTGAGCTCAACCTTATTTAATTCCACCCAAGGATACCTTTTAATTCTTATATTCCCTGAAGTGAATTACCCCCAATATTTTTAATAGTTAAAGATTCAAAATCCCAAGAGCGAGACCCCAATATATGTGGTGAAGTGGGATGTTATAAATACTTATAGGGAACTTAGTGTACTGACTGAGATCAGCTGTGAAGGTATCTATATCTATTAAGAGTAGTGTATTATAGATAACCTTACTTGCTACCACATATCTATATATCTCAGTCAGAATTATTCTGGAATAGTGTGATGCTACGTTATGTGTCTAGGGTATGAGTATGGTGAAGTGTAAGTCACAACAACAGACAGATAAACAATTTAATTTAATCCACTACTCTTGACAACACTGTGACACTCACATACATATAACACTCTACAAAGATATCTTAAAAGAGTCACTGATAAACTTTCAAATAACAATATGTATTCATTACTGGCATGAATGAATATGTGTCCTGATTCAACTACAAGGGAACCAGGAATCACAATCAATTTAAATTACAAGTTATGTACAGAATGTATTTAATATGAATATTGTAGTGACATATATTATTACAAATGTTCTATGTGTGTCAGTTGTGTAGTAGTAAAATGAGGTAATACTGGTTTTGTTTTGTTCAAGCTCTGTTGGTATTTGTCATCATGACTTCAATAGTTTGTCTTTAGGGACCAGTATTGGAGATGTTCACAGTTCCTGATTTTAAGACAAGTAAATTCCCCTCTTAATGTTAATTTTAAAAAGTCAGTTCAAAATGAGGGGACATAATGTTGAGCTCAGCTGGCCAATTCGCTTATCTGGCGTGATGGCGGCAGGAAAGGACTCCTCTGCTCGAATTCTCCTCTGGGCTCAGGAGACACCTCACTGATAGCTAAAAAGACCAAGGAGTATGCTGTCCGACTCTGGATTCAGCAAAGCTCTGACCAGGTGCTGCTCAGTACCATCAAGACCACTGTCCCACAATTTATACGAATAAACACAGATACGTTGATTAGCAATGAATTCTGGCACAAACTCCCATCTGCTTATCTTCCAGGCTTTTATTTAGCCAAATATAAGCTGGCTTCAACGCACTGATGCTTTATCAAGCTATTTTAAACAAGTGGTTTCGAACTAACGCTCCCAAGTGTGTATATCAGCGAGTCTGACCAATGAGCCCCGTTTCGACAAGTGTTTGAAAAAATGTTACCTTTCCCCGTTTCCCCTAACAACCAAGATAGTATTTATAGCCCGACCAATCGTGGTTAGGCTTTCATTTGTTGCGCTCCAATCAATTTGGAGTTTACATGGTAGGCTATTTCTGTAACGTAAATTTTTTTCAAACACGTAAAAAAAAATCTTATGAGCAGAAATGATGTTATGCTGTCAGGCACCCCCAATATTTTATTTTGGGTATAATTTATTAATTCCTGGACTATTTGCGTAACGTTTTACATATTATTTGTCAGCAAGCCCTAAGGAACCCAAAAATACAAATTTAAAGGAGCTACGTGGCTGCGTTCAAAATATGCAATTTCTTCTACCTCCTGTTTCGAAGATGTGCTGTCTGGGTACTGTTATGTTTTCAACCGTAAACCCATCTAATGTTATCTTTTCTAATAAGAGTTTTTTTATGATTTATAAACCTAACTCTGGGAAAGGGTAGTGTATTTTATCACTGTCCGTCTGAAAAAAAAGTTAGTGCTTGTAGACTTACACGCGTGATGGCAGCATTTGTATATCGCGCGTCGCGTGTTGCATGCGTTCCTGATTTTCAGCCCTCCCCTCTCTCTTTATCCTTTTGTCCATCTGTTCGTTCGTTTTGGTAACGTAATATAATTAATGTTAGGATTAATTTAGGTCATTACGCAGTACGTCTCAATGTTTTTCTTAGAAATGCAGCACACGTTTCATTGAAGAAGGCGGGTAATAATACAGTAAGCTTTTATATCAACGTGAAAGCGTTACAATTTGCAGACGAAGCAGAAAACAAGGGGGATTTCGAGTACATTCTTTGTGACAGCACTGTTATTTTACCATTGCTCTTCTCTTTATTAATTTTATTTGTTAGGCTTCATATTTACCTAATAATTTATATATGTGGATTAGAATATTTCATGACAGCTAGTAGGATTCATTTATTATAGCGCTGATGTGAGAAGTATCTTGAGGATGCCATTTATATTATTTAGCACGGCGATTATGTCCGTTCGCTAAAAGGATCCATTATAATTATGATAGCGCTGATGTGAGAAGTATCTTGAGGATGCCATTTATATCCTTTAGCACGGCGATGATGTCCGTTCGCTAAAAGGATCCATTATAATTATGATAGCGCTGATGTGAGAAGTATCTTGAGGATGTCATTTATGTTGTTAGCACGGCGATGATGTCCGTTCGCTAAAAGGATCCATTATTTAAGGAGGCCATTGATATGTAGTATCTTGATGATTCTGAGAAGTGGAGTACGTTATTATTGTGAACTGTAATTTGACTATGTATATTCGATGTTAACGTGTTGTGATGTAATAAACCGTCATTAACTGTCACCTGTAGTTTCAATGCTCCATGCCTCTGATGTGTGTACCTGTGGTGTGTGATTGTACCTATACACACTCAATACAACATTCTAAACTCGATAAGAGAACAGCAGGCGTGACAGTAGTAACTCATATGCATAAATAGCCCGGTGTGGGCGTGGCTTGAGTCATCCTCGCATTGCTTCAGAAATCCTCAACCTTATTTAGAATAACCGAGCCATATGTCAAGTTGGATCTAATGCCTAGTATTACTGAAAAACGTTACTGCTAAAATAATGCGGTAACACTATTATAGAAAAGAAGCAAGCAAGATTTTTTACAAAAAAAAGAAACAAATATACAAAACAGCCCGAGATACACTGAGTGCAGGGTGAAGCGAGGTGAAATTAATTATGTCAGTTTTGACATAACCCACAATAGGAATCGGCGGGAGTTGCCATAGAGAGTAGTGACGTAGATAGGAAGGGCCTCCCTCCCTGTAAGATAACATGATGGAATGACCAGTAAATAAACTAATGGAATGAATCTTTGAACAATGAAAAGTGGCCAGCAGCGCGCACTACTGAAAGCCGGCTCAAAGCTAAGATTCTGTAAGTTAGTTGTACAACAGAGCATTGCAGAAAGACGTGTTTGTGGCCGTGCTAAGATATGTATCTTCTGTCTAACACAAAAAGTCTTGCTCTTACGTTGAGATATTCAACAACCAAAGAAAAGAACATAAAATAATTCCATATTCTTCAATATGCAGTTTGCAGGACGAGCCGTCTTTATTGTATGAAACCTGCACACGCAGATGTTATCTTAGTGGTTCATCTACGTAAATAGTTCCAAGGACTTATATTGTTTTTTTTATTTCAGCTCTGTTTTTCGTAATGATACTTGAAAACAAATGAAGCTGTTAAAGGAAGAAACAAATACTGTAAGGGTTCCTACAAAAGAAGTACCCAACTATGAAATAATTATCTCTAAGAACTTTGAGGATGTTGATATTGTAGAGGAATTTTATAAGCCACCTTGGATAGAAGTAAAAGAAGGAAGATTCATCGTACACATTGAAATTGAAGAAGCCTTGATATGAATACATGAACCTTTATTGTAATATTAACTGTTGATTTGCTAAACGTTCTGTTCAAATAAAATTCATTTTAACTGTCAAGGCTATTGATGGATTACTTATCAGTTGGACAGATTAGATGTGATGTACAAGGTTGAAATATTCTCACCCCTATCATCTCCTAATCGTAACATCTTATAAGAGGAAAGAACGAACCAGGTACCCATTAGACATAAACCAAAAAAAAGAACAACCTCTGGCGGACTTTAAGCCAGTCAAGATCAAACTTGGAGTAAGCTATACAAGCAAAGTAAAAGGGACAACTATTTATTACACCCACACTGCACCTCCCCGGTCACACGTACAAGTGTGGAAAAACCGTGCCCTACCCATTCTTTGATGTTATCAGCCCAGGATTTTCTTTGCCTTCTTCTTCTCCGTTTACCTTTGACTGTTCCCTGCAGGATCGTTTTCGAAAGGGAATCATGACGAGTTACATGCCCAAACCAGGCAAGCTTTCGACGTTTCACTACTGACAAAAGTGGTTCTTGGTGGCCTGCATAGGTGTTTATTTTCTTTCTAACATAGACATTTGTTTTGTGCTCTTTATAGCAAATTCGCAAAATTCTTCTATACCGTTTATGCTCGAAAGCCTGTATCCTTCGCTTCGTATCTGCAGTGAGTGCCCAGCCCTCACGCCTATACAAGAGAATAGATAATACAAGTGATTTGTATAATTTGATCTTCACATGAAAACTGATGTTACTTTTCCAGATCACATTCAGCCTTGTCATGGCAGCTGAGGTCATCTCAAGTCTTGTCTTGATTTCTTTACTTGATCTTCCATCACTACATATAGTGCACCCCAGATATTTAAAGGTGTTGTCTTGTACACATGGACAAATAAAAATGTTTAATATATTTTCTTCTGAAAACAGTTGACAGTTTAGGCCCGTTATTCAATCATATTGTCGAGCCATATCTGTCAATACCTCTTCAATTGGACCATTTATTTGTATAAAAGAACGATAGCCTGTTACCCGTTTACAGCTGTGTAAACTGATGCTCACTTCGCAGTATGGACTACTAAAGTCCTGGGTGTGAGATGTACTATTGCCTTTTTGATTTCCGTCACAATTTTTTTAAACTACATCTCTTATAAATTACTAACATATTATGTAGTAATAGAGCATTTACAATTTTAATTCCTAATGACAAACATGTATTCAAGGTTTCTATTGGGCGTATGTGTTGCACTTCGTGTTACAAAGTAATGCTTACGTTTACACTACACTACACTACAAGATCTTTTATATGTGGACATGCTCCCTAATATTGCCGATGGACTTTGTGTATAGGTTGAACGGTGCACACTTGGCCTAAATAAAGCGACTCGTACTTACAAAAAAAGGTGTTAATGTTTCTTGCTTTACTGTAATGACTTGCAGGTTAATCTCTATCTGGTATTATAAAGACCATCTGGTATTATAAAGATTATCTGGTACTATAAATAGTATCTGGTATTATAAAGTCTATCTGGTATTATAACGATTATCTGGTATAATAAAGATTATCGGGTATTATAAAGATTATCTGGTATAATAAAGATTATCCGGTATTATAAAGACTATCTGGTATTGTAAAGATTATATGGTATTATAAAGAGTATCTGTTATTATAAAGATTATCTGGTATTGTAAAGAATATTTGGTATTATAAAGAGTATCTGCTATTATAAAGACTATCTGGTATTATAAAGATTATCTGGTATTATAAAGATTATCCGGTATTATAAAGATTATCTGGTATTATAAAGACTATCTGGTATTATAAAGATTATCTGGTATTATAAAGTTAATCTGGTATCATAAAGACTATCTGGTATTATAAAGATTATACGGTATTATAAAGATTAGCTGGTATTATAAAGACTATTTGGTATTATAAAGATGATCTTTTAGTATAAAGGTAATCGGGTATTATAGAGACTATCTAGTATTATAAAGATTATTTTCTATTATAACGATTGTCTCGTATTATAAAGACTATCTGCTATTATAAAAATTATCTGATATTATAAAGAATATCCGGTATTATATGGACTATCTGCTATTATAAAAATTATCTGGTATTATAAAGATTATCTGTTATTATAAAGATTTTCTGGTATTATAAGAAATATTTGGTATTATAAAGACTATAGGGTTTTATAACGATTATCTGGTATTATAAAGACTATCTAGTATTATAAAGATTATCTTTTAGTATAAAGATAATCTGTTATTATAAAGACTATCTAGTATTATAAAGATTATCTGGTATTTTAAAGATTGTCTGGTATTATAAAGATTATCTGGTATTATAAAGATTATCTGGCATTTTAAAGACTATTTCGTATTGTAAAGATTATCTTGGATTATAAAGCATATCTCTGGTATTTTAAGATTATCTGGTATAATAAAGATTATCCGGTATTATAAAGATTATACGGTATTATAAAGAGTATCTGGTATTATACAATCTGAAATTATAAAGACTATCTGTTATTATAAAGATTATCTGGTATTATAAATGTTATCTGGCATAATAAAGACTATTTCGTATTATAAAGGTTATCTGGTATTATAAAGACTATCTGGTATTTTAAGTTTATCTAGTATAATAAAGATTATCCAGTATTATAAAGATTATACGGTATTATAAAGACTATTTGGTATTATAAAGATTATCTGGTATTATAAAGACTATATTATGTATTATAAAGATTATCTTGTATTATAAAGATGATCTGGCATTATAAAGATTATACGGCATTATAAAGATAATCTGATATTATAAATAGTATCTGGTATTATAAAGAAAGACTATCTGGTATTATAACGATTATCTGGTATTATAAACACTATCTGATATTATAAAGATTATCTGGTATTATAAAGATTGTCCGGTATTATAAAGATTATCTGGTATTATAAAGACTGTATGGTATTATAAAGGCTATTTGGTATTATAAAGATTATCTGGTATTTGTTAATATCTGGTCTGTTAATATCTCTGTGTTTTTCTGTAGAGTATTGGTTCCTGTTAATATTTTACTGGTAATACTTTATATGATAATTATATCCTGATAACATTAGGGGTTTCAGCACCCACTGATTATATTGGCTGATACTTCAATCATTATATTGGGCCGACTTGCTTGTTGTATTATTATTTCCAGTTACACTCTACTGTTGAAGTAACACACCTCTGTAGAGGTGACATATTCTTAATTACATCCGCCACACAGGCTAATTCTATATATATGTGTGCTGCTGTCCTGTCCCTGTGTCTCAATGCCGACATGGGTGTATGTAGATCCAGTTACACCCCACAGTACGTACGTAAGAGTACATGAAGAAGTCAAAAAAGGTTGTAAACGACTGGGAACAGTTCGATACTGTTTATTCCGTTACAACATAGACACAACAGCATGGACGAAAATACGGTGACAGCAAAACATAAAATGTCTCAGTGCTAGCAATACTGAACTGCACACTTGGCAGTTATGATCATAGTCATGGCCTTCAAATCTCTCACTTCTCAGAATACTCAAGGACTGCAACTACGGCAGTTATATTAATGGCTTTAATACGCAATATGGCCGTAATACACAATATGGCCTACAAAAGTACCTTAATACACAGCGAAGCCTGCATCACCCGGCAGCTTCACAATATGGCCTACAAAAGTACCTTAATACACAGCGAAGCCTGCATCACCCGGCAGCTTCATTAATCTTCACAATATGGCCTACAAAAGTACCTTAATACACAGCGAAGCCTGCATCACCCGGTAGCTTCATTAATCTTCACAATATGGCCTACAAAAATCTTGGCCTACCATAAATCTTGGCCTATCATAAATCTTGGCCTACATAAATCTTGGCCTATCATAAATCTTGGCCTACCATAAATCTTGGCCTACCTAAATCTTGGCCTACATAAATCTTGGCCTATCATAAATCTTGGCCTACATAAATCTTGGCCTACACAAATCTTGGCCTACATAAATCTTGGCCTACATAAATCTTGGCCTATCATAAATCTTGGCCTACATAAATCTTGGCCTACACAAATCTTGGCCTACACAAATCTTGGCCTACATAAATCTTGGCCTACAAAAATCTTGGCCTACACAAATCTTGGCCTACATAAATCTTGGCCTATCATAAATCTTACAAAATCCATACTGCAGTAACACAAGGCCGTACACACCGCAAAACATATGTCGACATTTCCTCTCTAGCTCTGCGCAGGCATGTCACTTCGAAGAACACAGGGCTTGCCCAGCTCGGACAAACGCCCAAACCCCAAACTCTCTCTCTGGATCACACACCCTAGTCCCGCAAAAAAAACCCTAGTCACGGGACTCGGCTGTTTTGAACCCATCTCCTACAATACATGCGCTAAGCCGCCTAATCACAGCTCAACACAACTCAGGGATAAATTTCTCACAGGCGGGGACCCAACGCTGTGAATAGCGGTCACCCGGTATGTTCTCGTTCATACGAGGAAATATTCCTATATAACCTTAACCAAGCATTATGGTCAACCAAGCATTCAAGCAACGTGACTCAGTATCTAACTTGTCTTAAAAAAAAGCATTCAAAAGATTACTCCCCTTTTTGACCTTAAAAGTATTATAAAGACTATCTGGTATTATAAAGATTATCTGACATTATAAAGATGTTCTGGTATTATAAGGATTATCTGGTATTATAAAGATTTTCCTTATTATATAGACTATCTGGTATATAAGAACCCAGGGTAACCCCTCCCACGTCATACCTCAAAACGTATCTCACATTTTCACTATATTTTATTGGAGTGCTCTGCGGTGCAAATACCCAACCGAGATTTATAATCTACTTCGCACCGCCCAGCAGCTCCCAACACTACCCTCTCTTTTCCCGGACGGAAAATATAATTTTTCGTCGAAGAAACGGGTGAGAGCATAGAGTGAACTAATCATGTAGCTTACACATGCAACCACAAACATGCATTGCCAAATATAAACTAATACTTCAAACTAATTAATAGATTTACTATGACTGCTACTTATAACCAAGTCATATGACTAATACTTATAAGACGTCCTGCATAATAACTTAACATAATTCGTAAACGTTCCTCGGAACGATATACTACGACCCACTGTGATCGATCAAGTCGGCAAGGTACAACTAAATATTATAATAACACTATTGCAAGAAGGAAAACTACTGTTACATCTATAATTTTTACTCATCGTATTATAGTTCAAATACCGTGATTCATCATACTAGTCAGCAGACTATATCTGAAAACTACTAGAAACAATGTGTCACCTCTATATTATCACCGATCACTTTGCCACTTAGTATTACCAACATAAAGACATCAACATCTATATATAAATATATAAATATATATAAATATATATAAATATATATAAATATATATAAATATATATAAATATATATAAATATATATAAATATATATATATATATATATATATATATATATATATATATATATATATATATATTTATATATATATATATATATACGTACGGTAGGTATATATATACGTGTATATACTTGTGTATACGTGTGTATTCGTGTATACATGTGTATAAGTGTGTATACGTGTGTAAACAGGTGTGTACGTGTGTGCTACATGTGTGTGTATACGTGTGTATATGTATGTGTATGTATGTGTATGTATGTATGTATGTGTATATGTATGTGTGTATGTATGTGCGTATGTATGTGTGTATTATGTGTGTATGGATGTGTGTATGTATGTGTGTATGTATGTGTGTATGTATGTGTGTATGTATGTGTGTATGTATGTGTGTATGTATATGTGTATGTATGTGTATGTATGGGCTGTCGGACGATGATGTCCGTTGTGTTTTCCTCTAGATCATCATGGGGATTGGAAAGTTTCGATATGACTAAAATGTCAATGTTTTCCCCAGTGATTGTTTGTTAAAGGTGTATCCGGAAGATTCTGTATGAAGGTAAATGACATTCTTATTACTATGCCTTTGGCTGCAGAACATTTGAAATTACCTATCTGTCGATTGAAGGTCACAGATCTTGAGAGACAAAATTTCTTCCTTGCTTCTAGTTCTAGCCAAATGAGACTATATGTTTTCAAGTGAACAGAAGCCTAATGATGATGATAAATTATTGTGGACGCCACAGGTTGGCGGTATATATATATATACATATGTTTAGCATGGTTTGATCGTGCCTGCTAAAAAAGGATACACAGCTGTCTACATATTGAAGCCATGTATTACGGCCAATATTTTCAGCAAGAGGAAATATACCTGGCGAGCTATGTCAGTTGAATAACAACCTTATGTATTATTGCTACGCAATTCAGGAGCTCGTTTGTTGAACGACAGAGCTAATTAAGTAACTGACGCGCTGAGTCAATGGTACGGAAGCTATATTACATATTGTAACATTAAGACAGATGATGTTTGATGTATGATGCAAGCCTTTGATTACCAGACATTTAACAGTCATTTATTATCTATGTGAAGTCCTTGATCTCGTCGATTTGACTGTCCTGTTGATGCTACTGTCAGTTTCGTAAATAAATGTTTGAAACGTGCCAGCAGTCTTCGATTCATCATTGACTACTGCATGTGAGTGTATGGGTGCATTATTGACTTTACTAAGAGCCTCAAGCATTCGTGTTTTCGTCTACACCCACACTCAGCACATCATAATACCAATATCACAGATCTACAACATGTACGCTGTTTACTGTGAGTGAGCATAGTACCCCAGGCAGTGCCTCACTCTGGTGGCCGTTACATTCCTGGCCGTTACATTTCTGGTGACCTACATCGACACCGCAACATTACACAGTCCAGGTGATAAACGACACGTTTACTCTGCCAGCTTTCACATCACTCATAAACTGTACGTTACATTTATGGTGGCCGTTACAAAACAGACGGTTACATTTATGGTGGACCAGATTTGTGGGGTTTCTACATTTTCAAGACAGTGGCAAATAGGTCAACAACTGAGCTGACTCACATAAACACTGGCGTTGGCATTTTTGTGTTACTGCTACATGGACCACAACTGCATTCTGAGCTATCAAGTCACATCATTACCTGTCGACCTAAGATTGTAAACAGTACCGCTGGTTGTTTACACTGCATTCTGAGCTATCAAGTCACATCGTTACCTGTCAACTTAAGAACGTAAACAGTACCGCTGGTTGTTTACACTACATTCTACAAACATATCGACGTTGAATTTTCTAGTCTCAACTGGAGTCGAGTATGATTTGTGTAGCTACACTTTGGAGACCACTGCCTGTTATGAAGTTACGGTGACCTTCAACGGTGGATCGTCTACCATTGTTGTTTACAGTAGTACCGCATTATATTGCATCTTTGCGGCTATTGAGGAGTGTGCTAAAAGATAAGTGGCCGGTTTTAGTGTGTAAACTGTGCCTTTATTTTGTGTAAAGCTGAGCCTTCCACTAAACACATTCTACATATTGTGTATTTATATATGCCATGCATGTTTTTTGTATACATGTTTTTTTTACATGTTTATTTAGTGTGTATTTCAGCGGGCTGGTTGGGTAAGGAGACTCCGATAGAAAATACCACGTGATAGAGGTTCTATCGTGAGCGTTTTCTGTAGGATTACGCATATTTCCCCAGTGGAAATTGCGAGCACCCTGTGTTGCTACTTTTCAGTTTTTTTTCTTAGCTGTGACGAGATGTGTTAGTGTTGTTTTCGTTTTTTTTCCATTCTTTGATTTACGATTTGTTTTGTTTGTCTCTGTTCGTCTCTCCTTACTTTCATTTATTTCTATACACCTTTTTGTTTATAACAGTGTTGTCATTTGTTTAATTTTCGCAGTTATCATTGTAAAATTTTACAACATTAGATTCAGTTAAGCTTTATTTATTATTTGACTTCTGCGAACGTTTTCGGTTGTTGTTTTGTATTCTTGTCTTTGTATTTATTATTGTAATACATTGTTGTCATACAGTCTATAGATATACTTGATCATTGACTATTAGTATTAATATCATACACTTTTCAGATAAAGGTTACTTATAATGATAATATTATAGAGAAACAAGGTAACTATACGAGGTCTTTGATTAAGACTTGTCTCTCAAAGAGAGTGAAATAAAGTGAAGTGAGTATCCAAGTCTAGTATTACAGACTTGTCTCCCATCAAGGTGGGATAGGTGATTTATTTAATTTTTCAGGTCGGATCTCACATAGTAAGAAATAATGTCTACACTGGACTTCTTTATTGAACAAGGGAAAACCCTTGGGAAGACAGGTGAGAAGTTAGAAGAATTCGCACTTGCTCAATATGCCAAGGCACAGAAGGCTGAAGAGAAAAGGATACAAATGCAGTTGGATAGAGAAACTGAAGATAGAAGACTTCAAGCTCAAGCTGCTGCTGAGGAGAAAAAACTGCAAGCTGCTGCTGAGGAGAGGAAATTTCAAGCTGCTGCTGAGGAGAGAAAATTGCAAGCTGCTGCTGAGGAGAGGAAATTTCAAGCTGCTGCTGAAGAAAGAAAATTTCATGCTGAAGAGAGAAAAGCAAAAATGGAACATGATGAAAGACTCGCAGCTTTGGAGATAGAGAAATTGAAATTGGTGAATGCGGGTGCTCATCAAGCAACTTCGGATACGACAAAGGAGAAGTCTAATAAGATCAAATTACCTCATTTCAATCTTTAAAGGACGATATAACGGATTATCTTGATAGATTCGAATGTTTATGCGATACGCATAAAATAAAAAAGGAAAAATATGTCGAACAACTGATGGAATTTTTTCAGGTGAACCAGTAACTACTCTTATGACAATAGAGGAACATGATAGGACCAACTATGATGTTGTCAGAGCAGCATTGCTTAACAGATATCAACTAAAAGAAAAGATTAACGTCTTCGTCTTAAGACAATGTTGCCAGAAAATGGAGTGGATTTCTCTGACTTTATTATAAAGATACGTCGTACATTCACACGTTGGATTGAGTTGTCTCAGACTGAAAAAACATATGAAGGCCTAATGGACTTATTACTTCGAGACAACGTTATGTCATCGGTCAACGAATCTTTTCTTGCTTTTCTTAATGAGCGTAAACCTAAAAACATAAAAGACATGGAGGAATATTGTTGCCAGTACGTAACTACGCATCCCCATGCTACAGTTAGCAATTCTAAAGTGAAAGAAGGGTTGCCAGTTGCTTCGGCAGCACCATATGGCTCTAATTACAATCGTAAATTTCAAGGTGCTAAGCAAAGCTTTAATAAGAAGAGTAATCAGAGTTACACTCAATATCAAAGCAATCCATCACACAGTGGGTTTTCTTCAAAGAATTGGAGACGAGCTGATAGTCCTCGTAATGTTGGGTCTAACAATTTTAGATACTTTCGCAAAGGTTATCACAATAGAAACTATCCGAGTTTCTATTCTCGAGATAATTATCCTCGCCGTCAAGAATATTACGATGATGGTTATGGAAACTGTGATGCAAACCAGAATAATGGTTATGATGGGCAATATAATGATAATTACAGGGGAAATGATAATCGCGGCAGACCTAGACATAACAAAAGGAAATCTTATCGTCTGCCAAACGCTGCACAACATTAGTCTCGGGATGCCTGTAGTCAAGTGAACGATAGTAGAAACTCTAATGCTATCACTGGCTCTGCTTTCGATTTTGGGAGAGCAGCTAAGTGCCCCCAATGCTCAACATTGTTCGAGCCATCTAAAGTATCTACCCTAATTTGTGGTCACCCTCTTCCCGCTCTCCCTGCTACAGTTGCGCATGACGGGAAAGGATCTCTTATTTTAAATAGAGGTCTAGTGAATGATAATCCAGTCTCAGTACTTTTTGATTCTGGATGTACTACTATTGGGGTTAGGCAATCTCTTATAGATCCTGGCTGTGCCACAGGGAAGGTGGTTAAATGTGTGACATTTGGTGGATCTTTGGAGATATGTCCTACTGCTATCATCCACATGGATACTCCCTTCTTTACAGGAGATGTCCACGCGTATCTTCTTCCCAATCCTATTGCGAATCTTATAATCGGTCGTATTTACGGGGTTAAGGAATGTACCCCCGCAACAAATTGCTGCTTGGGAAGAACATAATATCCAAACAGTCAATGTGGTTGTTACAAGAGCACAAGCTCTTGTTCCTTCAACTTCATCTAATGATAGTAATGAAGTTGGTAGCCAAGATGATCACTTGGTGATTTCACATGACTCGTTTGTGAAACTACAAGAAGAAGACTCTTCTCTAAATAAATACTTTCTTCTCGCTAAAAACGGTGATCCGAATCAAAATACAATTCACAAATCTTATATCACTATGAAGAATGGTATACTAGTACGTACGGTACAACACTCAGACAAATCTATGCACTCTCAAATTCATGTGCCCAAAAGTATTGGAGCCTTAATTCTTCAACATGCACACGATTCTCAGTGTGCTGGACACATGGGTTTTTCTCGCACTAAGTCGAGAGTTCTAGCGGCTTTCTTTTGGCCATTCGTAAACAAAGACATACGAATTTATTTCCGATCTTGTAAGATTTGTCAAGAAGTCAAGTCTAGAGGTCCACGACATGCTGCACCTATTCAGGCTGCAGACATTCCTATTCGACCATTCCAGAAGATGGCAATATATATTATTGGCCCTTTTAAGATTAAGTCAGCCAGAGGACATCAATTCATCTAAAACATGCGTCGACATGTGCACACGTTGGCCAGAGGCTATACCTCTAAAGAGCATATCTACTGCCGATATCGCAGACGCTCTTTGGCTAATATTTTCTCGTTTGGGTTTTCCCAGAGAAATATTGTCAGACCATGGTACTCAATTGACATCAGACACTATGTCGCAGGTGATGTCCATCCTAGATATTAAAAGGTCTCTCAGTAGTATTTATCACCCAATGTCTAATGGGTTAGTTGAACGTCTTAAAAGAACACTTAAGAACTTACTTGGCAAGATTACTGAGGATCATCCTCAGGATTGGGACAGGGTTTTACCCGCGGCTCTCTTTGCCTATAGAGAGGTCCCCAACGAACATACAGGGTTTTCTCCCTTTCAACTTGTTTTCGGCGATTCTATGTCCATGCTACACGATTTGATAACTGCCGATAATATTGACAATGACACTCAATCTTCAGGCATAAGATTATCGAAGCATGCAAGTTAGCGAGTTCATCCTCCGAATTTGCCAAAGAAAAGGCGAGGCAATTCGCTAATAAGAAGAGACGCCTACGTCAACTTTGTCCTGAAGACAAAGCGTTTGTCTTACTTCCTTCGAGGGAGAACAGACTTCTCATTGCGTGGAAAGGTCCATATAAAATAGTCTCAATAATTTCCGATGTCGGCTATGTTGTCGATATTGATGGAAGGCATAAAACCTTCCATATAAATATGCTTACGGAATTTATTGAACGACCAGACTATTTGCAGCCTATTTTCCAGGCGACGGACGATTCTCCAGTCCAACATGGTCATATCTCATCCTTGTCGGTTATACAGGAGGAGGAAGCAACGTTTTCAGATGTTAATCTACCTCTTCCTATGATTCCACTCAATTCTACGGAATCATGGAGAAACGTTTCGGTTTCTTCTAATTTGTCTTTTGAGGAACAGCGTCAAGTATCTTCCTTGCTGCAATCATTTCAGGATGTCCTTACCGACATTCCTGGACACACACATATTATCAAACATGACATTATACTTACTGATCATAATCCGATCAGAGTAAGACCATATCCTATCCCTATTCATTTCCAAGCGCAAGTCGAGAAAGAATTGGATGAAATGATACAATTGAAAATAATTGAACCATCCACTTCAGCATACTCTTCGTCCATGGTTATTGTTCGAAAGAAAGACAATAACATACGTCTTTGAGTCGATTATCGCAAATTGAACCAGGTTACGAAGTTTGATGCTGAACCTATGCCTTTATTGGAAGATCTACTTACTGGACTTTCTAAATCGCGATTCTTTACTAAACTTGACTTGTCGAAAGGCTACTGGCAAGTTCCGTTAACTGAACGCGCCAAACCTTTCACTGCTTTTTCAACACCTAGGGGTTTGTATCAATGGAATTTTATGCCTTTCGGGCTGATGAGCGCCCCAGCTACTTTCGTACGCATGATGCGTCGAATTCTCTCATATCGTACAGATGTCATCGCGTACTTAGACGACATCTGTCTTTTCAGCGATACTTGGGAAGAACACTATTTGGGTTTAAATGAGTTACTGTCTACTCTACGCGAGCATAATTTGACTGCAAAACCCTCTAAAGCCTTTGTTGGGATTAGTGAAATCTCTTTCCTAGGTCATCGAGTTGGTCATGGTCTATTGAAGACAGAGGACCAAAACATTTCTAAGATATTAAATATCTCCGTTCCTAAAACAAAAAAGCAAGTACGTAGTCTCTTGGGATTAATACAATTCTACGGAAGATTCATTAAGAATCTGTCCTCCATTATGGCACCTCTTTCAACTTTGTTGAAAAAAGGTTCTCCTAATATGGTGCGCTGGTCCCAAGAATGCCAATCTTCATTGGATCAGATTAAGAATTTGTTCTCATCTCCTCCTATCTTACGACTACCATCGATTGATAAGACTTTTGTCCTTCGTAGTGATGCCTCTTCCACTGGGATCGGGGCGGCACTTATGCTGGAGTATTCAGGAACTCTGCTTCCTGTGATGTATATCTCTAGGAAATTGAATGCGGCAGAAAGGAACTATTCGGTTCTAGACCGTGAATTGTTACCTATGGTCTGGGCCATTCTTAAGCTAAAACGATTCCTTCTAGGCGCGCTGTTCATTATGGAAACCGACCAAAAAGCTCTTACTGCTATGCAGAACAAGGATTTGAAGAGCTCGAGATCTACTCGATATGCGATTGCTCTTCAACCTTTTCATTTCACGGTGCGGGCTATCAGTGGTTCGGATAACGTGATGGCGGACATACTGTCTAGATGCCCACATGATTCCACTTAAGCCTTGTGTCCTAGATTTCATGATACATTTCCAGACTCATGTCTGTTCATAATATACATTAATACATTTGTTTTACCTTAGATTAGTAAATTGATTGTTTTCTTTCTCTATTACTATCTTTGGTGTTATGTCGAAGGTTAAGGTTAACATAAAATAAAGGCCCAAAAAAATAAGAAAAGGAAATATTTTTTAATGGCCACATATAATATTTAAATAATTTTGTAATGACTATAGTGCATTATAGCATGTTACTATTTAATGTCATTTATATTGTTCTCAGTGCAAACTAGTACCAAATACGGAGCGCTTGTGAGAACCATGATGACACCATACCTTACTTTTGTTCAAGAAATCGCAGCACTTATTTGTATATAATATACTTGTAGTGTTAGATAATTTGTAAGGAATTTAACAAATTTGGTCATGTCCATCCATTACATATATTAATGGTATAACATTGTAATTTGTATATTGATATAACTTCTTGAGATAGATTGTCATTGGTCATTGCTATGATTATATTATTGCATAATTGTTTGATAGTTATGTAATTTTTGTTAGTATCGCCAGCAACTGAGGTTTCTTTGATGGTACCTTCCCGAAGATATTTTCTCTTATTTGGTGAGATGATTTGATTCTCTCCGGTTGATTCTTTCATTGGCACATTATTCATGTGTCATGAGCTTGTGGTATCTTGCTCATTGATGTATTTTAAAAAAATTGGTAATTTTTTTTTATACGGGGCTGTAGTCTGTTGCTGGCGTTTTTGACGGAGTCATAATGGGTAAATCTGTTTAATACTTTTTGTCGTTTTGACGGAGTCATATAGGTAAATCTATTTAATACTTTTGTTGTAAAACTTTGTTGGTCAAAGTTGGATAATTGGGTGTTAACTTCTATGACAGGTTGTTTAAAGGGTTATCTTCTCTTTCTTTCAATCGTTGTCGTTGATCTGTCTGAACGATGCTCATTTTTGTGCTGTCTGGGCATGCGCAGGGTTCTGAGCGCGAACTGTGACTTCCGTCATCTAGATTGTGATATATATATATATATATATATATATATATATATATATATATATATATATATATATATATATATTTAGCATGGTTTGATCGTGCCTGCTAAAAAATGATACACAGCTGTCTACATATTGAGGCCCTGTATTACGGCCAATATTTTCAGCAAGAGGAAATATACCTGGCGAGCTATGCCAGTTGAATAACAGCCTTATGTATTATTGCTACGCAATTTAGGAGCTCATTTGTTGAACGACAGAGCTAATTAAGTACCTGACGCGCTGAGTCAATGGTACGGAAGCTACATTACATATTGTAACATTAAGACAGAAGATGTTTGATGTATGATGCAAGCCTTTGATTACCAGACATTTAACAGTCATTTATTATCTATGTGAAGTCCTTGATCTCGTCGATTTGACTGTCCTGTTGATGCTACTGTCAGTTTCGTAAATAAATGTTTGAAACGTGCCAGCAGACTTCGGTTCATCATTGACTACTGCATGTGAGTGTATCGGTGCATTATTGACTTTACTAAGAGCCTCAAGCATTCGTGTTTTCGTCTACACCCACACTCAGCACATCATAATACCAATATCACAGATCTACAACATGTACGCTGTTTACTGTGAGTAACTATAGTACCCCTGGCAGTGCCTCACTCTGGTAGCCGTTACATTCCTGGCCGTTACATTTCTGGTGACCTCCATCGACACCGCAACATTACACCGTCTAGGTGATAAACGACACGTTCACTCTGCCAGCTTTCACATCACTCATAAACTGTACGTTACATTTATGGTGGCCGTTACAAAACAGACGGTTACAATTTGTATTTAGAATTACATTTCTGTTCTCATCGTCTCGCGGCAAGATTTTTTAAAGAAATGGCGTCCTAGCCTAACAATTTTTCTTTAATATCAACTAAGCTGGCCAATAGAAGCAGACGACTATGAATTTTAAATCGAACTTTAAAAAAACAATTCCCAAAATACTACGTTTACTACTACAAGTATATTTTTAGTGTTAGGTTAACCAATCCCCTCTCGCCTTCCTTTAAACTACAGCCAATCAAAATCTTGGTACCTTTTAGTCCTATTTACCCAAAGCTTTTTTCAAAATATGTCATGAAAAAATTAAGCAGGCGTGATCTTTTTTCTCGTCAGTTCGTCTTATCATACATAATATTATTGCCATTATTTTGGTTATTTTTTGTACTAGTGGATAACTGACACCATATTATTGCCCAGGACATCATAAGGCATCCGAATATTTAATTGTTATGGCCCTATGTATTATGGTTCATAATTCCATATTTTTTCAATGTTAGTCTTCAAAACTAGAAACAACCACTTGTTCCATTCTTTTTCTAACTATTTTCAACCTAAATACGAGAATCTTCCGTAGTACGTTAGAATTACGTCATTCCTTATAAGAGCTAAGGTTGTTTACATGACCAATTGACGAACATTTTTTAGTTTTGTATCGTAATTTGAAAAGTGTCCAAGGCTATGTTGCTCGAGTTGGCTTTTGTGAAATCCACGCGAGACGGCGTTCTCTAGGTTCTGTCTTTCCATCCCTCCCCTCTTTTATTCTTTTATTCTTTCACTCTCGTCTTGGCAATTCGACATGACCTTGCAAAAGTATTACTTTTAATCTCAAGGACGAATTTTTCGAAAAGACAGTATCTTTTCATTCGGCTATTAGGTTTATCAAAATCGACATGCGGTCGGGCGTAGGCGAATAAGCCGCTGGACTCAATTTTTATTTTCTATCCTATTTTTGACTTTATGCACTAGAATATTATCTAATTTAGCTATTGTATTGAGAATATCGTCACATCGTTCTCCACTGCAGTTGGTTATCATTCGTGACAAATAGATGCGCAAAGCGATTTCTACATTTGGAAAACAAGTCTCCAAAGAATTGTCAATTATCCAACGGTAAAACTGTAACTCTACAAGGTTTAGAGTAGTGCCAATATGAGAAGCAAGATCAGTTTTCAACAGTTCTGTAAACTGCACAAGTTCTTCACAAAGACTTTATTCCAGATCTTCCGGATATGATTTAATAAGATTCGATGATCTCGATACCACCTCTTCATGTGTAAACGACTGTAACTGACGAAGGAATCCAAACACATCATTCAACTTTTGATAAGCTTTCTGGTGTTCTGACAACGCAGAAAGCAAGCTATCAATAAGGACAAGAAATGTTCGGCTTTTAAACTGCTGAGAAGGCGTTTGAGATTCAACAAGTGGATCAAGTGTGCTGAAACCACAGAAATCATCATACTCTCGATTTCGTTTGTGTTTTCTTCGAGTTTGTTCTTGATAATGTTCACACTCAGTCAGATCCTTGGCCTTTTGCTCTATGTCTGCAAAAGTAGACCGCATAGCTTGAATATACCCCCGCAGGGATTCATAAAGTGCACAAGCTGTATTCAAATCTTGGTCAGAAGATTGCAAAGAAGCACTGGTCATTTGAAAACGCTGTAATACTTGATCCCACAGCATGATCATTATTCCTGTTTCTAACTTCATCATGGTTGAAAGTAGACCACGAGCCTGTTGACGACACTCTGCCTTCTGATCATTGTTATCTGAAATATCATCCAAGACTTGTTTTATTGCAGAAAAGCTGTGTAAATGTGCTTTTGTTGCATCTGCCTGAGCGGACCACCTGGTATCTGACAGTCTTTTCACAAAGGGCAAATGGGACTTATTATGAGTACATTATATATACATTATTTGTTGTTATAAAATTCATTCAACAGAGCACTAACATATATGCTCTGTGAACTACTGTGAAACAGAGAATCTTTTATCTCCGTGATAACTGCTTCAGTGGCCGTTGTGGGATAATATACGTTTTCAAAATAATTTTCTTTAGTGGCATATTGTTGTTTCTGACGATCATGCTTGTCATGTGGTGTGTATTGGGGCAACTACAATAGTAGTTTTCGTCGGAAATAGCCTATGAGATATTATTAGGTAGAAGGTCTCCAGAAATTGGCTCGTTAAGAAAGAATAAAGACCTATGCTTTCCACTGGACAGTGTTTTTTAGTGAATTATGGAGTTTTATTTCCCACGACCTTAGCTTCTGCCCTTAGATCCCGTAAGAGAAAAAGCCCCAAACTTCATCTGAGTGTAGAAATTTACCTACGGGTAAATATTTAACATCGACAGCACGAGTGATACATTAACGAACTAGATAATTATCAAACGATTATTGGCTTTATTAATTAAATATTCACACATAAAGGGTTAGTAGGGATTAGCACATGATGATGGTAAACAATGATTCCACCAAAAAAAACACACAGATAAGATATTAATATTGTAGTTAGTTAAATAGAAGAATGAACTTCATTCATTCATAACCCTCCACATCCAAAGGAGCATAGGCTTTCAACAAACACATGCCATGTCCTCCTGTCACGTGCCATCATCTCAAGTTCTTTCCATGTTCTCCTTATCATTTTGATCTCTGTTTCCAGCTCTCTTCTCCATGTGCTTCTTGGTGTACCTCTGCCTCTCTTGCCCTGGGGGTTCCAGAACAAGGACTGCCTTGTAATGCTATCAACAGGTTTCCTCAGTGTGTGTTCTATCCATTGCCATCGTCTTCTTCTCATCTCTTGTTCCACTGGCACTAGTCTAGTTCTTGTCATCAGATCCACGTTGGTAACCTTGTCATACCATTTTAATCCCTCTATTTTACGCAAGCACTCATTTATAAAATTCTGTAACTTTTTGGTTGTTGTCTTTGTTGTTCTCCATGTCTCAGAGCCATACAATAGGACTGACTTCACATTTGAGTTGAAGATTCTTATTTTCGTGTTGGATCCGATTTCTCTTGATCTCCATATATTTCCCAATCCAATGAAAGCTCCTCTTCCTTTTTGTATTCTAATTTTGATATCATTGTCTTTCCCTCCAACTTTGTCTATATTACTACCAAGATATGTGTACGATTCTACATCTTGAATTGGTGCTTCCTCAAGTTCAACCCTGTTATCATTACCTGCATTTATTCTCATTATCTTTGTCTTTTCCCTGTGTATTTTCAGACCCAATTGCTGTGACCTCTCATCGAGTGTTTTCAATTTGTCCTGCATCTAATTACGATTATGGGACAGAAGAGCCAGCCAAGTCATCAGCAAAATCCAGATCATCCAACTGCTTAGCCAGAGTCCACTGGATTCCATTTCTTTTGTGTGTTGTGGCTGTTCTCAAAACCCAGTCTATTGCTAGTAAGAAAAGAAATGGCGACAAGAGGCATCCCTGTCGCACTCCTGTTCTTATTCCAAATGGTTCGGTAAGTTTTCCTTCATGAAGAACTCTGCATGTCATGTCTTCATATGTTTTCTTTATTAAATTAATGATTTTCAGGGGAACTCCATAATGCCTCATCAATTTCCAAAGTGATTCTCTGTCTACACTGTCAAATGCCTTTTCGTAGTCCACAAATCCGATGTATAGTGGTGAATTCCATTCCAGACTTTGTTCAACTATTATTCTCAAAGCGGCTATCAGGTCTGTACAGGATCTGTTTTGTCGAAAACCTGCTTGTTCATCTCTCAGTTTCTTGTCTATGGACTCTTTTAATCTCTCAAGGATAATCCTGTTTAATACTTTTCCTGGCACTGATAGTAACATTATTCCTCTATAATTTGTGCACTCTTGTAAATTTCCCTTCTTTGGCAACTTAACCAGATATCCTTCCTTCCATTCTGCTGGTATCTCTTCCTTTTCCTAGAATTTACCAAGTAATTTATATAACATTTCTGTAGCTGTGTCGATATCTGCTTTGATGGCCTCTGCTGGAATGCCACCAGGTCCAGACTCTTAGAAGCTTTATGGCTTTCTTTATTTCTTCCTTCGTTGGTCTTTACCGTTAATTTGTAGCTCTTCTTCTGCTGGCTGGATGTCCGGGGGGTTTTGGTCTATTGAGAAGGTCCTCAAAATATTCTGTCCACCTCTTTATTTGCTCTGGTATATTGCTGAGAAGTTTTCCATTCTTGTCTTTTATGAGGCAACTTGTTTGCTTGTATTTCCATGTCAGCTTCTTTGTGCTGTTATACAGTTCTCTCATATTTCCTTTGGCTGCAGCATCTCCTGCCTCTCTTGCCAACTCCTTAATATACTTCCTCTTGTCTTTTTAGATACTTCTTTTTACTTCTTTGTTTGCTTCTGTGTACACTTCTTGAGCGTTGGCTATGGAACTTCTGGTTTTGCTTGTGTTTAAATCTGCTTTCTTGTTTTTTCTGTCTTTTATCTTATTGATGGTTTCTGTTGTTATCCATGCTTTTTGTTGTCGTTCCCTTTTCCCCAGTATTTTCCCCAAGAATGAACCTGTGTAAAGCTAAATGATGATGATTTGATATGTTACGTGTTACCAAAATGATGACAGTCCATGTGTCTTTAAATGCTACTCTCGGGTAGGATGATGCACATGTATGCATAGAATGTCCCAACTTGTTATAAGTTATGTCGAGTGGGGTATCTCTAAAACGAGGACGTTCTGATTGTAGTGGGTTTGATGGTATTGTATGATGGTGATATTACTACGTGTGATGCATGAGGTCAGCTGTGAAGGCTCCTGAGATAAAATGTAGCTGTGAATTGTCAGAAGACCCTTCTTGCTACCACTACGACCTCACACCTATCTTTTTTTACTAATGAATGTGGCTACGTTAAATGTCTAGGGTAATGATGTGTAATGTGTTGTGGTAGTTTTTCAGACACACACACAGATATTTACTAAGTCTAATAATATTAATAAAAGGTTATAATACACGGAACTAACTCAGTTGTGTAAAATTTTGATAGTAATTTTCTTACATTTATTTGTTCTGGACCAAGGTTTTATTTTGGCCAGAACATATGAAAGGTTTATCAATTAGGAAAAAATGCATGAATATTACATAATAAATGCAAGGGGTGTACATGTATATGTTACTAGACTAGTTAATATTAGTATTGTTTACAGTATTAATCTATGTGGGAGAACAGTTAATGGATGTGCTGTTGGGGTGGCCTCATCACTCCCTGTCTATGGCGATTACACATTGTCCAGTTAATTGATGGAATTTTTATGGGTGTGTTAGGAATTAAGTTGAGTTGGTGAACTCTCAGCAGACCAGGCTCTCACGTAACTTGAAGGTGTAGCTCTGGTGCTGAGATCTGGTGGCCCCACCTCTCCGTGCTTGGGGGCTATATCAGAAGTCTGGTGGCCCCACCTCTCCGTTCTTAGGGGCAATATCAGAAATATGGTGGCCCCACCTCTCCGTGCTTGGGGGCTATATTAGGCTGCTCTGACCAAATATTACTGCACGGGTCTACTCTGGGAAAATTCAACAACTCATTTGACACCGCATTGGTGCCAACTGAAACTCACAGCTCAGAATTATGAATATAGTACACAGTTAAACAAATGCTAGCAAAACTCAGCTGAGCTGCTGGCTTTATGATGGCGTCCCTCTAAATATTTCAATAGCTTCTGGGAATTACACCACTTAATAATTCACTGTGTCTACAAGGACAACTAATACTGAATGGCACAAAATGCGCGTCTGAGCGCCGATAATATCTTCATCTAGGGCCAATCACTGCCTTTTCTTTTTTCAAATTCAAATATCCTACCGCTAAGTCATTTCAATCATACCTCAGTCAAGTATGCCTTATTGTCTGTTGGTCCGTCCGTCTCTACTTGCGTTTCACAAAAAAAACACACTTGTTTTTTTGAACCAACCCTGCCTTTCCCTACACAATTTCGCCTTTAAAGTTATTTTTAGCCACAATTCACCATCCCACCCCGTCTCTTCATTCCACTAGATTTTAGCACTTGCGTCTTCAAGGCACAACTTTTTGAAAATTAGTGACATGTTTTATCTCAATGCAGACGTTCGCTGATATGAACAACACAGTCTTTTGTCAATATCTTTCTTATTATCTGTCCGTCTATATAAATGAAGGCATATTATTTCACTGCTCAAGATGGGCCATCCGGCCAGCTAGGTTTTATATTCCTAACATTATTATTAAGAAAAGTTACTTTTCAAATATTTTCTAGAATTTTATGGAATGCTCTCATCACTGCATTCAAATAAACGGGCTAAGTTATAGCAAAAGCGTCCAATAAATGACTGTGGCGTATAATATCCAAGGTCCCTTTGGCGATTTCTTTACTTTATGTCAACTTGGGGACGTGACTTTTTCCTCCTTTCCCCACCAATTTGCGTCCTTTTAGCATTGCTAGTTTCAAGCACGCGTTCAGTCAGATTTTTCCTTTTGATCTCCGTTCTCATCCCGTTCCATTTTGCCGTCAAGTCTAACAATTTAATTTCCATGGCGGGTGTTGACCCGCGGCGTGTGCGATCATGTATTCTAGCAGCATACGCATTAGTTTTATCCCTACGTTGTATCATTGGAGATATTTTAACGTTGTATCATTGTTAATTTTGTGACACATCTCCCCACTTGAAAACATGCCTAAGGCAAGTTCTAAAACCAGTGATACACATAGATAAAATCTCTCCTTACGCCTGCCATTACTCTAATTTTGATCACAGGGGTGCCGACTGAGGAAATCTGCACCGACATTCAATTTGCCTGGGATATATTGGATACTAAACTGATAAGGTTGAAGTAATAAAGACCACCTCAGCAATCTTGCGTTTTCATGCTTAGCCTGAGATAAGAATACGAGAGGCTGATGGTCCGTCTCGACCACAAAAGTCCTACCATACAGATAGATTTGAAACTTCTTTATTGCCCAGATTAACGCTAAACATTCTTTTTCGCTTGTGGAGTATCCTTGTTCCGCCTTATTCAATTTGCGGCTTGCATAAGCGACTGGTTTCAGTTCCCCATCAGGTGAAGATGATCTTTGCAACAAAGCCGCTCCGAGTCCTACATTACTTGCATCGGTTCTTAAGACAAAGTCCTGTGTCAAATCAGGCAGTTTGAGAATAGGTTTGCTAGTGAGTTTTTCCTTTAATTCTTGGAACGCTAATTCACTTTGCGCAGTCCAATTAATTTTATCTGGAAGTCCCTTGCGAGTCAGATCAGTCAGAGGAGCACAAATAGAGTTAAAATCTTTGATATATTTTTGATAAAATCCGCATAACGACACGAATGATCGCACATCCTTTTTTGTTTGTGGTCTAGGTGCTCTCTGCAGTTTTTCCAAGTTCTTGGGATCAGGGGTCATGCTACCCTGATATACAGTGTGTCCCAAGAATTCCAACTCTTTGCATCCAATGCAACATTTTGTTGGCCTAGCAGTTAAGTTCGCCTCCCTAAGCCTATTAAATAACATTTCTAGAGCTTCAATGTGTTCTTCAAATGTCTCTGTGGCGACGAGAATATCATCCATGAAATTCGTGATACATGGGTTATTCAGGGGATCCAACAATTTGCGCATCATCCTTGAAAATACACTCGGAGCATTTTTCAGTCCGAATGGTAGCATGTTGAATTCATAATGTCCATCCGAAGTGCTAAAAGCCAAATAAGGTCTCACTTCAGGCTTCACTGGGATCTGGTAATAGCCTTTACTAAGATCCACCTTTGAAAAGTATTTTGCCTTGTTCAGTCTGGCAAATAACTGTTTTGTGTCTGGTAATGGATCCACTTGTCCTTCTGTGACAGCATTCAGTTTCCTGTAATCTATGCACAGTCTGTGTTCCCCAGACGGTTTTCTCAACAATACGACACTAGAGCTAAAAGATGATTCACTGTGTGAAATAATTCCCTCCTTCAACAAATAATCTATTTCTTCCTTCAATGCCTTCTCCTTCGCGAACGGAATAGAATAGGCTCTCATACAGATTGGGTTTGAGTCTACCAGTTTCATGTCATACTGTAGCAAATTTGTATGGCCTGGTTTATCTGTTAATACATCTGTATGTTCCTCCAGAACCTGTTGAACTCTCTCCCTCTGGTTTTTAGTCAGGTGCTTACTGACTTTTACCTGTGCTGCTGTTTCACAAGGATGTAATGGGTATTCATGTGAGGTGAGTTGTTCCTGTTGCATTTGAGTTGCGATAGCTAAGGTCAGTAAGGGGGTGCTTTCCTGGAGTGGTCTGTCCAGATACTTCTTTAACAGGTTTACATGATAAACTTTCTCCTTCCCCTTTTTGTCAATTTTATAGTTTGTTCTAGACACCTTCTCTAGAACCGTATATGGACCTTGCCATCCAATTTGTAATTTATTCTGGCTCCCGGGTAGTAGAAGCAGCACCTTCTCTCCCACTGCCAGTTCTCTGTCCTTTGCCTTCCTATTAAAATATGCTGCATGTTTCTTCCTGGCTTGTTTCAAATTATCATTTGCCAGTTTCCATCCAGCTTTCAAACGAGTGGTCAGTTCGTTCACGTATTGATAAGATGAGGTAACAGTCTCTTCCGCCTTCTCATCTGTCCAGGTCCTTAATAGCTACATCTGGATTTTTAATTTATCATACGTATTTTTCATGGAACCCGTCTGGTCCCGTCCATTAGAAGCACTATAGTGAGGACTTTTCTTCCTAGAATCATCACTCACAAATCGACCACTACCAATTTTTTTCTTGGGTTTGTCTCCCCACTTTAGATTGCTTATGAGAGATCTTCGCTCTCTTTTCTGTTCTTCCAGTTTATATAAGTCTGACCGAGGGATTGTCATCTTATCCTGGGTAAAATTTCTTCTTTGTACTCTTCGCATAGTGGCCATGTTAATCCATTCAAGTGAAGACTGGGTGTGAAAAGGGGGCTCCCATTGCACTTTGTCTCCTTGAGTATCATTAGTTTTCCTTCCAGGCCTAATTTTGCCCCGTGGCGTTTCTAGGTCCTGCACATATTTTCCCTTTGTGGGTGTTCCCTCATGAAATATGCCACATGCTTCTACAAAGTTTTCAATATCGACATTTACGTCGGGCCAATAGTATTTGCGAGCAACTTTTTGGCAGATGGTACCGACTTTTTCATGGTCCCCATCTTTTCCAACATGTAAGCTCCTTATTAAATTTGCCCTATATATCTTGGGAAGAACCAACTGTCCGTGACCAGTGGATCTAGTTCCTGTCTTCCTATATAGCAATCTGTTCTTCATAAAATATTCCCCCTTGCTCGGAGGTGTGTGGCATTTGGGCAATTTTTTAAAACATGGCTTGAGTGTCCTATCCTCAGCCTGCGCCTTCCTCATCTCCTCTGGATGAGCATTTATAGGTTCACCTTCTTCCTCCTTCTTCTGTGACCTGGTCTGCACTGTCGCCATGATCACAGGTCTCTCGGGATCCCCCAAGAAGACGTATCTACACCCCAATATCAGAGGGTAGATTGGTTCATCTATCACTGCTGCTCTGATTTCTCCTTCCACATAGCGAGTTTTCACCGTTATCCTTGCGATGGGAAGTGTCATGAGTGGTATGTCCTTAGTTGCCCCTTGTATTTCCACTGTTTCTGTGGTATACTGACTTGGGTCCACTAGGCTAGACTTCACAACTGAATCATAATCCAAACCTGTATCATAAAGGCACCTTATGGTGACCCCATTACAAATAACATCCTCACAAACTGGGGGGTGATAAGGTTCCTGCTGTCCCTTAGGATTAACCTTTAATCTTTGAGTCCCCGACTTCATTGCAGCAATGTTTGAAGGTTTCCTTCTACAAAATTCGGTGTTATGGTTATCTTTCTTGCACCATTTACACCATCTTTTTCCTTGGTTAAACGGTTTTCTTTCATTGGATTTTTGGTCATTGAACTGTGAGTTTCTGTCTCGGTAGTCATTTCTTGGCCGTTCAAAGTTTGTCCTACCTTTATTTCCCTGCTCTCTATTATCAAATTTATTAAATTGCTGTGGAGCTTTAAAATTGTCTATGTGCTTCTTTTTAGCACCACTTACCTCTGCCTGGGCTGCCTGATACCTTTCAGCGACATTTAAAACCTCCCCAACTTCTCTGCACCTTGTTCCATGAGAAATTTTCTCATGTCTGGAGCCATGGACTCTCTCAATTGCTCAATCATGATCATTTCTTTAAGATCTTGGGTCTTCCCCAGAGCAGTCCATTTCTCCAAATAGGTTTCCAGTCTGGCAGAGAATTGGTGGTATGTCTCCCCAGACAACAGTTTGGCATTTCTAAATTTCTTACGATAAAATTCCCCATTTTTTTTCGTACCTCAATAACAAAGCCTGCTTTAACATGTCATAATTCTCCTGGTCTTCTCTGTTCATTTTTGCGAAGACTTCGTAAGAAGTACCTCTCAGTCCCTGTGATAGCTTTAAACTCCACCTCTCTCTCTCTAACCCATATGTAGTAGCTAATAACTCAAAACGTCCTAGGTACCCCTCTATGTCATCGTCTTTTTCAACAAAATGGTCTAAATGAAACCCCATAGCTGATGTTGAGGCTCCCAGACTGGGCGTAGCATCTGAGGCAAAAGGGCTGGCACCATTTTCAGGAGCCTGGCCTTGTAGCTCCAGCTCCCTGAGTCGTAATTCGTGCTCCCTTTGCAACCTTCTATCTTCTGCCTCCCTTTCGGCCTTTTTATCTTCTGCCTCCCTTTGCTGTCGTTTTTCTTCTGCCTCAATCTGCAGCCTCTTAGTCTCAGCCTCAATTTGTAACCTCTTCTCTTCAGCCAACCTTTCAGACTCTAATTTTCTTTCAGCCTCTTTTTCTAATCTTCTTTCTTCCCGTTCAATATACTTATCACATTCAGCCGTTACATATTGAATTAAAATCTGACCATCCATTCCCATCTCCTTTGCCGTCAGCACAGCAGCTGATCTAAATTTTGCCAGCTCCGCCATACTTGTTAAACAAATCTAGCAATGTGCAAAATAAAATTTCCAACCACTAAAGTACTTATAATTACTCTAATCTAAAATAATTCTAATTAATTAATTAACTACCACTAGCTGTGAAGATTCACCAACTTTTATTTTCAGGGACACTTTTAATTTTAAGGGACACTTTTAATTTTTATTATGTGTTATCTTAATCTTATTTTCCCCCCAGGAGATTGTAATATACTTAATGGGCTAATTATCCCGGGACAAAGAGACTCCAATATATGTAGTGGGTTTGATGGTATTGTATGATGGTGATATTACTACGTGTGATGCATGAGGTCAGCTGTGAAGGCTCCTGAGATAAAATGTAGCTGTGAATTGTCAGAAGGCCCTTCTTGCTACCACTACGACCTCACACCTATCTTTTTTTACTAATGAATGTGGCTACGTTAAATGTCTAGGGTAATGATGTGTAATGTGTAGTGGTAGTTTTTCAGACACACACACAGATATTTACTAAGTCTAATAATATTAATAAAAGGTTATAATACACGGAACTAACTCAGTTGTGTAAAATTTTGATAGTAATTTTCTTACATTTATTTGTTCTGGACCAAGGTTTTATTTTGGCCAGAACATATGAAAGGTTTATCAATTATGAAAAAATGCATGAATATTACATAATAAATGCAAGGTGTGTACATGTATATGTTACTAGACTAGTTAATATTAGTATTGTTTACAGTATTAATCTATGTGGGAGAACAGTTAATGGATGTGCTGTTGGGGTGGCCTCATCACTCCCTGTCTATGGCGATTACACATTGTCCAGTTAATTGATGGAATTTTTATGGGTGTGTTAGGAATTAAGTTGAGTTGGTGAACTCTCAGCAGACCAGGCTCTCACGTAACTTGAAGGTGTAGCTCTGGTGCTGAGATCTGGTGGCCCCCCCCTCTCCGTGCTCGGGGGCAATATCAGAAGTCTGGTGGCCCCACCTCTCCGTGCTTAGGGGCAATATCAGAAATATGGTGGCCCCACCTCTCCGTGCTTGGAGGCTATATTAGGCTGCTCTGACCAAATATTACTGCACGGGTCTACTCTGGGAAAATTCAACAACTCATTTGACACCGCATTGGTGCCAACTGAAACTCACAGCTCAGAATTATGAATATAGTACACAGTTAAACAAATGCTAGCAAAACTCAGCTGAGCTGCTGGCTTTATGATGGCGTCCCTCTAAATATTTCAATAGCTTCTGGGAATTACACCACTTAATAATTCACTGTGTCTACAAGGACAACTAATAATGAATGGCACAAAATGCGCGTCTGAGCGCCGATAATATCTTCATCTAGGGCCAATCACTGCCTTTTCTTTTTTCAAATTCAAATATCCTACCGCTAAGTCATTTCAGTCATACCTCAGTCAAGTATGCCTTATTGTCTGTTGGTCCGTCCGTCTCTACTTGCGTTTCAAAAAAAAAAACACACTTGTTTTTTTGAACCAACCCTGCCTTCCCCTACACAATTTCGCCTTTAAAGTTATTTTTAGCCACAATTCACCATCCCACCCCGTCTCTCCATTCCACTAGATTTTAGCACTTGCGTCTTCAAGGCACAACTTTTTGAAAATTAGTGACATGTTTTATCTCAATGCAGACGTTCGCTGATATGAACAACACAGTCTTTTGTCAATATCTTTCTTATTATCTTTCCGTCTGTATAAATGAAAGCATATTATTTCACTGCTCAAGATGGGCCATCCGGCCAGCTAGGTTTTATATTCCTAACATTATTATTAAGAAAAGTTACTTTTCAAATATTTTCTAGAATTTTATGGAATGCTCTCATCACTGCATTCAAATAAACGGGCTAAGTTATAGCAAAAGCGTCCAATAAATGACTGTGGCGTATAATATCCAAGGTCCCTTTGGCGATTTCTTTACTTTATGTCAACTTGGGGACGTGACTTTTTCCTCCTTTCCCCACCAATTTGCGTCCTTTTAGCATTGCTAGTTTCAAGCACGCGTTCAGTCAGATTTTTCCTTTTTGATCTCCGTTCTCATCCCGTTCCATTTTGCCGTCAAGTCTAACAATTTAATTTCCATGGCGGGTGCTGACCCGCGGCGTGGGCGATCATGTATTCTAGCAGCTTACGCATTAGTTTTATCCCTACGTTGTATCATTGGAGATATTTTAACGTTGTATCATTGTTAATTTTGTGACACTGATGAAAACTTTGGTTGTACTGAGAACGTTGACGATACACAATCCTTCACTGTTTGACAATATCTCGGTAGCGTGGACCAACAGTTAACCTTGGTCGTATGAAGAAAGTCTGTTGTCTAATCTCCGAATGATACTTGCCAGACTTGATATCTTAACGAAATGTTCTTGATATTTAGACTCATTAACTTGTATATGTAATCGTGATTCATGAAATGTACTTTGGAGTCTGCTTCATAGAATGCGCTTAATAGTGTGTTGCTCTTGGGGCAAATATGAGAATCAACTTTTGAGCTCTTTAGCTTGACTTTAGATGGTAAGCTTTTGATGGAGCTGAACTTGATATTTAAATAAATAATCATCCGTGAGCTTTAGATTCACTCATGTAATAGTTTTGAACTTGGTTTAAATAGGTATTGAACTTGTGAGCACATGATATAAAGTGACGAAAAATGTTGCGTCAACCGTTTTAATCGCGGGAGAGAAATATTCCTTTTTAATTGAGGAATGAAGCATGTACTATGCGAATGTCCGTTTTGATAACTTTTTTCTGGTTAGACGTCAGACACGTAGCATGTAGACTCAGACTTCTGATGGACTTAAGACACACAAAAGTCTTCGTAAGTTTTCGCACTTAATATGACTGGTTGACTTTCATTTATACTACTACTAACTATTGATCTCTAAGAGTTCAATTCAAATGATGTTACATATCTTGCGCATGAGAGTGTGTGCACATGGAAAACTGTGATGATGATGATTTAACAAGCTAGATGAAGGTGAAGTATGAACTATTAATTACTTCCTATCATCCTATCATCTTAGAAGAAAATCTTCTGATTTTTTTTAGTCATGTACTAGAAGAGGTAAATGTAAATTAGCTTTCGCACATTTAGCTAGACGGCTAAGATAAATAACTAATGAATAAGAAAAAGTATTAATAATCTTTATACGATCTACTAACCTTCTTTTCCCTTCGCGAAATCCTTTAAGAACACAATACTGAATACATGAATTATATTATCCACACTGAACTAATTCCAGGCTATACACTGGGATATTCTCTACACCATAATGTTGGAAACTGCACTGGTCTCTAACGTGCTGCCCGGTACATTATATCGCTTGTTTAGCCAATGTGTCCGAGATCGTTTAACTCCTCCCCTCAACCAATTACCAGGCTTCCATCTTGTGACCCAGACCTTGGGTCTCTCTTGTCTCCTGTCAGTCTAAAAGGGGGTTAGGCAATTCGCGACAAACTTTCGTTCGCGTTGCATGTCCAGTCTTTGTCAGACCGTCCGGTGTTGGCTAATTGGACGGCTAGAAAAATTCAGCTGTCCTCTAACTGTCATAAATCTGGCTATGCCCTGTCTCTTACATGCCGGCTAACAAGTCTCTTTGTCGTGCCGGACTATTGTATGCTATCTGGAAGCAAAGATTGTTGGTTCGCGTCAAGGGCCTTAGATATAGCGCTCCCATTGTTTGCTTGGACATTGTATTGTGCGTGATGGTGACCGTGTTTTGTTTAAACAACGACTTTGACTAATCTTTTGTGTCAACCGCGTTCTACTCAAAGTTAACAATAGTCCAAGGTGGTATGTCTTGTGAGGTTTCCCCGGGGAATTCCGTATCAAAATAAATCGTTTATGACCTTCTGGGGTTTAACAAGATTAGGATGAAACCAGATGTGTTTAAAAAGGTGGGAAACTGAATCAAATGAATTTCTTTACCACCGACGACAGAACAAATGTGGTTCTCTAGATACCTGTCGCGAGTAATAAAGATTACAGTTTACAGTCCTGTGGTGATTAAACGGTTTCGAGAACAACGATGAAAGAGCAAATGTGGAATAAAAGAACACAATGTGCGAGAAAAAAAAATAAGAAAGATGTAGGAAAAGAAAGAGCGATAAGGCTTAGCGCTCGTTTATCACAATGATGATTTGTCCATCGTATTTGATAAGGACCATCGACATCTCTCGTAATACATTTCCTTCTATGATGTTAAGTGGGTGCGCATATGGCTAATCCGACCAATGCAGACAAGAAAAGTTATGTTTCATGACCGACATACAAGGCCCGAAGACAGTACAGGCTGCACATCCACGCTTAACTTTCGGGCTGCACGTTTTTTCTGGGCTACCCTCACATGGTTGGACTCACTGACTGAACACCCATTTTGATAGCGCCTCTCCAGGCTGTGCGATCATGTGCCAGTTGCTCCCAGGTAGTTGTATTAATCTGGCAGCTCTTCAGTGACTCCCTCAGACTGTCTTTGAAGCGCTTCTTCGGTCGTCTTCTAGCATGCTTTCCCTCCCGCAACTCGCCACACAGCAGCCTCTTTGGGAGGCGCTCATTTGGCATACGAACCAGATATTCGGTCCATTGTAACTGCGCTTTCTGAATCAGTGTAAAGACATTAGACATATTTGCTCTTGATAGAACCTAGGTATCTGGTATCTTAACCTGCCATAGAATGTTTAGTACGCGACGCAGGCAGGCTGTATGGAGGGATTTAATTTTCGAGCATGTCTATCTTAACTCTTTAAGCCCCAAGAGCCAGTATACTGTACTTCCCGCTAGACCCATTTGGCCCAATCAACAGTATACTGGCTTTCGTATCTCTTGATCTTTTCTAGGGCTGTTTTCTAATTTTGACGACTCAAAAACGCTATTTTCTTAAAGTATAGCCCTCCATTATGGACTTTTGTTATTTATGAATATGAACATTTAAAAAAATTATTTCCAAACAAAAACAATAAAAACATACTGGTATTGCCATTTTTGTTTGGGCCAAACCCACTTTTTTGCTTGGGACTGAAAGAGTTAAACGGTCCAACTCTCACTGGCGTAGAGGAGAGTGGGTAGGACGATGGTACGGTATATCTTCAGTTTGGTCTTGACGATAAAACCTCTACGTGGGTCGAGAATGGCAGAAGAGGGGCAGATCACAGAAAAAGGCACTGGGTATACCTTCTTTTGGAGTGGCCGCAGCAGTCAAGATCGCCGTGAAGCTGGTGTCGTCATTTGCCATTAAGTCCGACGTGATACGAAAACTAGAAAGCCTACCAAGGGAGTCAACGATAGCCTCATGACAATGCGCCTTCCCCTAGCTAGAAAGCGACAGGACACAATTATCAGTGCCTATGCACATACGATGACCAACCCAGGCGAGATTAAAGATACGTTTTATGAGGATCTCGAGACGCTTTTAGCTACAGTCCCCAAGTCTGACAAACTATTTATCTTGGGCGATTTTAACGCCAGATTTGGCTCAGACATAAAGACGCCTCAGCTTTTTGTTCGATGGTACCTTTAATTCTTCTCTGACCTGGCATATCCTTGTTGGTATTTGTAGAAGTTTGAATGCGTGTCTGCCTTTACTACTGTCCTTACATGTTGTTGTCTATTCCTCGTTCATGATTAGCTTCACTTGGCTCTTAATCTCCAATATTCCAAGATTAGGATGAAACCAGATGTGCTTAACAAGGTGGGAAACTGAATTGAAAGAATTTCTTTACCACCGATGAAAGAACAAATAAGGTTCTCTAGATACCAGTCGCGAGTAATAAAGATTACAATTTACAGTCCAGTCGTGATTAAAAGATTACTAGAACAACGATGAAAGAGCAAATGTGGAATGTAAGAGCACAATGTGGGAGAAAATAAAATAAGAACGATGTAGGAACAGACAGAGCGATAAGGCTTGGCGCTCGTTTATCACAAGGCTCTTACACTGACTTTCCTTCCACTCACTCGCCTGGTATTGTAATCATTCTTACTTCACTAACACAAGATCAGGGTAACAAATAATACTCATACATGGGTATTATGGACAAACCCCCGTAAGAAATAAAGAATTAGAAAAGAAGACATCAGAAAAACAAGAAATTACAGGCGTAACTATTACTTCTATGGTTCTGTTGTCCGTTTCTGCTTCTTCATTTCTCACGATTGCATGTACTGTCACGGATCGATCCCCCTTAGCTCTGCAGTAGTGGTCCATCAGTGACCAACACTCAAGAGTATCTAATATGGGTCTTCAAATGTGTCTACCTTCGCACAAACTCTTGGCTGAGTAGTAGATAGAAGTATAATGATGCCTCTATCTCAAGGTAGTTTTCACAAGATATTTTCAGAAGTCAAGAACAATGCTGCATAGGGCAGAGCACTATGAACTTCTATCTGATTCGTCGCCTTTTGTGAAGAATTAAGCAATGGTTATAGCCCTTTCAAGCACCCAGCTGGTGTAATCCAGCACACTTATTTTATAAGTATTTGCTCTAAAGATGTAAATATAATTTTAGATGTATATACATTAAAGAGTCTTGCTTATACTTTTGTTTTTATACCTATAATAACGTAATCATCTATGATTGTTTTGTTTTAAAATAACATGTAACAAATTTAATAATCAATTAGTTTTTAACAGTTTAAAATAACGATGGAATGATGGTGAATTGTAGACGTATATAAAAAGTGTCTTCACTGAGACAGGAGATGAGGATTTATGAAAATTTTTGGTCCTTTTTGCTGTTTCTTTAATAAGAACTTAGCTGGTCTAAGTGAGTCCCGCAGCTGTGGTTTCGTCAATTCTTTTGTGATGAGGTCACATTTTCACACAACTCCTCCAGTGTATGTGGTTAGTGTTGAATCATTGCTTTTGAATCACAACTAATGGCGTAGAAACTTTAGTCTTGCAGCTTCGTACCACGAACAGTCTGATAGCTTCGCACCACGAACTGTAGACAAAATAAAAAGAACAAATGCCTCTGCTAAGTACAATCGTGGGATGCAAATTAACAGGCGCATCGTCTCGCTGTCCACCCACCAATGTTAGCCACTCGATATAATTATTCTCCCTGAGTAAACAGTATAACTCTGGGAATATGATAAGAAATCACTGTTATTCTTTTGGTTACTTTAATGGAAAATGTGTCTGGACAGCTCGAGGGCAATGGCTTGCCTGTATTACAATTAAGGTACATATATCTCACAAAATGATATGATACACTTGATGCACATGGGATGTAATCATCCCTCATCACCGCTCAATTCGGAGTCTGGTGTTGCTACTGCTTTCGCGTTTCTGCGCAAATTACAATAAAACAAACACCAGCGCTTGTTGTAGTGGTTTATGAATATACTATTTTCATATATTGAGGTTGCCAGCCTCATATATAACCACTTAACAAAGAATAGCGTGTTTTAAAATATTTTGAAATTGAAACGCGTGACCTCTTTCATATATGTCCGTAATACTTCGGATTGCACCTTTACGCAAACTCACAAACACATTTGTGAACTCATTTTCTGGCGAATACTTTAAGCCCATGTTGTCTCCTTTGACAAGTCATCTGTAATAATTACACAGAGATGGACCAGCGGAAGCGATGATGTATTATCACCTGTGTTTGCGTAAGTCCCTCAGACGGCGTTTGCGTAAGTCCCTGTTGTGATTAAAATTCATAACGATTGTGTCGGTATAATTAGGCAGCTCGACAGAGCTCCTTGTTTGTTTATTTTGTACAGAGTCATTTATTAATACAGGAAGTGACGTCATGTGGTGTATTTGGCAGACGTGAATCTAAAATGCAGAAGTGAGGAGATTGTCTGAAAGCCTACTACCATTGTGTGTCATGGCGAGTGGACGCATGTGCTTGAACTCCTGAAAATGTATATCTTGTACATCCCTATGTTGTTCCATCACTAGTGCATCAAGATCTTCTGTGAGGTGTATCTAGTTATTTTCTTTTAAAGGGAGTATGGATTCTCAATGTCGAGTGGGAAAAATATGATTAAATAAAATGTGGAGAACGAAAAGGACAGCGTTCCAGACATGAACGGACGGCCTAAAGTTTTATCGACGACTGCATATAATATGCAATTTGAATGTTGAAATGAATTGTAATTCAAGTTGGGGCATCGTGACGTTTAAATACAAATGTATCCTGTCCACTTCGTCCATTGTGGCTCAAATAATGGTAATTGATGTTGGCTGGTTTCGGTGTCTAGATGTTTGCTACCCTAGAAGTGAACTTGGCCTACAAGAACCATCCTGTTATTATATATTAACATTATCAAGTAAAAGGACACGTAACAGTCCCTCAAACGAATTTCTTAAACAGCCAATCTGGATTTCTTTCCATCGATCGTGCTCGACCACCTTGCGCCAAGAAAGATCGTCTTTAGCAAAGGTGGCTAGACGAACGAACGAACGAACGAACTTTATTTTCAAAGGGTTGACGACTTAAGTGATAAACGTATTATCCGCTGAACTGGTCAATTAACCTTGATAATACGACGGTTCATCTGGTGAAACGTAAATAAGTATGGGAGCGGAATGAAAAAAGTGTAGGAGCATAAAATGTGTCAAATAATAGGACGGTAAGAGGGAGAGAGAAGGGCAAAAAGTACATGCACAAAACGTTTTGGGACATGTACCATACCTGCTCAACAAACGTCAATAAACATGGACAAGTCAATTAAAGAAAATAAAACACAGCCATCCAAGACAGGGGAAGGTCCTCTTGCAGGGAGGCGTATGATGCAACACAGAGAAAGCCGAAAGGAGTCTGTGTGGCTGACTAACCTTCTTTCTTCTAGGAGAACTTCCAGATTTGGCACCTGGAATGTTCGGACATTAAACGAACAATGGAAAGTGGCACAAGTAGCAGCAGAGATGAGGGAATATAAAATCGAGGTTCTGGGACTGTGTGAAACAAAGTGGAAGGGGGTAGACAAGAAGAAGCTCATCACAGGTGAATTGGTGCTGTCCTCAGGACATGAAGACGAAAGTTCACACCATAGTGAAGGGGTAGCTCTTATGTTATCTAAAGAAGCACAGAAAGCACTCATTGAATGGGAAGCCGTTGGACGAAGAATAATAACAGCTACATGTAAAACAGCTAAAAAGAAAATAAATGTCAATGCCATCGAATGTTATGCACCAACTAATGACAAAGAAGAGTCTGTGAAAGAAGCATTTTATACTAGACTACAGGAGATTATGGAAAAAGTAAAAAGAAGAGACCTACCAATTTTGATGGGTGACATGAATGCAAATATAGGTACAGTCAAAACAGGCTTTGAAAAAGTCATGGGAAAACATGAGCTAGGAGTAATGAATGAAAATGGGGAACTATTCTCAAACTTCTGTGCTTCAAATCATCTGGCTATAGGAAGAAGCATGTTTCCACATAAGAGAATACACAAGGCAACATGGATATCAACAGACCATAGAACAGAAAATCAGATTGAACATATATGCATAAACAAGAAGTTTAGATCATCATTGCAGGATGTAAAGTTATATAGAGGAGCAGATGTGGATTCAGATCACAACCTTCTAATAGCCAAAGTAAAAATGAAACTCAAGAGATATGCAGCAATGCAAAATTATAGACAACAATTTAATGTAGGACATCTAAGAAATCAAGAAAGAAGAGACAAATTTGCGGTCACAATATCCAACAAATTCCAGGTGCTCCAACAGCTGGAAGATGCAGAGAATACAGAAGACTATTGGCAGCAAATCAAAAGGGTATGGAATGAGACATGTGAAGAAATACTAGGGAAAAGGGAACGACAACAAAAAGCATGGATAACAACAGAAACCATCAATAAGATAAAAGATAGGAAAAACAAGAAAGCAGATTTAAACACAAGCAAAACCAGAAGTTCCAAAGCCAAGGCTCAAGAAGTGTACACAGAAGAAAACAAAGAAGTAAAAAGAAGTATCTAAAGAGACAAGAGGAAGTATATTGAGGAGTTGGCAAGAGAGGCAGAAGATGCTGCAGCCAAAGGGAATATGAGAGAACTGTATAACAGCCCAAAGAAGCTAACGGGGAAATACAAGCAAATAAGTTGCTTCATAAAAGACAAGAATGGAACACTGCTGAGCAAATGAAAAGGTGGACAGAATATTTAGAAGACCTTCTCAATAGACCAGCTCCACAAAACCCCTCGCACATCCAGCCAGCAGAAGAAGAGCTACAAATTAACGGTGAAAGACCAACGAAGGAAGAAATAAAAAAAGCCATAAAGCTTCTAAGAGATGGAAAAGCGTCTGGACCTGATGGCATTCCAGCAGAGGCCATCAAAGCAGATATCAACACGGCTACAGAGATGTTATATAAATTACTTGGTAAAGTCTAAGAAAAGGAAGAGATACCAGCAGATTGGAAGGTAGGATATCTGGTTAAATTGCCAAAGAAGGGAAATTTACAAGAGTGCACAAATTATAGATGAATAATGTTACTTTCAGTGTCAGGAAAAGTATTAAACAGGATTATCATTGAAAGATTAAAAGAGTCAATAGACAAGAAACTGAGAAATGAACAAGCAGGTTTTCGAGAGGTCACAGCAATTGGGTCTGAAAATGCACAGGGAAAAGACAAAGATAATGAGAATAAATGCAGGTAATGATAACAGGGTTGAACTTGAAGAAGCACCAATACAAGATCTAGAATCGTACACATATCTTGGCAGCAATATAGACAAAGTTGGAGGGACAGACTGTGATATCAAAAAAAGAATACAAAAAGCAAGAGGAGCTTTCATTGCATTGGGAAATATATGGAGATCAGAAGAAATCGGATCCAACACGAAAATAAGAATCTTCAACTCAAATGTGAAGTCAGCCCTATTGTATGGCTCTGAGACATGGAGAACAACAAAGACAACTACCAAAAAGCTACAGACTTTCATAAATGCGTGCTTGCGTAGAATACAGGGATTAACATGGTATGACAAGGTTACCAACGTGGAACTGATGACAAGAACTAGACGAGTGCCAGTGGAACAAGAGATGAGAAGAAGACGATGGCGATGGATAGGACACACACTGAGGAAACCTGTTGATAGCATTACAAGGCAGTCTTTGTTCTGGAACCCCCAGGGCAAGAGAAGCAGAGGTACACCAAGAAGCACATAGAGAAGAGAGCTGGAAACAGAGGTGAAAATGATAAGGAGAACCTGGAAAGAACTTGAGATGATGGCACGTGACAAGAGGACGTGGCATGTGTTTGTTGAAGGCCTATGCTCCTTTGAGAGTGGTGGGTTATGAATGAATGACCATACCTGCTCATGTATTGTATTTGTTTACTGTTCACAGACCTCAGGTGTCCCTTTTTATTTATTTCAATATCATTTGCTTTCACGTTGTGTTTCAGTTCACCTCAAGCCTCACCTTTCTCATAAGTGACTGTCGGATGTTGGTAAGTGATTAGACTGTGGTCTGGCAACAAAATACGGTTGCTTTACAATAGACAGTTGGTAAAATGTGAATCACTGAACAGCATGGCATGGCTTGTTATTGATGAGTTCTAAAATTTGACAAGATTCTTTTTGACTAGTTTACTGTTAATTGCGTGCCAAGATTCGTGAGAACCGTCTGAAGCATGTGCTGCTCACTTGTCCAAAACCTCAAAGACGAAATGCAGACGAACAGAGCCTAAAAAATCATGCAGCTTCCTTAGAAAGGGTAGAGGACAGTCGTGGAGTGAAAGTTAATTTATTATTCTATCTTGCCAGAATTGCTTCACCCATCCTTTTCTATTTATCGAAGGACCGCATACCCCTGTCTCAGACTAGGCTTCTGTAGCGAAGAAAGCTTCCTCTAGTTGTCAGTTTGTTTTGCGACCGCAAAATCGTCTGTTAATCTGAGCCACTCACGTCTGTTGTTTTTCTGTTGTCTAGTTTTCAACTTCTTTATTATTCACGAGTGCCTGAACACATACCTTTATGTGTGTAATATTTATTTACTGAACAACTCTAACCCTTATCACATATCAGCCATTGACCTGAGGCTAGCTTTTAAATTAACTGTTGTTTCTTCCTTCACTAAAGCGTGCTGGTGGCAATTTTAAATCCTGGAAACTGACAACTGCCGGGAAAGAAAAGATTTCTGCTTAACCAATCTGTGGCTATATATTACCAGCCTAGACACACACAAATCATCATCAATTGTGCAGAACTACATAACCGTCAGCCTATAGAGACACGACAGCGACGTTAAGCTTAAGATTTTTCTGGATAAAACATAAGTTAACGAGGTAATGCTTATTCTTGAAGAGTAATCCGGATATCGTGCATTCTGAAGACGCACAGAAGACATTCTTCAACTCACCAATGATACCTGAAAAATTCAGCACAAATGCTGTGCGTGGAGTTTACATGAACTACTCATATGGCAGAACATTAGAAATATGAACTATTAAAGAATTTTGTACTTATTACCAAGCTAACATTCAATCAATGAACATGACCCCAACAGCAATACTCAAACTAAATTTAAAAATATACAGAATTCTGACAGCTTAGAACATATAAATATTTTTATTAAATAAATCTACACACAATAAAATAATAACCGCACTAGCTTTGAAGGGCTAGTGATCTCATTTCACAACAATAAAATAAAGAGCAAAGAGTAATCGTATTAATTCAAAACAAAGTGCACATACACGTACAAAAGAAAAAAATCTGACATGGGTGGCACCCAGTCCTCTTGTTCGAAGACGGCTGCTGCTTTTTGGTTAAATTACTCAGGAGAGATATACCTTCTAGACTGTAGAAATCACTAATTAACGATACTCATATACACTACACTATTATTCCACAGTCAGCCTAGATACTCCACACCCTTAAAGAAAAATTACATTCCGTCACTGTAAAGAATATCTATAGGCTGTGGTAAGAAAACTTATCCCGTACGCAGCTAATGAGAATATTGTAGATTAAGGCTCTCAGTGCAAAGAACTCATCAACCAATTGATGTATTGCTAGCGCCCTAGGTGTGTGGTTGAAATATCAAGTAAGGGCGTTACGAGATTAAGTCCAGATTGAGAGACTTCAGCTGATCAAACTAATTTTGACTTGTGAACGGAAAACAAATGCTCACGGGAGAGGTCAAGGACGCACTACACAGGCAAAGTAAAGATTTAATGAGACGACTTTGCAGTGATATAATAGATTAACTACTACTCTCTGAATGTATGCACTGATGGATAGGAGTAGCAATCGGCTATAGCATGTGCCGAAGTAAAGGGATGGCTAAGAAAACAGCAGTCTGTTCCGTGGCACTGGGTGATTTAAGGAAGCCTCTGTAAACAAACAAGTAGTCAATATCCTATTAATAACACGCGTCGGACATGCCTATTTATTTCACTTTCGCACATAAGAAACAAAACAAACCCTCACGCTTTACACTCCCCTTTTCTTTTTGCATTGTTTGCCCTAATGCATCAGGCTCACAAATGAAGTCCCGCCCTCGTATCGATTAAAAATCGTTCACCGCGCGCTTCCGTGGCGGTGTTCGCTGGCTAAACGACAAACGATTATTTACATCTTAGGTCACGTACTGGCCTAATTATTCCACACACACAGTTAGCTTACAAGCTAGTAATGGTCGAAAAAGATTTAAGATTATACACGCATAATAATAATAATAGCCCCTTCAGTCATAACTGACTCTGGGAATGCGCCCCTGAAGTGACAGCTCTCAGCTACTTATTTTCCTGATGTTTTTGACATTTTCTTCTCGGCTTGTTGTGTGAGCTTCTTACCGCCCAATCTGAGGTGGCGCTGTAAATACCATTGCCACTTGTTGCGATCGCCAGCTTCATCCTCCCACGTTGCTGGATGTATGTCCAGTGCCCTCATATCTCTCTTGCACACATCTTTGAACCTCCGCTGCGGTCGCCCAACTCTTCTTTTGCCATCTGCTAGTTGCCCGTAGATGTTATCTTTCGGGATGCGACCATCTTCCATGCGGCGGACATGGCCAAGCCAGCGTAGTTTGCGCTTACATCACCCTGTAATTAAGAGTTGCCCGATGGATCATTTCTCCAGAAAGTAATTAAACCAGATTAGTTACAAAAGTAGCAATGCTCTTTCACTCAGTATTTTAGTAGACTTTGTTCACTCTGGATTATTTTCAATCACACAAGTTTTACTAACGCAATCCACAAAGATAAAACTTGCCGACATTTATCTCTTGGACATCACAACAAAGGTACGTATTCTATTAGAAAAAAAAAAATTCTTAAGTCTTTGATAAGGGTAGTACTTGCTTCTTCGTAGCTGCGTATATATCAGAGCCTGTTGCAATGTGTAACTGGTCAACTCTAATAACCGGGCACAGTGTCAGATATACAGGTCATCTTGACCTGGAACATAATGAGGCCCCGACAAGAATGCATTGTTGATAATGAGTGTTGCAATACATGTCCATACGCGAATGTGTATACTGTTCTGGAGTTGACTGAAGATACAAACACTCATACATGCGTATCTAGAAATTACTGATGCAGACTACCGTGGAACGTTTCAATAGTTTAATTTAACGCACACACTTGGACAGAACGGGTACAGTTACAGGAACACAGGTCGACATCAATAGCATATTGTTGACCCACGGTGTACAATAATAAATTGGCATTCATGTTGAAGAAAATCATCAAATCATAATGGAACATCAGTATACAAGCATTCAGAGTTCCATAAGTTATATAAATATTCATGAGGCCTTACTGACTAATCATGTCAGTTAATATACAAGGTTCCAACTTGATTCCTAGATCGAACCTCTTTAGCATAAACGTACCTTGCATTCTAGCCAAGATTCCGTTAAATATAGTTCATCCAATATTTCCTGAGAAACGTTAAACTACCAATAGTAGGTTTTCCTTTCATAAGTATGATCTCTTTATCATCACGTGATAATAAGGGCGTCCCTGTTCTCTGGTAAATGATCAACAATAAATAGCATTCCAAAATGGCTTCTAGTCTTGTGAGCCTCGCTCACGATAATGAGGCACAAGGAAGCTTTATAAAGATTCAGTTCATGAACATAACTGTTTCTATAACATTCAGCATATTCTTTCCTCAAAGTTGCTGTATATATACATAATCAGTGTTGCTAGAGAATATATCGTTCCGACATACTGACATGGTTCAATTCATGTAGCTGTCTGTCCATATTAGGCCTAGGAATGGAAAAAGTTCGGTAAACAGGTTTTTTTACCTTGGCATAGAAAAAAACCACTAGCAAACACAGAAACGCTCTTCTCCTCGCGTTATGGAATGAACACTAGGGAACTCATGGATTTAACCATCCCAGAAGAAAACTATCTTCGTTCCCATAATCAGAAAAAGAGATCACAAAGTTCGGGCAGGTCTAAGACGACGTCCCGCCATAGGCTTCTACATCACCGAAGACCTACCTAACGTATCTTTATGCGCCGAAAAGCACCTGACCCTAAAATACAGTACAAAGAAAATAGTCCGACATAGACAACAAAACAATAACCCGGTATAAGACCGAATCGTCTCCAACAGACACTGAGTAAACATAGACTCGGACCATAAACATCCCTGCCTAAACTTAAGCAAGAATAATCTGTTTTCTGTCCGAACAAAGAATAGAATGAACGGAGTCTAGATCCATCCGCCAAATCAATATTCAAGAGAGATCACCCACACAAACAAAAGTATGAATTAATCGTGGGTGCTATAACTTTGACCATGAGAGCGCTTCAAAATATATACTGTTCATCAAATAGTCATACAATACATTTGTATGCCTACCTACCAACCTACAGTAATCCGCTGCGTCGCATAATTCCATACAAAAATATGTGCGCAACAGATTACCACACCCCCCGGGAAAAAATGGTACATTTTTTTAAAAATACATCTAGGAGCAACATACAATACGCTCGCAACGCACGAATAACAATGCGCAGATGATAAGCATTCCAAACAAATATAACGCCTAATGTGAGGCTAAGTCGTCCTATGAAACGACAAGTGAGAATATATCTCGAGATCTCAGAGAAAGTATTTCTCTAAGTATAAATATTTTCAGAGAGGTGTCACCAACGCTTACTACACTACTGGCACTGCCACAATTTATACAATAGTTTATCCAATAATTTCATATTAGATATCTTAAAGTTCATGATTACCAAAGAAGAAACCATAAAAAAGACCCTGCGGTGAATATACATCAATGAGCCGCTAAGTAGTGATACAATCAATATATCATACATTACATATGTGTATATATTTTAATATAACGAGAAAAAAATGTAGTAGAGTTAAACCTGAAGATCTAACAGTTAGGTGGAATCATGTGGGAATCTAGACAAAATGTCTGCCATAACATTTTCTGAGCTACGGATAGCTCGCACCGAAAAATGAAAAAGCTGAAAAGCAATCACGTATCGCGTTGATCTCGCGCTCTTCAGATTTTTACTTTGAATAGCTGTAAGAGCTTTCTGGTCAGTTTCTGCAATGAAATGCGCGCCAAGAAGAAATCTTTGAAGTTTAAGAATTGACCAAACCATAGCCAATAATTCACGGTCCAGGACCGAGTAATTCTTCTCTGCGGCATTTAGTTTTCGAGAAATATACATCACAGGATGCAGAGTTCCAGAGTACTCTTGCATTAGTGCCGCTCCAATCCCTGTGGATGAAGCGTCACTACGGAGAACAAATGTCTTATCTTTAGTAGGTAACACTAATATAGGTGCAGTAGAAAACATGGTTTTGATCTTATTCAAAGAGGATTGACATTCTTGAGTCCAATGGACTATATTAGGAGATCCTTTCTTTAGCAAGGAAGAAAGAGGTGCCATGATCGAGGACAGATTCGGAATGAATCGTCCATAAAATTGTATGAGACCTAAGAGACTTCGCACTTGCTTTTTAGTCTTAGGAATAGAAATGTTAAGTATTTTACTTGTATTATGGTCCTCTGTCTTTAGGAAACCATGACCGACCCGGTGACCTAAGAAAGCAATTTCGCTAAAACCAATACAGGCTTTAGAGGGTTTCGCTGTCAAATTATATTCGCGTAGAGTAGATAGTAATTCAACTAACCCCGAATAGTGATCTTCCCAAGTATCGCTGAAAAGACAGATATCGTCTAGGTACGCAATGACATCTGACCGATAAGATAGCATTCGACGCATCATGCGTACAAATGTAGCTGGTGCGTTCATAAGGCCGAAAGGCATGAAATTCCATTGAAAAAGGCCTCTAGGTGTAGAAAAAGCAGTAAAAGGTTTGGCGCGTTCAGATAGAGGAACTTGCCAATATCCTTTAGACAAATCAAGTTTAGTGAAAAAATGAGATTTAGAAAGCTTAGTAAGTAGCTCTTCTAGTAAAGGCATAGGTTCAGCATCAAACTTCGTAACTTGATTCAATTTGCGATAGTCAACGCAAAGACGGATGTTATTGTCTTTTTTCCGAACAATAACCATCGGCGAAGAATATGCGGAAGTGGATGGCTCAATTATTTTTAATTCTATTATTTCATCCAATTCCTTCTCAACCTGTGCTTGAAAATGTATAGGAATAGGATAAGGTCTGACTCTAATAGGATTATGGTCAGTTAGAATAATGTCATGTTCAATGACATGAGTTTGTCCAGGAATGTCAGTAAGGACATCCTGAAATGTTTGTAGCATAACCGAAACTTGTTTCTGTTCTCCTAGAAATAAATCGGGAGAAACAGTAACATTTTTCCAGGATTCACTAGAATGAAGTGGAGTCATCGGAAACGGAAGATTAACATCCGAGAAACTTGTTTCCTCATCCTGTATTACAGACAGCGATGAGTAATGACCATGTTAGACTGGTGAATCGTCCGTTGCCTGGAAAATAGGCTGCACATAATCAGGACGTTCATGGAATTCCGTAAGCATATTGATGTGGAAGGTTTTATGCTTTCCATCAATATCAACAATGTAGTCAACATCGGAAATTTTCGAGATTATATCGTACGGACCTTTCCAAGAAATCAGAAGTCTGTTTTCCCTACAAGGTAGCAAAACAAATGCTTTGTCACCAGGAGAAAGTAGTCGTAAGGTTCTTTTCTTATTGGCAAATTGCCTTGCCTTCTGTTTAGCAAATTCAGAAGAAGAAGTTGCCAATTTGCATGCTTCGATAATCTTTTGTCTCAACGCGATGACATATTCGTAAGAAGATTTTGTGTCATCGGTAATATTATCAGCGGTTATGAGATCATGAAGCAAAGACATAGGGCCGCGCGGTCGCGCGCCAAAGACAAGTTCAAAGGGAGAAAACCCTGTATGTTCATTGGGGACCTCTCTGTAAGCGAAGAGGGCCGCGGGTAAAACCCTGTCCCAATCTTGAGGATGATCCTCAGTTATCTTCCCTAGTAAGTTCTTGAAAGTTCTATTTAGCCGTTCGACCATCCCATTGGACATAGGATGATAGATACTACTCAAAGATCTCTCTATCTGTAGAGTAGACATTACTTGAGACATGGTATGCGATATTAGTTGGGTGCCATGATCTGATAATATTTCTCCGGGGAATCCCAGACGAGAAAATATAAGCCAAAGAGCATCTGCAATATCAGCAGTAGTAATGCTCTTCAGAGGAATAGCCTCTGGCCAACGTGTGCACATGTCCACACACGTTAAGATAAACTGATGTCCTCTAGCAGATTTGATCTTAAATGGACCAATTATGTCTATCGCCATTTTCTGAAATGGTCGAATAGGAATGTCTGCAGCCTGAATAGGTGCAGCATGGCGTGGACCTTTGGATTTGACTTCTTGACATACTATACAAGATCGACAATAAATCCGTATGTCTTTGTTCACAAAAGGCCAAAAGAAAGCCGCAAGAACTCTTGACTTTGTACGGGGAAAACCCATATGTCCAGCACACTGAGAGTCGTGTGCGTGTTGCAAAATTTTAACTCTCAAATTCTTAGGAACAAGAATCTGAGAATGACTTGACTTAGCGGAGTCTTGCACCATACATACAAGTACGCCATTCTTCATTGTAATCCAAGACTTACGCTTTGTATCTTTATTCGGATGACCTTTTGTTGCAAGAGTGAAGAATTTCTTTAGAGTCGGATCATCTTCTTGCTGTTTTATAAACGATTCACGAGAAATTACCAAGGGATCATCTTGGTTATGCACTTCATTATCTTCAGTAGGTGAAGATTGAGGCACATTAAGAGCTTGAGCTCTAGTGACTACAGCATTAGCAGTTTGCATATTTTGTTTTTCCCAAACGGAAATTTGTTGCGGAGTGCATTCTTTGACTCCGTGAATACGACCGATGATAAGATCAGCGATCGGATTCGGCAGAAGACATGCGTGTACATCTCCTGTAAAGAAAGGAGTAGCAATCCTAATGATAGCAGTAGAGTATTTCTCTAAGGTGCCGCCAAATGTCACACATTTGACTATTTTCCCTGTGGCACAAGAAGGATCTACAAGCGATTGCCTAACACCAATTGTGGTGCATCCAGAATCAAAAAGAACTGAGACTGGATTGTCATTTACTAAACCTTTATGTAAGACAAGAGAACCTCTTCCATCATGCGCGACTGACGCAGGAAGAGCGGGAAGAGGATGGCCACAACTTAAAGTGGACACCGTAGTTGGTTCAAATAATGTTTTGCATTGGGGCACTGAGATGCTCTCCCAAAATCAAAAGCGGAACATGCCATATTATTAGCATCATTATTATCTTTAGTCTACTTATGGGCTTCCTGTGACTCTTGCTGTGCAGAGTTTCCATGATAATATGATTTTATGTTTTTTGGTATGGTGATCTACCTCGATTATTATTATTGCCTCTGTAATCATTATTATTCCCTCTATTGTAACCCCTATTTGGGTTTGAGTCATAATTCTCATGGTTACCATCATTATATTGATTATAATGAGTATCTCTATAATTATAGTCTTGTTGTCTCCATGATGGATGACTTGGATAGTTCCTATAATGACTTCCTCTGCGGAAGTTCCTATAATTATGAGCACCTCTAAATCGAGGGCTGTCGACTTGTCTCCAGGTCTTCGCAGAAGAACCCTGAAATGATTGGTTTCCTTGGTTTTGATAACTATTATGGTTACCTTTTTTTTCCCAAACTTGTTTTGTGGTCCTTGAAATTTGTGTGAATAATTTGGGTTGTATGGTGTTGCAGAAGCAACCGGCATACTTTCCTTAACCTTAGCGTTGCTAAAAGCTATGTCCGGATGTGCCGTGACGTATTGGTCACAATATTCCTGCATTTCTTTTAGTGTCTTGGGTTTACGCTCATGTAGGAATTCAAGGAATAGTTTACTTATGCTTGACATAAATTTGTCTCTGAGCAATAAGTCCATAAGTGCGTCATATGTCTTTTCTATTTTGGACAGCTCAGTCCAACGATTAAATGTAAGACGTGTCCTTGCAATGAATTCTGAGAATTCTACCCCTCATTCAGGTACCATTCTCTTAAACAACATACGATAACCTTCCTCAGTTAACTGATACTTTTTTAATAAAGCTGCTCTAATTACATCATAATTATCCTTGTCAGCCTCTTCAACCAAACTTAAACTAGTCAGAGAATCACCCTTCAAATTTTCTGATAACTGGTTAGCATATTGTGATTTATCCACGTTATTAGTTCGACAAGAGCGTTCAAAACGATCCAGCCAGAATGTAATATCGTCACTGGAAAAATTGAACGGTGGTACCTTGACCTTATAAATAAAAGGTTTACTATCATTACCAGTTGACTGATTAACAATACCCATATTTGTCAATTTCATCTTTTCTAATTCAAATGCTAACAGTTCTTTTTGATATTCATGTTCTCTCATTGTTTTTTATTCTTCAGCTTCTGTCTAATCTCTTTTGTTCAGCCTCAAATTTTTTTTCTTTCATCTGAAGCTTTCTCTCCTCAGCAGCAGCTTTTTTCTCCTCAGCAGCAGCTTTTCTCTCCTCAGCTTGCATCTTCAATCTTAAATTCTCAGCATCTATCCTCTTCTGTTCAACTTCTGCCTTCCATTTATTTTCCTCTTTTTGCCTTTTTTCTTCTGATTTTAATACCATGGCAAATTGAGCAGTTCCAAACTCCTCTAATTCCTTACCAGACTTATCAAGGGATTTCCCTTGTGCAATAAAGTATTCCAATGTAGACATGATGTCTAATAATGATAGCAATCAGTTGACAAAAAATGTAATCTATTTCCAAGTAAACAGGAACAAGTTCTCAATGAACTTGATTAATTAGTTCACAATCCCAATCTCTGTGGGAAACAAGCCTTACAAAGGTCTTGTATATTTCCTTGTACATTAATAATAATAATAATAAAGTACTGGTCTATACTATAACATACGTGTACTCAACTATTTTATATCATATGTCAACCAAAGACATTAACAAAGGACAAGCATAAAAGACAATATGAAAACAATTGCAGAAATCAACTAAGTAAAAAAAAGAAATCAATGAAAATAATCACAGAATCTGTGACGACAACTGCAATGGAATCAACAAGACAAATAACGTCACAGTGTATAAATATAATGGTGTATAGAAATAAATGACAGAAAAGGGGAGATCTAAAAATACAAACAGATCAAACAAAACTAAGGAACACAAAATTATTAACAAAAACAACGAAGAAATGAACACCTCATCACAATTAACAAAAATAGCAACAGGTGTTGCAAGCAAATTTTCAATTACGAAAATTGCTCCTAAAGAATGCTATATATGACCTCTTACGTGGTATACCATATAATAGTCCTCACCTCACAACATAGACACACATAAAAATTAATAATATATAACATTTAACATAAATACATATAGCATAAATACATGTGTAATATAATAACATGTATAATGCGATGTGTTGCAGAAAAGAATGTGTTGTGTAGAAGGCTCAGTTTTCCAGAATTAATGGCACAGTCATTCTAATCACAATAAATAAACTGCCACTTTATTGAATTACAAATTCTGGCCTTAAATATGTTAAAGTTCCACACAATATATATAATAATGAATGAAGATCCACCGTTGAAAGGGAACTGCAACAACAAAACAGTTTATGGCTTTCAAAGCTATCAGCTGTGTAGTAATGTCTGCTTGACATAAACAATGTCTGTACTACAAAATGTTACCAAGCGCTGACCTGTGTATGAATGTCAACAAAACTCTGGCTTAATTACTGCCTTCGCTCGATAGGACTGGTCATGCTGACATCGACTTTATAGTTGTACTGTAAACTTGCTGTGATGTCCAACGACAAATGTCAACAAGCGTTGACCTAGATTCAGTTTTCGTTTCATAGGTCACGTGAGGAACTGTCAAACAAGTGTAGACTATCACTGCTGGTGTGTCGTATCATGCGTCAGGGAAACAAACTGGTATCAGTAGCTTCTGGCAATGTCTACTGTGCAGGTTAAGCCCAGAAATCTGGCCTACCACATTGATAAGGGTCGTACTTGCTTCTTCGTAGCTGCGTATATATCAGAGCCGTTGTAAAGGTGTAAGGTGTAACTGGTCAACTCTAATAACCGGGCACAGTGTCAGATATACAGGTCATCTTGTCCTGGAACATAATGAGGCCCCGACAAGAATGCATTGTTGATAATGAGTGTTGCAATACATGTCCATACGCGAATGTGTATACTGTTCTGGAGTTGACTGAAGATACAAACACTCATACATGCGTATCTAGAAATTACTGATGCAGACTACAGTGGAACGTTTCAATAGTTTAATTTGACGCACACACTTGGACAGAACGGGTACAGTTACAGGAACACAGGTCGACATCAATAGCATATTGTTGACCCACGGTGTACAATAATAAATTGGCATTCATGTTGAAGAAAATCATCAAATCATAATGAAACATCAGTATACAAGCATTCAGAGTTCCATAAGTTATATAAATATTCATGAGGCCTTACTGACTAATCATGTCATTTAATATACAAGGTTCCAACTTGATTCCTAGATCGAACCTCTTTAGCATAAACGTACCTTGCATTCTAGCCAAGATTCCGTTAAATATAGTTCATCCAATATTTCCTGAGAAACGTTAAACTACCAATAGTAGGTTTTCCTTTCATAAGTATGATCTCTTTATCATCACCTGATAATAAGGGCGTCCCTGTTCTCTGGTAAATGATCAACAATAAATAGCATTCCAAAATGGCTTCTAGTCTTGTGAACCTTGCTCACGATAATGAGGCACAAGGAAGCTTTATAAAGATTCAGTTCATGGACATAACTGTTTCTATAACATTCAGCATATTCTTTCCTCAAAGTTGCTGTATATCTACATAATCAGTGTTGCTAGAGAATATATCGTTCTGACATACTGACATGGTTCAATTCATGTAGCTGTCTGTCCATATTAGGCCTAGGAGTGGAAAAAGTTCGGTAAACAGGTTTTTTACCTTGGCATAGAAAAAAAACCACTAGCAAACACAGAAACGCTCTTCTCCTCGCGTTATGGAATGAACACTAGGGAACTCATGGATTTAACCATCCCAGAAGAAAACTATCTTCGTTCCCATAATCAGAAAAAAGAGATCACAAAGTTCGGGCAGGTCTAAAACGACTTCCCGTCATAGGCCTTTCCATCACCGAAGAACTCCCTAACGTATCTTCATGCGCCGAAAAGCACCTGACCCCAAAATGCAGTACAAAGAAAATAGTCCGACATAGACAAATAAAAATAACCCGGTATAAGACCGAATCGTCTCCAACAGACACTGAGTAAACATAGACTCGGACCATAAACATCCCTGCCTAAACCTAAGCAAGACGTTCTGGTTGTGATAATCTGATTTTTCTGTCCGGGAACAAAGAATGGCGAGACATTTGAACGGAGTCTAGATCCATCCGCCAAATCAATATTCGCAAAAACAAGAGAGATCACCCACACAAACAAAAGTATGAATTAATCGGAAATAAAGGGTGCTATAACAATGTTTGACCATGAGATTTCGCTCGAGAGCACAAAAAAAAAAAAAAAAAAAGAGATTCAACAAAATATATTACTGTTCATCAAATAGTCATACAATACATTTGTATGCCTACCTACCAACCTACAGTAATCTGTGCGTCGCATAATTCCATACAAAAATATGTGCGCAACAGATTACCACACCCCCCCGGGGAAAAAAAAATGGTACATTTAAAATAAAAAAAAAAAAAATACATCTAGGACCAACATACAATAGGCTCGCAACGCACGAATAACAATGCGCAGATGATAAGCATTCCAAACAAATATAACGCCTAATGTGAGGCTAAGTCGTCATATGAAACGACAAGTGAGAATATATCTCAAGATCTCAGAGAAAGTATTTCTCTAAGTATAAATATTTCCAGAGAGGTGTCACCAACGCCTACTACACTACTGGCAATGCCACAATTTATACAATAGTTTATCCAATAATTTCATATTAGATATCTTAAGTTCATGATTACCAAAGAAGAAACCATTAAAAAGACCCTGCGGTGAATATACATCAATGAACCGCTAAGTAGTGATACAATCAATATATCATACATTACATATGTGTATATATTTTAATATAACGAGAAAAAAAACTGTAGTAGAGTTAAACCTGAGGATCTAACAGTTAGGTGGAATCATGTGGGCATCTAGACAAAATGTCTGCCATCACATTTTCTGAGCCACGGATAGCTCGCACCGAAAAATGAAAAGGCTGAAGAGCAATCGCGTATCGCGTTGATCTCGCGCTCTTCAGATTTTTACTTTGAATAGCTGTAAGAGCTTTCTGGTCAGTTTCTACAATGAAATGCGCGCCAAGAAGAAATCTTTGAAGTTTAAGAATTGACCAAACCATAGCCAATAATTCACGGTCTAGGACCGAGTAATTCTTCTCTGCGGCATTTAGTTTTCGAGAAATATACATCACAGGATGCAGAGTTCCAGAGTACTCTTGCATTAGTGCCGCTCCAATCCCTGTGGATGAAGCGTCACTACGGAGAACAAATGTCTTATCTTTAGTAGGTAACACTAAAATAGGTGCAGTAGAAAACATAGTTTTGATCTTATCCAAAGAGGATTGACATTCTTGAGTCCAATGGACTATATTAGGAGACCCTTTCTTTAGCAAGGAAGAAAGAGGTGCCATGATCGAGGACAGATTCGGAATGAATCGTCCATAAAATTGTATGAGACCTAAGAGACTTCGCACTTGCTTTTTAGTCTTAGGAATAGAAATGTTAAGTATTTTACTTGTATTATGGTCCTCTGTCTTTAGGAAACCATGACCGACACGGTGACCTAAGAAAGCAATTTCGCTAAAACCAATACAGGCTTTAGAGGGTTTCGCTGTCAGGTTATACTTGCGTAGAGTAGATAGTAATTCAACTAACCCCGAATAGTGATCTTCCCAAGTATCGCTGAAAAGACAGATGTCGTCTAGGTACGCAATGACATCTGACCGATAAGATAGGATTCGACGCATCATGCGTACGAATGTAGCTGGTGCGTTCATAAGGCCGAAAGGCATGAAATTCCATTGAAAAAAGGCCTCTAGGTGTAGAAAAAGCAGTAAAAGGTTTGGCGCTTTCAGATAGAGGAACTTGCCAATATCCTTTGGACAAATCTAGTTTAGTGAAAAAATGAGATTTAAAAAGCTTAGTAAGTAGCTCTTCTAGTAAAGGCATAGGTTCAGCATCAAACTTCGTAACTTGATTCAATTTGCGATAGTCAACGCAAAGACGGATGTTATTGTCTTTTTTCTGAACAATAACCATCGGCGAAGAATATGCGGAAGTGGATTTAATTATTTTTAAATCTATCATTTCATCCAATTCCTTCTCAACCTGTGCTTGAAAATGTATAGGAATAGGATAAGGTCTGACTCTAATAGGATTATGGTCAGTTAGAATAATGTCATGTTCAATGACATGAGTTTGTCCAGGAATGTCAGTAAGGACATCCTGAAATGTTTGTAACATAACCGAAACTTGTCGCTGTTCTCCTAGAGATAAATCGGGAGAAACAGTAACATTTTTCCAGGATTCACTAGAATGAAGTGGAATCATCGGAAGCGGAAGATTAACATCCGAAAAACTTGTTTCCTCATCCTGTATTACAGACAGCGATGAGTAATGACCATGTTGGACTGGTGAATCGTCCGTTGCCTGGAAAATAGGCTGCAAATAATCAGGACGTTCATGGAATTCCGTAAGCATATTGATGTGGAAGGTTTTATGCTTTCCATCAATATCGACAATGTAGTCAACATCGGAAATTTTCGAGATTATATCGTACGGACCTTTCCAAGAAATAAGAAGTCTGTTTTCCCTACAAGGTAGCAAAACAAATGCTTTGTCACCAGGACAAAGTTGTCGTAAGGTTCTTTTCTTATTGGCAAATTGCCTTGCCTTCTGTTTAGCAAATTCAGAAGAAGAAGTTGCCAATTTGCATGCTTCGATAATCTTTTGTCTCAGCGCGATGACATATTCGTAAGAAGATTTTGTGTCATCGGTAATATTATCAGCGGTTATGAGATCATGAAGCAAAGACATAGGGCCGCGCGGTCGCGCGCCAAAGACAAGTTCAAAGGGAGAAAATCCTGTATGTTCATTGGGGACCTCTCTGTAAGCGAAGAGGGCCGCGGGTAAAACCCTGTCCCAATCTTGAGGATGATCCTCAGTTATCTTCCCTAGTAAGTTCTTGAGTGTTCTATTTAGCCGTTCGACCATCCCATTGGACATAGGATGATAGATACTACTCAAAGATCTCTCTATCTGTAGAGTAGACATTACTTGAGACATGGTATCCGATATTAGTTGGGTGCCATGATCTGATAATATTTCTCCGGGGAATCCCAGACGAGAAAATATAAGCCAAAGAGCATCTGCAATATCAGCAGTAGTAATGCTCTTCAGAGGAATAGCCTCTGGCCAACGTGTGCACATGTCCACACACGTTAAGATAAACTGATGTCCTCTAGCAGATTTGATCTTAAATGGACCAATTATGTCTATCGCCATTTTCTGAAATGGTCGAATAGGAATGTCTGCAGCCTGAATAGGTGCAGCATGGCGTGGACCTTTGGATTTGACTTCTTGACATACTATACAAGATCGACAATAAATCCGTATGTTTTTGTTCACAAAAGGCCAAAAGAAAGCCGCAAGAACTCTTGACTTTGTACGGAAAAAACCCATATGTCCAGCACACTGAGAGTCGTGTGCGTGTTGCAAAATTTTAACTCTCAAATTCTTGGGAACAAGAATCTGAGAATGACTTAACTTAGCGGAGTCTTGCACCATACGTACAAGTACGCCATTCTTCATTGTAATCCAAGACTTACGCTTTGTATCTTTATTCGGATCACCTTTTGTTGCAAGAGTGAAGAATTTCTTTAGAGTCGGATCATCTTCTTGCTGTTTTATAAACGATTCACGAGAAATTACCAAGGGATCATCTTGGTTATGCACTTCATTATCTTCAGTAGGTGAAGATTGAGGCACATTAAGAGCTTGAGCTCTAGTGACTACAGCATTAGCAGTTTGCATATTTTGTTTTTCCCAAACGGAAATTTGTTGCGGAGTGCATTCTTTGACTCCGTGAATACGACCGATGATAAGATCAGCGATCGGATTCGGCAGAAGACATGCGTGTACATCTCCTGTAAAGAAAGGAGTAGCAATCCTAATGATAGCAGTAGAGTATTTCTCTAAGGTGCCGCCAAATGTCACACATTTGACTATTTTCCCTGTGGCACAAGAAGGATCTACAAGCGATTGCCTAACACCAATTGTGGTGCATCCAGAATCAAAAAGAACTGAGACTGGATTGTCATTTACTAAACCTTTATGTAAGACAAGAGAACCTCTTCCATCATGCGCGACTGACGCAGAAAGAGCGGGAAGAGGATGGCCACAACTTAAAGTGGACACCGTAGTTGGTTCAAATAATGTTTTGCATTGTGGGCACTGAGATGCTCTCCCAAAATCAAAAGCGGAACATGCCATATTATTAGCGTCAATATTATCTTTAGTCTACTTATGGGCTTCCTGTGACTCTTGCTTTGCAGAGTTTCCATGATAATATGATTTTTTTTTGGTATGGTGATCTACCTCGATTATTATTACCTCTGTAATCATTATTATTCCCTCTATTGTAACCCCTATTTGGGTTTGAGTCATAATTCTCATGGTTACCATCATTATATTGATTATAATGAGTATCTCTATAATTATAGTCTTGTTGTCTCCATGATGGATGACTTGGATAGTTCCTATAATGACTTCCTCTGCGGAAGTTCCTATAATTATGAGCACCTCTAAATCGAGGGCTGTCGACTTGTCTCCAGTTCTTCGCAGAAGAACCCTGAAATGATTGGTTTCCTTGGTTTTGATAACTATTATGGTTACCTTTTTTCCCAAACTTGTTTTGTGGTCCTTGAAATTTGTGTGAATAATTTGGGTTGTATGGTGTTGCAGAAGCAACCGGCATACTTTCCTTAACCTTAGCGTTGCTAAAAGCTATGTCCGGATGTGCCGTGACGTATTGGTCACAATATTCCTGCATTTCTTTTAGTGTCTTGGGTTTACGCTCATGTAGGAATTCAAGGAATAGTTTACTTATGCTTGACATAAATTTGTCTCTGAGCAATAAGTCCATAAGTGCGTCATATGTCTTTTCTATTTTGGACAGCTCAATCCAACGATTAAATGTAAGACGTGTCCTTGCAATGAATTCTGAGAATTCTACCCCTCATTCAGGTACCATTCTCTTAAACAACATACGATAACCTTCCTCAGTTAACTTATACTTTTTTAATAAAGCTGCTCTAATTACATCATAATTATCCTTGTCAGCCTCTTCAACCAAACTTAAACTAGTCAGAGAATCACCTTTCAAATTTTCTGATAACTGGTTAGCATATTGTGATTTATCCACGTTATGAGTTCGACAAGAGCGTTCAAAACGATCCAGCCAGAATGTAATATCGTCACTGGAAAAATTGAACGGTGGTACCTTGACCTTATAAATAAAAGGTTTACTATCATTACCAGTTGACTGATTAGCAATACCCATATTTGTCAATTTCATCTTTTCTAATTCAAATGCTAACAGTTCTTTTAGATATTCATGTTCTTTCATTGTTTTTTATTCTTCAGCTTCTGTCTAATCTCTTTTGTTCAGCCTCAGCTTCTCTGTCTAATCTCTTTTGTTCAGCCTCAAATTTTTTTTCTTTCATCTGAAGCTTTCTCTCCTCAGCAGCAGCTTTTTTCTCCTCAGCAGCAGCTTTTGTCTCCTCAGCTTGCATCTTCAATCTTAAATTCTCAGCATCTATCCTCTTCTGTTCAACTTCTGCCTTCCATTTATTTTCCTCTTTTTGCCTTTTTTCTTCTGATTTTAATACCATGGCAAATTGAGCAGTTGCAAACTCCTCTAATTCCTTACCAGACTTATCAAGGGATTTCCCTTGTGCAATAAAGTATTCCAATGTAGACATGATGTCTAATAATGATAGCAATCAGTTGACAAAAAATGTAATCTATTTCCAAGTAAACAGGAACAAGTTCTCAATGAACTTGATTAATTAGTTCACAATCCCAAGCTCTGTGGGAAACAAGCCTTACAAAGGTCTTGTATATTTCCTTGTACATTAATAATAATAATAATAAAGTACTGGTCTATACTATAACATACGTGTACTCAACTATCTTATATCATATGTCAACCAAAGACATTAACAAAGGACAAGCATAAAAGACAATATGAAAACAATTGCAGAAATCAACTAAGTAAAATAGAGAAATCAATGAAAATAATTACAGAATTTGTGACGACAACTGCAATGGAATCAACAAGACAAATAACGTCACAGTGTATAAATATAATGGTGTATAGAAATAATTGACAGAAAAGGGGAGATCTAAAAATACAAACAGATCAAACAAAACTAAGGAACACAAAATTATTAACAAAAACAACGAAGAAATGAACACCTCATCACAATTAACAAAAATAGCAACAGGTGTTGCAAGCAAATTTTCAATTACGAAAATTGCTCCTAAAGAATGCTATTATATGACCTCTCTACGTGGTATACCATATAATAGTCCTACACCCACAACATAGACACACAAATAATATATAACATTTAACATAAATACATATAGCATAAATACATGTGTAATATAATAACATGTGAATGCGATGTGTTGCAGAAAGAATGTGTTGTGTAGAAGGCTCAGTTTTAATTAATGGCACAGTCATTCTAATCACAATAAATAAACTGCCACTTTATTGAATTACAAATTCTGGCCTTAAATATGTTAAAGTTCCACACAATATATATAATAATGAATGAAGATCCACCATTGAAAGGGAACTGCAACAACAAAACAGTTTATGGCTTTCAAAGCTATCAGCTGTGTAGTAATGTCTGCTTGACATAAACAATGTCTGTACTACAAAATGTTACCAAGCGCTGACCTGTGTATGAATGTCAACAAAACTCTGGCCTAATTACTGCCTTCGCTCGATAGGACTGGTCATGCTGACATCGACTTTATAGTTGTACTGTAAACTTGCTGTGATGTCCAACGACAAATGTCAACAAGCGTTGACCTAGATTCAGTTTTCGTTTCATAGGTCACGTGAGGAACTGTCAAACAAGTGTAGACTATCACTGCTGGTGTGTCGTATCATGCGTCAGGGAAACGAACTGGTATCAGTAGCTTCTGGCAATGTCTACTGTGCAGGTTAAGCCCAGAAATCTGGCCTACCACATTGATAAGGGTCGTACTTGCTTCTTCGTAGCTGCGTATATATCAGAGCCTGTTGCAAGGTGTAACTGGTCAACTCTAATAACCGGGCACAGTGTCAGATATACAGGTCATCTTGTCCTGGAACATAATGAGGCCCCGACAAGAATGCATTGTTGATAATGAGTGTTGCAATACATGTCCATACGCGAATGTGTATACTGTTCTGGAGTTGACTGAAGATACAAACACTCATACATGCGTATCTAGAAATTACTGATGCAGACTACCGTGGAACGTTTCAATAGTTTAATTTGACGCACACACTTGGACAGAACGGGTACAGTTACAGGAACACAGGTCGACATCAATAGCATATTGTTGACCCACGGTGTACAATAATAAATTGGCATTCATGTTGAAGAAAATCATCAAATCATAATGAAACATCAGTATACAAGCATTCAGAGTTCCATAAGTTATATAAATATTCATGAGGCCTTACTGACTAATCATGTCAGTTAATATACAAGGTTCCAACTTGATTCCTAGATCGAACCTCTTTAGCATAAACGTACCTTGCATTCTAGCCAAGATTCCGTTAAATATAGTTCATCCAATATTTCCTGAGAAACGTTAAACTACCAATAGTAGGTTTTCCTTTCATAAGTATGATCTCTTTATCATCACCTGATAATAAGGGCGTCCCTGTTCTCTGGTAAATGATCAACAATAAATAGCATTCCAAAATGGCTTCTAGTCTTGTGAACCTTGCTCACGATAATGAGGCACAAGGAAGCTTTATAAAGATTCAGTTCATGGACATAACTGTTTCTATAACATTCAGCATATTCTTTCCTCAAAGTTGCTGTATATATACATAATCAGTGCTGCTAGATAACATGTCGTTCCGACATACTGACATGGTTCAATTCATGTAGCTGTCTGTCCACATTAGGCCTAGGAATGGAAAAAGTTCGGTAAACAGGTTTTTTACCTTGGCATAGAAAAAAACCACTAGCAAACACAGAAACGCTCTTCTCCTCGCGTTATGGAATAAACACTAGGGAACTCATGGATTTAACCATCCCAGAAGAAAACTATCTTCGTTCCCATAATCAGAAAAAGAGATCACAAAGTTCGGGCAGGTCTAAAACGACTTCCCGCCATAGGCCTCTACATCACCGAAGAACTACCTAACGTATCTTCATGCGCCGAAAAGCACCTGACCCTAAAATACAGTACAAAGAAAATAGTCCGACATAGACAAACAAAAATAACCCGGTATAAGACCGAATCGTCTCCAACAGACACTGAGTAAACATAGACTCGGACCATAAACATCCCTGCCAAAACTTATGCAAGAATAATCTGTTTTCTGTCCGAACAAAGAATAGAATGAACGGAGTCTAGATCCATCCGCCAAATCAATATTCAAGAGAGATCACCCACACAAACAAAAGTATGAATTAATCGTGGGTGCTATAACTTTGACCATGAGAGCACTTCAAAATATATACTGTTCATCAAATAGTCATACAATACATTTGTATGCCTACCTACCAACCTACAGTAATCCGCTGCGTCGCATAATTCCATACAAAAATATGTGCGCAACAGTCTTTTATTTATTTATTGTCTGAAAATTCTTCAAAACCATTTATTCTGTTTCTCTTCAATAGGTTTACAATTGGATGACAACGTAGTACCTGTTTACTTGATGTCCTAGATGCTGGATAGTTCTTAATAATGTCAGTCAGCCTTGTTGTTCTTTTTTATTTATAGTCAGTATCAATTTATTAAGGAAAAATTCAATCTGTCTAAACTTCAGAAAACTTGAACAGCTATGGTTCTCCTCTTTATCATAACCTCTGCCTCTGCAGTTCATACGATTTCTTGAAATTCAATAAGTTCGAAATCTCTTCCTTGTTTTCACAAGCTATAGTATTATGGTTCTCCTGGTGTAATGCTCTGCATTAACATCAAAACTAATTATTTGCGAAATAAATAGTCTTTCAGTAGATGTTAACTTTTTTTTTCAGTAGAATGTTAAAGGAACCCGTTACACGCCCATTGAGGCATATTGGGAATATGGTGTTTGGCCCATATTATCTTGACCATCGGCACACGAGGGGTGAAGTGGTCGGCATCACGCCGGCCGCCTTAACCTTCCCAGAGTAGCTCTGGTACCCATTAGGGGCTGGGTCGACCCAGGAGCCGTTTGTGGCCTAAAAATTTTTCCGCCTCATCTGGGGATCGAACCATAGACCACTGCGCTAGGAAGCCAGTGCACTAACCACTATGCTACCGCGGCTCCATTAGAATGTTAAGTATAATAAAATAGGCATACTCGTTATCTCTCCTTGTCGGAAACTTCACACAGAATATGGAGTAACTGATTTTAGATGTTTCTGTTTGAAAAGTGTTGGAGTTATTCTATCTTATCTTTTCTAATTCTAAAATTTTGATGAATGATATCTAAAATATTACTCTACTTGCTGCTGGTTCTGCTCTCTATTTTATCAACGTGATCTGAGTTTGTATAAACCTGTCTCTGACGTTTACATTTATCACGTGCTGTTTGCTCTGTTGACAGGTATCATATTTGATCAAATTCATGCTGACTGTATTTGCTTGGAATAGCACGTAGGTATGGAAGTTTCTAAATTAATTGTACTTACTAATATCATACAAAAGATAGGGACATTTCTTATATCATTTTGAGAATCCCTGCTGACAGAAACTTTTTCAGTCAATTAGTGTGACTTATTAATGAATCACTTTGACCCATAGGGGGTCATAATGATCTGCGCATACTGCAGTAACCTCACTCACTACATGTATTTAAAATAAACACCTAATTGGTGCAAATAATTATTGCTCTATATCGTCTGCTAAATTATTTAAAGTCTTCTGAAACATATCTAACATCGCCTGTGCGTCGCATGCAGCTGCAAATTGAATAATAAAGTTTTGTTCTATATTTGTAAATGTAAACTCGGTGTTTCTCACGAGGGGGTTAAGAGTATGTCCGAGGTAAGAAAAGCCTAAGTGAGATGCGTGACTAGATAGAAACAGAGTCACGAATGTCAATAGAGAGTGGAATTTGACAATCAGGAGAAAAGAAAGATATGCATATGTTTTAAATACTGTCTTTCCCGCCACACTCGCAACACTTTAACTGTGTTATACAGCCACTCTTCCTCGCCAAAATATAATGCATATAGCAGGAAGAATAGGTCAGGTCAACATTCAAATGACAAGTGAAATAGGAAGTAAATTATGACCGCTTAGAAAATATATGTATGTATGTGTGAAATAATTTGGGTCGATATCTGCTTCACTCCGGTAGTAATCAGTTACATTTGTTGTACTGACTAGGTTACGTGCTTTTCCATTTTCTGCACTTTTTTCCTTTTCTGCTATGTAGCAGATATTTTGTATTTTCAAACATTCTTACACTCCTGTCACTGATAAGTCGTCATGTCTGTTTGATTATCCGTTTCTCCCTGCTTTTTAAGGAACGGCTGAGATAATAATTAATCGACAACCATATTGGTTAACCTCGGGTGTGGCCGACATCAGACTACAGATTAACACTAAAATCGCCCAGCGCATTTGTTTAATCGGTGATAAGTCCAGGGTGCGTTCTCTGCCAAGATGGCAAAGAGACGGATTATATGTGCTGAAGCGACAGTCAACGAGATTACTCTTCTGTGCGACACATTTTGGACAGACATGTGTGACGGTATTGCTTCCCCTGCGTTGCAGTAGTGGTCCAACGGTGGCCAAAGCTCAAAAGTATCTAATATGGGCCTTCAAAGGTGTCTACCTTTGCACAAGATTGCTCTAGGCAGAGATGTTGAAAGAAGCGTAATGACACGTCTATTACAAGGGACTATTCACAAGATTTTCAGATAAGCAAAAACAATGCTGCATTGGCTGAACACGTTAATTCTAGAATCTGCCGACAACTTTTGTAAAGAATTAAGCAATGATTAATCTTAGCTCCTTCAAGCCCCCACCTCTGATTTACTCAGTGGAAATCTTATTATTATGGTATAGCTCTGTTTAGAGTGTGTGTAGTAAATTGAATAAGATAAACATGAAAAACATTTAAAATGTTTAAATCGAAGTTAAATTTGTAAAATTACAAATAACAACATCTGTTGTTAACAGTTGGAAAATAATTTGAATAGTTATGGATCAAGAAAAAGTTAACATCACGGTCGAGATGGGATGTATATTTTTACAAGAAGTCTAAGTGGCAGCATATATAGTGAACTTAGCTGCCAATGATGGTTCTGCTCTTTCTGATGGGTTGGTTCTTTTTTGCACTGCTAACGCTCGTCGCTTGTAAAGGTTGTCGGGTGTAGCTCGTTTCCCAGAAATGTTAGGTAGAGTCTACGAAAGTTGGTTCCATCGTCTTAAAGCGTAGGCCACTGTTCCCTTCTTGTTTCAGAGAAAGTACTTTCTGCTGGTTCCACAAAAAACTATGATGAAAGAATAGAATCGAACACTCTTCTGCGTATTGCGTTTCCCGGCACATAATAATGTGTTCCCTATTCCTGTTCCACCATCCCATTTACTCAGAATTTAACTTTATTCCCTCGAGAGAAAACTTTCTTTTCACATAAAGTGAATAGCTTTTATAGTTACTTTACATTTAAATTAAAAGATTAATAGTACAGATATAATATGTTTTCATTTACATTTCCACTGATTGAAAAGTGTTCACAATAAAACCTGAATTTATCGTCATTTATGTTCACACTGATTTGAAACTGTAAGCATTATAATTAGAATGTACATCATTTCTTTCATCTTTCCCTACCTGCTCCATATGGTACTTGTGACTACTTATGCGGTTAGTTTTACGCAAGAAACTAGCAACAAAGCAGTCACCTGCCCGTGCAGTAGTTGTTCATGAAATCATCATTCTATACGCTGAGGTTGCCAGCCTCAAATGACGTGGACATCCACTAGCTATTTTCACATATTAATATTCAAATGGTTATATATATATATATATATATATATATATATATATATATATATTATATATATATATATATATATATATATATATATATATATATAAGTTACTTCACATGTACATAATGAAATATAGAATGTAAAATCACAACTTACGCCAATCCTTGCTCACAGACATTTGCTCAGAGGAATAAAAGGCACTGGCATGTGCCTTATTTCACGTGTACTTGGGGTCGTTACTTCTCTGACTCCGTGTGTTTCCTTCAGTTTCCTCAGACAGTGACTTTCCTTATTAAAATGATAGGGATTTCCTGGGCTGTTTTTGTCAGTCCGTCAAGATTCTCCAATAAAAGGTGCCCGGTCAGATGACATGGAATTCTGAATTCTATCTTCTGGCAAGTCTGGTGTCTTGGCTCGCGATCACACAGTAGATTTGACTTACTGAAGCGTCAGGATATATTCACTGTCTAGTCCCCGCATATGTTTGTAACGAAGCTAAGACAGCGCCAATCGTTTCTAACCATTTGAGAGGGGGGGGGGGGGTGATTTCTAAATATTCTTGACATGGACAAATTTTGAACATAATGTAGATGTCAGGTCTTTTGTATAATGTATGAAAATATCCGATGCCCTGGCACGCAAACTCACCAACACATCTGTAAACGAATACGACACATGTTTTTCAGATTTAACAAATGTATTACTTTATCAGAAAGTAATCTATTCGCAGACGGGTGACTTCGATATCATTCCAGCGCTCAGGCCTTTATCGGTGATTCAAGCAAACACGCTTGCGATTGTAGGGCTAATCCTCAGCGGCCAAGCTTTGGTACATAAGAATTACCAACTACCCTGACGTTCAATATTACCTCGGACGCTTCTTACAAATATATTGTGTTTATCATCAACAAGGAGTGTCAAATGTTTGAACAAACAAACTCTCTGCTACATGGCAAACAGAAATAAAAGGGTGCGACCATTGAAAATCACGCAAATAAAATCAGCACAAAAAATAAAACTGACGACTGCCATAGCGAAAAAAAAACTGGAAAGAGAATGCCCCAAAAATCCATCTCGTTGTGACGTACGTCTAGTTCGACAAGTGAATTTTCCCTGATTTGATTGATGATTAAAGGGACTTTTAGCTTGTCATAACATTAGAACCCATGAACATTTGTTGTAACTTTGTTGTTTCGCCAGAACGAACCGATTCCACCGGGGCTCATTAAGTATGCGGCATGAGATCTAAAGACACTGAGACGATCCCCAGAACAGAGAATCTAGTTCTCGCAGGAATTTCTCATCTCCGTGCGAAAACTGAACCGCTCGCAAGATGGACCAGAGTGGTCAGAAGAAAGCGGAGGCAGCGAACAGAGCGACGTCTCGCAGGAAGATGACATGGCAGTGCAAACCAGAGTAGACGAAGAAAGCTTTCTGCAGACCTCGCACTTCTGTGGCAACCGGCAGACTTGCCCGAAAGACTGAGAAACAGGAGAGACGGAGATCGGAAGCCAGGGCAATCGCGGTTTACACGACGGCTAGAAACCTCGACTTTTCCTGGGTTCTAAAGAGGCGCTAGAATCTGACAGGTCCCACTCATCTTGAATTCCATTTAGATATATACAGACCCTGAAGAATGCAACTTTGTCACTCGTTTCGCCAGACCTTGACAGAAGCACTAGCATAGTGAAATCCTGTTTGATTCACTCTGGATACTCAACTTATTTGCAGTGAATTCTATTCTGTGCTAAACGGTATAATATATTTGTTTTAAAGTGATCAGTGGTCTAGTTCATTCATTCATTTTATTTCACTGGATTTTGTGATTAACTTAAAGCTATTAAATTAAACTTATCTTAGATAGTTCCAGTGGAATAGGTAATGAAATATCTATTATATTATTTCCCAAAATGATAGATACTAAAATGCTTAAAGTAACATTTAAAGACACGAGGGAATTTATAACTAAATTTAATTGAGTTTAGTTCTAGTTTTTACGTATGTTTTAACTATTAAATTCGCGTGGAGTTCTTCCTGAATTTTATAAAAATTATAGACGCGAGTGTATAAATAGTTAACTGTAAATTTATCGCGCTTTGGAAATGATACTTGATTTTCGGTATGAATTACATGTTTTCTATCTTTTATCTAGAGTGATCGTTTGGACCGGGTTCCTTTTTTCCATTTTTCTGTACAAGAGGGAAGGGCATATTGATCACTACTCTTCAACAACCCCCCACCCTCCTTTTTTTTTTTTTTGTATTTTGAAACTTCGATTTCTGCATGTAAATTGATAATTGTTTGTGACTCGATTTTTTAAAATGCTAAATAAAAGAAATAAAACTTTTAGCATTTGTGTTGGCAGGCCCAAACCCAAACTTTCCCATATTCGTTATCGTAGTTTGTATTCACGTCCGTCTGTGTGTCTGAAGCACCAAATCGGTGTGAGCGCAGTTGGGAGTCTGGAAATTGTCAAATAATTGTTTGTCCAGAAGAGTTTTTTTGGAGTAGAATTGAGAGGCAAATTGTCGTAAAACAGTCTGTCCTTACTCTTCCCAGCACTCTGTGAATCAACTATTTACTTCTAAAACCCTTACTATCACATAGCCTTTTCCATCATTCTCCACTCTAAACAGGACCACTATTTCTAAGACTCTTCTTCGCAAATAAATTTACGACAATTTTGGCTGGCTCGCCTGGATAAAGATATTTTTGAGTCTGATCTTTTAGTCTGAGTCTAACTAGATAGAGTGTGAGTGAGTTGTCTTTTGTGAAGTAGGGTATAATAAAAATAATTACACCCCCTAGACAACGCCTTTTTCAGTATTTGGGTCGACCACACAAAAATTTGTACAGGATTTGTTCTTTCCACAGCAGTAGGAAATTGCAGATAACAAAATATTTGGTACTTACAATTTTTCTGTGGCAGAAATATTGGAAATTTTTTTTTTCTATAAAATTGCTGGGACTGCGTGATTGCTGAACAATCACAAAAGTTTTTGAAGCGTTTGAGTTGAGCTAAGCTAAAGACAGATTGTTCTGAATTTTAAATTAAGTTAACAACGTCTCTCATCTCATAATTGACTTCAGGGGCGGAGTTATGTTGACGGAGAATTAAAACAATTTTGGAATTTTCTTTTCCTCCTTTAAATTGTTTTAATATAAATTTTTCTCTACTGTTAAGTAAAAGTAGATTGTTTCCTAGTGTAACTTACCATTTTTAGTGGCAGAGTCGCTTGCGTTAAGAGTCTTAAGTGACAATAATAGCAGCGATAAGTTTGCACAGTACAAGGTAGGAGGTAAAACAAGTAAAGTTATACTTTGTGTTTTTTTCTCGTAGCGGAATTGAGGTTTTTTTACCTCCTTGGTTCTTCTTACTATTCTCTAGTCTTAGAAGCATCCAGTTCTTTATCATAGCAGAGAGAATTAGGATAAGATCCATTCTGAGACAGGAGGCATAGGACTCAGGGTTAGAAGGAGAAGCCGCGAACCTGTTTGTCAACAGGGAACTTGAAAGGTATGACGCGGAGCAACAGAGAGAGGAAAAAGAGAAAAAGAAGCGGAATAGAGGGCAGAAGCTAGGAAGAAAGAAGCGGACGATCGTCAATTGGAGCAGAAGAAAATTGAGGCAGAGATGGAAGTTCGCAGAGAAAGAGAGAAGGAGAGACAACGCGAAGAGAGAGAGACAAGAAAAGACAGCACGAACTGGCGCTTAAGGCTTTGGACAGTCGGGGCCCTTCTACTTCGAATAATGGAGAGCCGTCTTCGCCCCAGTCTCAGTAAATGGATCTCTCCAGCACTCAATCTGCCCAATTAACTGCGATGTTTTTTGCTTTAGAGTCTTTTCCTAGCCCAATGACACCTTCCTAGACAAATTCGAGAAGCTCGCTAATCTGTATGGGTTAGAGAGTTCCCGCTGGAGTCTTAAACTCTCAACTGCATTGAAAGGTAATGATTATGACGTGTACACAAAGCTGGGAACCAACCAACATGATTACGGCATGCTAAAGTAGGCCTTGATAGAACGGTTTGAGATGACCGCCCAAAAATTTCTGCAAGTGTTCAGAAACAGCCGGAAATAGAGCACGGAAACATTTCCGCAGTTCTCTTCACGTCTCACGGGCTGTTTGACAAAGTGCATTGAATTATCTGACTTACCTCTTACATATGAGGGACTACTTGAACTTTTTCTTGTGGAACAGATAAAGTCAACTCTGTCAAACGAAACCCGTAGATTTTTGGCTGAACAGGGCGCAGTCAGGCTTGAGGACATCCTCAATAAGGCAGAACGCTATACCAATGCAATGGCCGAATTTCTTAGCACTAAACGTAAACCCACAGATGAGCTATCTCGAAAAGAAAATCTAAAGCAGTCATCCTATTCTTCCAATCCTTCTCAACACTATAACCAACGAGATAATAATACCCAGAGACCTCCCCAGCAAAATCGAAATTCTACAAAACTCGATTTCCCCCCAAAAATACTTCTGATCAACCCACCAAGCCTACGTGGAAGCGGGGCCACCAAGGTCAAGGAAAAGGAAAGACACCTATACCAGGAACGTCTGATCAGGGCAAACAAACCGGTCCAAACCGCATCGGATGTTTGCATACAGCCTCGAAAGGTAGAGTCAATGTCAGTGATTCGCAACCTGAGAAGGACCGACCCTCAACTCGAGGAACTATAATTTTGAATGGTACCTCTACTACTTGTATCTTTGACACTGGATTAAGTTTTGATTGTATTGTCGCCAGACACCTTGTCAAACCCGGTCAGGAGAAAGAGGAAACCGTCAAACTATGTGGAGTTTTCAAGAGTGATTCACCCAGGACGGTTCCTATCGCACTGGTAGAGATACACTCTGATTTTGTCAGAGGTGTTATCAAAGCGGCCATAATGGATGATCCGATCTACCCAGTTATCCTGGGATGTAGATACGTGTTTATTGGGAGACCTAAGGAGCCGATTGTGGCAGCGGTAACCACAAGAGGGCAAACTAAGATGGAGAGGGAACCATGCGCCAAATTTGTTGCCGAACAAACTGAAGGTGGCGCAACAAAGGGACCCTACTCTGGAGCCCTGCTTTAGAAAACTGCCCATGGCTAAGGACCCCAGACACAACGGAGACATCTTTTAAAAGGATGGCGTATTGTATCGTAGAACGGGCAACCCGGACACGGGGAATAACCAGCTCCTAGTACCGTCTGTGGCCTAATGGATATGAACGCAGTTTCATAATCCAGATATACCAGGTTCGAAACCCTCTGCAGGCGGTTTGGTAGCAGATCGCTTTGTGTGGATTTTTAACAATGGTATAAGCGCCGTACCGTTCAGAAAGCAATGGCAAACTACTGAATGACAAAAATTGCCTAGAAAAATCACAAACAGCCAATAAAAGCTGGGGTTGATTGCCACGTCCTGTAAAGGATAAGCAACTAACTTTTTTTAGTACCGACGCAGTACAGAAGCCAGATCTTAGAAATGGGGCACTCTCTTCCCTTTAGCGGACATATGGGACAAAACGCCAACATTCAGCGAATAAAAACCTACTATTGGTGGCCAGGAATGAACTCTGACATTATCAGGTACGTGAAATCCTGCGCCCAGTGCCAACGGGTAGCACCCAAGCACTTGACACCCCAAGTACCCATGGGGCAAATACCAATAGTAAGGACTCCATTTGAACGGGTTGCTGTCGACATCATTGGACCCCTGGAAAGGACCAAAAGAAGGAACAGGTTCATCCTGACCTTAGTCGACACTTGCACAATGTGGGCCGAAGCTGTACCGCTAACATGCATAGATTCCAAGTATTTCGCAGAAGCACTCGTGCAAATTTTTACACGGCTGGGATTCCCTCAACAAGTTTTGACGGACAATGGATCCCAATTCCGTAGCCTGTTAATGGAGGCGATCTTTAAGATCTTGAGGGCCAAACATATCCACACAAGTCCCTACCATCCGGCCGGAAATGGGCTCGTGGAACGTTTTAATGGCAGCCTCACCATGATGTTACGTAAGCTGGGTCAGGAGAAACCGGAAGACTGGGACCTATATATATCTGTTGCCTTATTCGCCTACAGAGAGGTACCCCAAGCGTCTACAGGATTCCTGCCTGCTACACTTTTATTTGGCAGACCTATTAAGGGGCCACTGGAAGCCTTACTTCGGTCCCTGACAGACCAAAAGGCTGACGAGACAGTCGTCTCTGCAAGCAAGTATGTATCTGAGCTCAAGGAAAGTTTAAAGCTAGTATGGGATCTATCTACGACCAACCTTAAGAAAGCCCGCGCTAAACATACTAAAAGATACAACAAAGCTGCAAAAGAGAGAGAACTACAACCAGGGGAGAAAGTTTTGCTGCTACCTCCAACCGGAAGCAATAAACTTCGCATCGGATGGCAAGGGCCGTTTACCGTCCTTAAAAAGATCTCACGCACTAATTACAATATCTCCATTAAAGGAAAGGAGAAGGTCTTCCACATAAATCCGCTTAAGAAATATCTGGAAAGACCAGTGCCATCCTCCGAGCATCTCCTGGCTGTCGCCATAGCAATGGAAGACGAGGATGATGATGATGGTTGCATGGAGTATCCACTGCAACCCACAGAATCCTTTAAAGATGTCAAGTTCGGCGACAATCTCTCAGTAGAACAACAAACAGAAACCAGGGCGCTACTGAAGCAGTACAGTGCAGTCTTAACGGATGCACCTGGTCGAACAAATCTCATCGAATTTGACATGAAATTAACAAACGAGACCCCTGTTCGTACCAGAGTTTACCCCATCCCGTATGCTAAAGCTGATGCACTTCGCGGAGAGATAGACAAGCTGCGGCAAGCAGGATTTATCAGCGAGTCGACAGCTCTTTATAGTTCGAGTGTAGTGCTGTTACAGAAGCCCAGTAAGGAAGTTCGGCTGTGTATAGATTACCGGCTGCTAAACGCGGTAACTGAATTTTAGCCCGAACCTCTCCAAACCAACTCCGCCAATGCCGGTCCCAAGCCCGGATGAAAAAGGAGGAGGGCGGCCTGCATGGAGGCCGTAAGGAGGCAGCCCCTCCACCATGCAAAGGCACAACAGGCCAATCACCTGTTTGCTTTAAATCATGATTACGCGAACTACAAGAGAGAAAACCGGACTGATTCTAAAGGCGACGAACTGGAACGGACTACGGACTACGACTTATGGAACTTGGAACACAAGAAGTATAAATGGGAAGGAAGAGGAGCTGGTGGAAGAGATGAGGAAAGCAAAACTAGAAATCCTGGCTATAACGGAAACGAAGAAAAAAGGACAAGGAGTCATGGATCTCGATGGCAACACGTTGCTCTACAGTGATGTACCCATATCTGAAAGAGCTAAAGGGGGCGTGGGTTGCATTGTGGCCCAAAATCAAAAAGATAGTATCAAGGGATGGAACTTTGTCTCGGAGCGCATTATGGTTGTAAAACTAAAAGAAGGAGAAACCATAGTCAACCTGGTCATAGTGTATGGGCCAAATGAGGATGAGAGAGCAGAGGTCAAGGAGGAATTCTTCGAGCTGCTTCAAAGGACAGTGGATGACTGCCTAGATGAAGTTATTATGCTCGGAGATTTTAATGCCAGAGTTGGAAAAGACCATGCTAGATGGGGTGGAGTTATCGGAAGATATGGAGAAGATACTCTCAATGACAATGGAAAGCGACTCCTTAGATTCTGCAGTGAGCAGAATCTGATCATTACAAACACAAAGTTCCCCCATAAGCGCATACATGCATACACTAGATGTGAACCAACCAAGAATGAGAAGTCAGTGATCGACTATGCCATTGTTCGGAGAAGCTCATTCAGATATGTCCGAGATGCAAGAGTCTGGAGGGGGCCAGAGATTGGAAGTGATCACTACCTGCTAGCAATCAAACGAACAACTGAAAGAGTTGCTCAGCCTAGGAACTGCCCAACATCACGCAAGAAACCAAGTAAACGAGCAGGAGAAATGAGCATTAGGACCTACAAGCTGAGAGAGCCAGAAATTAAGACCAGATATCAGGGGCTTATTGCTACAGCAGTGAGCAACACAGAAGAACGACCTGATGACTTGGAAACCCTCTGGAATAAATTCAAGGATATCATAAAGACAGCTGCTGCAGAAGCATGCGGTGAAGTCCGACTTGGGAACCAGAGAAAGAGGACACCTTTGTGGACAGAGGAAGTCAAAGAGAAAATAAGAGAGAAGAAAATGGCATGGAAACAATACTTAGGAGCTAAAAACACAACAGGACAAATGGAAAAATATAGAGAATATGTGACACTCAGAACAGAAGCAAAGAACAAAGTGCTAGCAGCAAAACAGAAGTCCTGGGAAGAATTTGGAGAAAAGCTAGAAAAAGATGCACAAGAAAACCAGAAATTGTTCTATAAGACCCTAAAAAACATGAGGAAAGAAAAACAATGCCCTCTCAAATTTATAAAGGACAAGCAAGGCAAATTGCTTACTGCCCCGAAGGAAGTAATGGAAAGATGGAAAGAATATTTCTCAGAACTCCTGGATGGTGAGCATGATGAAGCATCAGAAATAATAAACACTAGCACAGAAGAGAAAACCAATGATGGTGAAGATGACATAAAGATGGACGAACTGAGGGCAGCACTGGAGAAAATCAAGATGGGCAAAGCAGCAGGGCTTGATGGTATATCACCAGAAATGGTTAAGTACATGGGAGCATCAGGCGACCTATTACTCTTAAAGGTCCTACAGGCAGCATGGTGCAACAAGACCATACCAAAAGATTGGGAGATTGCCATCATAACACCAATTTTCAAAAAGGGTGACAATCGACAATGTGGAAACCATAGAGGCATATCCCCCCTGGAGCAAACTTTGGGACTTTTTGGCAAGGAAGAATATTCCAGCACCTCTGATTCATGCTATACAGAGCTTCTACAAGTCTTGCAGAAATTATGTGAGGACAGCAAACCATAAGTCAGAAGAGTTCAGGACCACCACTGGTGTAAGACAAGGTGATATCCTATCACCTTACCTCTTCATACTCCTTATGGACGATGTCATCAAGGCATGTAAGGAGAGAACAAGAAAGTATTCAGTGGGATACTGGAAGATGAGACAGGTCTATATTTTGGAGCTGGCATTTGCTGATGATGTTGCCCTGATTGCTAAATCAGAGGCACATCTCCAATCCAACCTGCAAGTCTGGAAGGAAGAGCTGGAGAAGAGAGAAATGGTCATAAGCAGCTCTAAAACAAAATCCATGGTGATATCACGAGAAGAAAGAAAACATCAGATTAAGTTGGGAGAACAGGTCCTGGAGCAGGTCGACCACTTTAAATATCTCGGAGCTATTATAGACCGAAAGGGAGGCATCAAAGAAGAGTTGGCCACTCGAAAAGCAGCGGCTGGGAGACTTTTTCAGGCCATAAATCGTGGATTCCTCAGCAAGAAAGAGGTTGGTAAGAAAACGAAGATGGCTGTATACCGCTCCACCTATGTCCCAGTCTTGACATATGGATGCGAGTCGTGGGCAATGACTACAACCCACAAAAGCCAGATCCAAACCTCAGAAATGAGGTATCTGAGGAAAGTGGTTGAAGTAACAAGAAGAGACATGGTCCGCAACCAGACGATCCGTCAAGGCCTAAAATCCCATCCGCTGCAGACCCAAATAGAACAGTCCCAACTAAGATGGTTTGGCCATGTCTGCAGAATGGGAGAAGATCGGCTACCACGACAAGCATGGGAAACAAAGAGCCAGGGATCCAGACCTCTTGGACGACCCAGAGTCCGCTGGGAGGACAACATTAGACAATCTTTGAAGGACCGAGGACTAGAATGGAACCAGGCCAGGAAGAAGACAGCTGATAGAATGGTCTGGCGCTCTCTCTTCCAAACCTCTACACCTCACGGTAGAAGGGGAACGACTAAGTAAGTAAGTAAGTAAGTATTTCTCCAAACCGTTTCTGAGTTGTTCACTAAGCTCAGCAAAGCAACAATTTTCTCCAAAATTGACCTGAGTAAAGGTTATTATCAACTACCAGTCAAGGAGAAAGTTAAACCTTTGTTAGCTTTCAGCACTAGTGAAGGACATTACACATTTAATGTGATGCAGTTCGGATTGCATAACGCACCAGGAGTGTTTACCAGAATGATGAGAAAGCTTTTAGAACCTTTGCAAAGTCTCCACATCCATAATTTCATGGATACCATCTTAATTGCATCGGAAATCTACGAAGAACATATTGCTACGGTTGCTATGCTGCTCAGGAGACTACAGGAAACTTGTCTCACAGCCAGACCTAGCAAATGTCTCATCGGGTTTGAAAAGCTGGACTTCCTGGGGCATACTATTTCTCACGGCTGTAGTTGGCCTATTAAGAAGAACGTGGAGAAATAGCGGCAGCAAAAAGACCCCGAACAAAGAAAGACGTACGTTCCTTCTTATCACTATGTGCATATTACCAGAAATACATCCAGAACTTCAACGGACTCACAGCACCTCTGACTGACCTCACAAAGAAAGGGTGTCCTGATAAGGTCATTTGGGATCAACAATGCGAACACGTTTACAACACGTTGAAAGGACAGTTGTCGGCATACCCCATTCTGAGGTTACCTGACCTCAAGTGTAGCAAAAAGTTTTCCTATTATGATAATAGTGGTAGAGCAGAAGTAGAATCTCTCTCCAGAAAGTATGAAGTTCCAGTGCCCGAGAAGTACACTGGTATCACAAGTTAGTTACAGCTGTGAATACTCTGAGCTGGACAATTGATTAGGCTTCAGAAGTATAAGTTGCTACTTTCGCTATCGTAACCCTATGTGATAATATAATTAAATTTGAAAAGGTAACTCAAAATTTAACAGTTAAAAATTTAACAAGTCAAATGAGTACAATTATCCAATTTATTATGTACATCTATATATTCTTGTAATGAGAAATGGTTGTTGTAAGATGGTAAAATGTATGATTATTTACAGTTACAAATTAAGATAACTAATAGAAAAAGTCTTGGATTTATCTTCCACTGAATTTACAACAAAAGGATTGTCACATTATCTCTTGCCATCTAGTTGTCATCATTAAACAGTCGTTTTAGAAACTGCTCACAGGATTTGTTGGATGGATATAAAGAAACTCAACTTTAGCCACGTCTGCTCGAGGTTCCTCCGACACACTGGAGTACGGAAGACTTTCCTTCAGCCCGCCCTATAACTACGGGGGACGAAGGTGTTGAAGATTGGTTGACCTCTAGGCTTCAGTGAGCTGGATCAACTTTTTCAAGTCTTTAGTTTCTCGATCAGGAATGATCATAAACATTGATCATAAAAAGCTGGAGCAAAAGGTAATAGGTGGCCATTGTTCCAACAATCTCACCACCCACTGCTGTTCATGATGCGACCATGTCTTCAGTGTTTGTATATAAATGAATGAATCATGGTAGTATGTTACAGAGATAGCATGATAAGATAATGTATACTGTGCAGAATTAACAATGTACATGAATAAATCACATGTTATGATACATGGGCACGATATAACCTTTACCTTCCACTAATGGATGTCAAGTCACTTATGTACTTGCTGGTATGTCGTAAGCTTCCAGGCAAGAACTAGCCATGATATATGTGGCTAACCAATTAATGGTTATGCTTCCTGACAATGCCGGTGAAGGTTATCTCTGGTTAGCGTCATTCCCTTTTTTATTATATCTGCTACAATCAATCAGAAATAAAATCTGAAATAAAATGATATTAGTAATACATATATTTTTAATAAACTTACATACCCTCTTAGGATCTATAAGCTCACGGTGAGACTGTATTGGCTTAATTAAATCTGCCCTGCATGCAGCGTGAAAGTAGAACTTTTCTTGCAGATGCTGTCCTCCAGTTTATCACTCTGGCTTCTGGATTTGGTGTGTGTGATTTCTACGCGTCCCTCTGTCCTTATATTTCAGTCTCTCGCGCGTACGAGAAAGCACCTCTAAAAGTCCCAAAAGATTTTCGTTTCATCTCCTGGTTTGAAGCTATTTGAAACAATCTGTGCTTTTCCTGTACTCGTTTTTCTCTTCTGTTCACTACACACTTATATTCTTCCGTCCTTCCTATGTATCATTCCCTTTTCCCCATATGAGGCTTTCATTACATATAAGTTTTATACAAATCCGTTGAGGCTTGTTAGTGTAATAAATTTTTAAAGATTATTAGCTAACTTTTAGCCGATGTGATGAAGGTGAAAAATATTAATTATCTTTAAAACTATTTATATTTGAATAATATCCTTTTGGATATAATTCCTAGTCTATCTCCTTTGTTGAATTATTTTTGTTTAATTGTATTCCAACAAGGCGTTCTTCTGTAGTGAATAATTTAATGTCCAGTAAATGCAAACTTTGAAAGAACGCCATTCATTCCTATTAGCTATTTCATCATTCTTCAGTAATACTGTCTGGCTTCAACCGTAATTTATATTTCCCGTCCTTAAACTTCAAAGAAAGACCCGCCGAGCCGACCTTGCACTGTGTGTGTGGGTGTCGCGTGGGCGTGTGTCGCGCTACAACCAAGCAAGTGTTAACAAAACTCGCTACATCAAGAAACCTTTCGTACTTTTAGTCGACGCGTCAGTTCAGGGCATCGGGTCAACATTGCTTCAAGCCGAGGACAGTAACCCGAATATGCTATTCCCAGTAGCTTACGGCAGTCGGAAACTGAACAAGGCTGAACTACAGTGTCGTTTAAAGAGAATGTCTCGCTCTGATTCATGGCATCAGACGCCATCATGAGTTTCTGTATGGTACTTCTTTCACGGTGCAAACAGACCATGCTCCATTAGCTTTCCTGGGTGCCAATAAGGAATTCAACGCAAGGATAATACGTTGGGCCTTGTTATTTAGTGTTTATTCCTTTAAAGTGGAATAAATTCCGGGAAAACAGAATGTTGGGGCTGATTTCCTGAGTAGAAACTGGTCTACAGAGGAAGAAGAGCAAACTGAAGATACCACTCATCCTAAAGTCACCAATCAGGTCACTTCCAATTTCAAAAAATGAAACATGAAAAATGGTTTCATGTCTAGAAGTGGGGACGATTGTTACGTACGTCTAGTTCGACAAGTGAATTTTCCCTGATTTGATGGAAGATTAAAGGGACTTTTAGCTTTTCATAACATTAGAACCCCTGAACATTTGTTGTAACTTTGTTGTTTCGCCAGAGCGAACCGATTCCACCGGGGCTCATTAAGTATGCGGCATGAGATCTAAAGACACTGAGACGATCCCCAGAACAGAGAAGCTGGTTCTCGAAGGAATTTCTCATCTCCGTGCGAACACTGAACCGCTCGCAAGATGGACCAGAGCGGTCAGAAGAAAGCGGAGGCAGCGAACAGAGCAACGTCTCGCAGGAAGATGACACGGCAGTGCGAACCAGAGTATACGAAGAAAGCTTCTTGCAGACCTCGCACTTCTGTGGCAACCGGCAGACTTGCCCGAAAGACTGAGAAACAGAAGAGACGGAGATCGGAAGCCAGGGGCAATCACGGTTAACACGACGGCTAGAAACCTCGACTTTTCCTGGGTTCTAAAGAGGCGCTAGAATCTGACAGGTCCCACTCATCTTGAATTCCATTTAGATATATACAGACCCTGAAGAATGCAACTTTATCACTCGTTTCGCCAGACCTTGACAGAAGCACTAGCATAGTGAAATCCTGTTTGATTCACTCTGGATACTCAACTTATTTGCAGTGAATTCTATTCTGTGCTAAACGGTATAATATATTTGTTTTAAAGTGATCAGTGGTCTAGTTCATTCATTCATTTTATTTCACTGGATTTTGTGATTAACTTAAAGCTATTAAATTAAACTTATCTCAATTAGTTCCAGTGGAATAGGTAATGAAATATCTATTATATTATTTCCCAAAATGATAGATACTAAAATGCTTAAAGTAACATTTAAAGACGCGAAGGAATTTATAACTAAATTTAATTGAGTTTAGTTCTAGTTTTTACGTATGTTTTAACTATTAAACTTGCGTGGAGTTCTTCCTGAATTTTTAAAAAATTATAGACGCGAGTGTATAAATAGTTAACTGTAAATTTATCGCTTTAGAAATGATACTTGATTTTCGGTTTGAATTACATGTTTTCTATCTTTTATCTAGAGTGATCGTTACCATAGCGATCCCAGCAAGAAGAAGTACAACCTGGTAAAGAGTCCCCAGACTTAGTTCTTAAACCCCCTTCCAGAATCTGATGAGACTGTGTATTACATTTTAAATCTTTGTGGCGATCCTATGTTTGGGATCCAGCTATCTAAAATTAATAGAAAGAAAGCACCCCCATTAAAAATTTAAACACCTCACCAAGTATATTCAGTTGTAACTGGAAGAAGAACAATCGCCAGAGTTTTTTTAATTAAAATTACTGCTACAGAGAGAGAGAGAGAGAGAGAGAGAGAGAGAGAGAGAGAGAGAGAGAGAGTATATATTTACCTGAACTGTCACGGTACCTAGTTTTTCCTCACCGGATTTAAAACCTACCTCACTGGACAGTTGTAGTCACCTCGGTTTTTTTAAAACAGAAGGTTCACCACCAGCGGTGAAATCTAAGAAGCCACACCCCATTCTCACCAGTATATAACTGCGACGGTGCCATTCCATAGACTTTTTTTTATGTCAGAAAAATAAACCACAAAAACATTTAGTCTTCACGACCGGCGATAAGCGGGAATATTTGCTGCCAAGCAAACCTCGCTAAATCTAGGGCCGGACATTGAAGTAACAGACACTCTCAATATGTCAAGTGTTAATTGATGAGTTTTTTGTGTAATTCTATGGATTGCCTGCTTCTAAGATCGGTAAATCTGTGTGTGAGTTTGTGTATTGGCCAGCACGTGCGTGCATGACTAAAAGGAGATTTATGTGCAGCTATTTTAATAGCTGTACCTGGTAGACACTTTGTTAGTTATTCCTTACATGGTTCACTTTATAAGTGGGATTTCTTAACCTCTGTTATTTCCCCTTCCTAGTCTGCTTAGTAGAAGGGAAAACAGTTAAAGATAATAGGACTAGTTTCCTAATCCCTCTTTTCATGATAGATTAATTGACTGTTGGGTTAACTTATCTACTTCTGTTAACTACCTGTCATTTGGACCGGGTTCCTTTTTTCCATTTTTCTGTACAAGAGGGAAGGGCATATTGAACACTACTCTTCAACAACCCCCCACCCTCCTTGTTTTTTTTTTGTATTTTGAAACTTCGATTTCTGCATGTAAATTGATAATTGTTTGTGACTTGATTTTTTTAATGCTAAATAAAAGGAATGAAACTTTTAGCATTTGTGTTGGCAGGCCCAAACCCAAACCTTCCCATTTTCGTTATCGTAGTTTGTATTTACGTCCGTCTGTGTGTCTGAAGCACCAAATCGGTGTGAGCGCAGTTGGGAGTCTGGAAACTGGCAAATAATTGTTTGTCCAGAAGAATTTTTTTGGAGTAGAATTGAGAGGCAAATTGTCGTAAAACAGTCTCTCCTTACTCTTCCCAGCACTCTGTGAATCAACTATTTGCTTCTAAAACCCTTACTATCACATAGCCTTTTCCATCATTCTCCACTCTAAACAGGACACCTATTTCCAAGACTCTTCCTGTCAAATAAATTTTCGACACTATTGGCTGGCTCGCCGGAATAAAGATATTTTTGAGTCTGATCTTTTAGTCTGGTTCTAACTAGATACAGTGTGAGTGAGTTATCTTTTGTGAAGTAGGGTATAATAAAAATAATTACACCCCATAGACAACGCCTTTTTTAGTATTTGTGTCGACCACACCAAAATATTTATAGGATTTGTTCTTTCCACAGCAGTAGGAAGTTGCAGATAACAAAATATTTGGTACTTTTAATTTTTCTGTGGTAGAAATATTGGAAATTTTTTTTTCTATAAAATTGCTGGGATTGCATGATTGCTGAACAATCACAAAGATTTTTGAAGCGTTTGAGTTGAGCTAAGCTAAAGACGGATTGTTCTGAATTTTTAATTAAGTTAACAACGTCTCATCTTATAATTGACTTCAGGGCCGGAGTTTATTTGACGGAGAATTAAAAACATTTTTGAAAATTTTTTTTTTCGTTTAAATTGTTTTAATATAAATTTTTCTCTACTGTTAAGTAAAAGTAGATTGTTTCCTAGTGTAACTTACCATTTTTAGTGGCAGAGTCGCTTGCGTTAAGAGTCTTAAGTGACAATAATAGCAGCGATAAGTTTGCACAGTACAAGGTAGGAGGTAACACAAGTAAAGTTATACTTTGTGTTTTTTTTCTCGTAGCGAAATTGAGGGTTTTTTCCCCTCCTTGGTTCTTCTTACTTTTCTCTAGTCTTAGAAGCATCCAGTTCTTTATCATGGCAGAGAGAATTAGGATAAGATCCATTCTGAGACAGGAGGCGAAGGACTCAGGGTTAGAAGGAGAAACCGCGAACCTGTTTGTCAACAGGGAACTTGAAAGGTATGACGCGGAGCAACAGAGAGAGAGGAAAAAGATAAGAAAGAAGCGGAATAGAGGGCAGAAGCTAGGAAGAAAGAAGCGGACAATCGTCAATTGGAGCAGAAGAAAATTGAGGCAGAGATGGAAGTTGGCAGAGAAAGAGAGAAGGAGAGACAACGCGAAGAGAGAGACAAGGAAAGACAGCACGAACTGGCGCTTAAGGCTTTAGAGAGTCGGTGCCCTTCTACTTCGAATAACGGAGAGCCGTCTTCTCCCCAGTCTCAGTCAATGGATCTCTCCAGCACTCAATCTGCCCAATTAACTGCGATGTCTTTTGCTTTAGAGTCTTTTCCTAGCCCCAATGAAAAAATAGACACCTTCCTAGAGAAATTCGAGAGGCTCGCAAATCTGTATTGGTTAGAGAGTTCCCGCTGAAGTCTTAAACTCTCAACTGCGTTGAAAGGTAATGCTTATGACGTGTACACAAAACTGGGAACCAACCAACATGATTACGACATGCTAAAGAAGGCCTTGCTAGAACGGTTTGAGATGACCGCCCGAAAATTTCTGCAAATGTTCAGAAACAGCCGGAAAGAGAGCCCGGAAACATTTCTGCAATTCTCTTCAAGTCTCACGGGCTATTTGACAAAGTGCATTGAATTATCTGACCTACCTCTTACATATGAGGGACTACATGAACTTGTTCTTGTGAAACAGATAAAGTCAACTCTGTCAAACGAATCCCGTAGATTTTTGGCTGAACAGGGGGCAGTCAAGCTTGAGGACATCCTCAATAAGGCAGAACGCTATACCAACGCAATGGCCGAATTTCCCAGCACTAAACGTAAACCAACAGATGAGCCATCTCGAAAACAAAATCTAAAGCAGTCATGCTATTCTTCCAATCCTTCTCAACATTATAACCAACGAGATAATAATACCCAGAGACCTCCCCAGGAAAAATCGAAATTCTACAAAACCCGATTTCCCCCCATTAATACTTCTGATCAACCCACCAAGCCTACGTGGAAGCGCGGCCACCAAGGTCAAGGAAAAGGAAAGACACCTACACCAGGAACGTCTGATCAGTGCAAACAAACCGGTCAGAACCGCATCGGATGTTTGCATACAGCCTCGAACGGTAGAGTCAATGTCAGTGATTCTCAACCTGAGGGAGACCGACCCTCAACTCGAGGAACTGTAATTGTGAATGGTACCTCTAATACTTGTCTCTTTGACACTGGATTAAGTTTTGATTGTATTGTCGCCAGACACCTTGTCAAACCCGGTCAGGAGAAAGAGGAAACCATCAAACTATGTGGAGTTTTCAAGAGTGATTCACCCAGGACGCTTCCTATCGCACTGGTAGAGATACACTCTGATTTTGTCAGAGGTGTTATCAAAGCGGCCATAACGGATGATCCGATCTACCCAGTTATCCTGGGATGTAGATCGTGTTTATTGGAAGACCTAAGGAGCCGATTGTGGCAGCGGTAACCACAAGAGGGCAAACTAAGATGGAGAGGGAACCTGCGCCAAATTTGTTGCCGAACAAACTGAAGGTGGCGCAACAAAGGGACCCTACTCTGGAGCCCTGCTTTAGAAAACTGCCCATGGCTAAGGACCCAAAACACAACGGAGACATCTTTTCTAAGGATGGCGTATTGTATCGTAGAACGGGCAACCCGGACACGGGAATAACCAGCTCCTAGTACCGACGCAGTACAGAAGCCAGATCTTAGAAATGGGGCCCTCTCTTCCCTTTAGCGGACATATGGGACAAAACGCCACTATTCAGCGAATAAAAACCCACAATTGGTGGCCAGGAATGAACTCTGACATTATCAGGTACGTGAAATCCTGCGCCCAGTGCCAACGGATAGCACCCAAGCACTTGACACCCCCAGTACCCATGGGGCAAATGCCAATACTAGGGACTCCATTTGAACGGGTTGCTTTCTACATCATTGGACCCCTGGAAAGGGCCAAAAGAATGAACAGGTTCATCCTGACCTTAGTCGACACTTGCACAATGTGGGCCGAAGCTGTACCGCTAACATGCATAGATTCCAAGCATTTCGCAGAAGCCCTCGTGCAAATTTTTACACGGTTGGGACTCCCTCAACAAGTTTTGACGGACAATGGATCTCAATTCCGTAGCCTGTTAATGGAGGAGATCTTTAAGATCTTGAGGGCCAAACATATCCACACAAGTCCCTACCATCCGGCCGGAAATAGGCTCGTGGAACTCTTTAATGGCAGCCTCACCATGATGTTACGTAAGCTGGGTCAGGAGAAACCGGAAGCCTGGGACCTATATATATATCTGCTGCCTTATTCGCCTACAGAGAGGTACCCCAAGCGTTTACAGGATTCCCGCCTGCTACACTTCTATTTGGCAGACCTATTAAGGGGCCACTAGAAGCCTTACTTCGGTCCCTGACAGTCCAAAAGGCTGACGAGACAGTCGTCTCTGCAAGCAAGTATGTATCTTAGCTCAAGGAGAGGGTAAAGCTAAGATGGGATCTAGCTACGACCAACCTTAAGAAAGCCCGCGCTAAACATACTAAAAGATACAACAAAGCTGCAAAAGAGAGAGAACTACAACCAGGGGAGAAAGTTTTGCTGCTACTTCCAACCGGAAGCAATAAACTTCGCATCGGATGGCAAGGGCCGTTTACCGTCCTTAAAAAGATCTCACGTACTAATTACAAGATCTCCATTAAAGGAAAGGAGAAGGTCTTCCACAAAAATCTGCTTAAGAAATATCTGGAAAGTCCAGTGCCATCCTCCGAGCATCACCTGGCTGTCGCCATAGCAACGGAAGACGAGGATGATGATGACGGTTGCATGGAGTATCCATTGCAACCCACATAATCCTTTAACGGTGTCAAGTTCGGCGACAATCTCTCAGTAGAACAACAAACAGAAACCAGGGCGCTACTGAAGCAGTACAGTGCAGTCTTAACGGATGCACCTGGTCGAACAAATCTCATCGAATTTGACATGAAATTAACAAACGAGACCCCTGTTCGTACCAGAGTTTACCCCATCCCGTATGCTAAAGCTGATGCACTTCGCAGAGAGATAGACAAGATGCGGCAAGCAGGTATTATCAGCAAGTCGACATCTCTTTATAGTTCGAGTGTAGTGCTGTTACAGAAGCCCAATAAGGAAGTTCGGCTGTTTATAGATTACCGGCTGCTAAACGCGGTAACTGAATTTTAGCCCGAACCTCTCCAAACCGTTTGTGAGTTGTTCACTAAGCTCAGCAAAGCAACAATTTTCTCCAAAATTGACCTGAGTAAAGGTTATTATCAAATACCAGTCAAGGAGGAAGTTAAACCTTTGTTAGCTTTCAGCACTAGTGAATCACATTACACATTTAATGTGATGTAGTTCGGATTGCATAACGCACCAGGAGTGTTTACCAGGATGATGAGAAAGCTTTTAGAACATTTGCAAAGTCCCCACATCCATAATTTCATTCATGACATCTTAATTGCATTGGAAACCTACGAAGAATATATTGCTATGGTTGCTATGCTCCTCAGGATACTACAGGAAACTGGTCTCACAGCCAGACCTAGCAAATGTCACATCGGGTTTGAAAAGCTGGACTTCCTGGGGCATACTATTTCTCACGGCTGTAGTTGGCCTATTAAGAAGAACGTGGAGAAATAGCGGCAGCAAAAAGACCCCGAACAAAGAAAGACAGACGTTCCTTCTTATCACTATGTGCATATTACCAGAAATACATCCAGAACTTCAACGGACTCACAGCACCTCTGACTGACCTCACAAAGAAAGGGCGTCCTGATAAGGTCATTTGGGATCAACAATGCGAAATCGTTTACAACACGTTGAAAGGACAGTTGTCGGCATACCCCATTCTGAGGTTACCTGACCTCAAGAAACCTTTCGTACTGACAGTAGACGTGTCAGTACAGGGCATCGGGTCAACATCGCTTCAAGCCGAGGACAGTGACCCGAATATGCTATTCCCAGTAGCTTACGGCAATCGGAAACTGAACAAGGCTGAACGCAACTGCAGTGTCGTTCAAAGAGAATGTCTCGCTCTGATTCATGGCATCAGACGCCATCGTGAGTTTCTGTATTGTTCTTCTTTCACGGTGAAAACATACCATGCTCCATTAGCTTTCCTGGGTGCCATTAAGGAATTCAACGCAAGGATAGTGCGTTGGGCCTTGTTATTTAGTGTTTATTCCTTTAAAGTAGAATAAATTTCGGGAAAACAGAATGTTGGGGCTGATTTCCTGAGTAGAAACTGGTCTACAGAGGAAGAAGAGCAAACTGAAGATACCACTCATCCTAAAGTCACCAATCAAGTCACCTCCATTGTCAAAAAATGAAACATGAAAAATGGTTTCATGTCTAAAAGTGGGGACGATTGTGACGTACGTCTAGTTCGACAAGTGAATTTTCCCTGATTTGATGGAAGATTAAAGGGACTTTTAGCTTTTCATAACATTAGAACCCCTGAACATTTGTTGTTACTTTGTTGTTTCGCCAGAGCGAACCGATTCTACCGGGGCTCATTACGTATGCGGCATGAGATCTAAAGACACTGAGACGATCTCTAGAACAGAGAAGCTAGTTCTCGCAGGAATTTCTCATCTCCGTGCGAACACTGAACCGCTCGCAAGATGGACCAGAGCGGTCAGAAGAAAGCGGAGGCAGCGAACAGAGCAACGTCTCGCAGGAAGATGACACGGCAGTGCGAACCAGAGTAGATAAAGAAAGCTTCTTGCAGACCTCGCACTTCTGTGGCAACCGGCAGACTTGCCCGAAAGACTGAGAAACAGGAGAGACGGAGATCGAAAGCCAGGGGGCAATCGCGGTTAACACGACGGCTAGAAACCTCGACTTTTCCTGGGTTCTAAAGAGGCGCTGGAATCTAACAGGTCCCACCCATCTTGAATTCAATTTAGAAATATACAGACCCTGAAGAATGCAACTTTATCACTCGTTACGCCAGACCTTGACAGAAGCACTAGCATAGTGAAATCCTGTTTGATTCACTCTAGATACTCAACTTATTTTCAGTGAATTCTATTCTGTGCTAAACGGTATAATATATTTGTTTTAAAGTGATCAGTGGTCTAGTTCATTTATTCATTTTGCTTCACTGGATTTTGTGATTAACTTAAAACTATTAAATTAAACTTATCTCAAAAAGTTCCAGTGGAATAGGTAAAAAAATATTACTTACTTACTTACTTAGTCGTTCCCCTTCTACCGTGAGGTGTAGAGGTTTGGAAGAGAGAGCGCCAGACTATCCCACCGGCCGCCTCCCCCCCGGCCCGGCCCCAGTCCAGTTCCCGATCCCTCAAAGACTGTCTAACGTTGTCCTCCCAGCGGACCCCGGGTCGCCCCCGGGGTCCTGACTCCCGGCCCTCCGCCTCCCACGCCCGTCGTGGCACCCGATCCTCCCCACTCCGCAGACATGGCCAAACCATCCCAACTGGGACTGCTCCACCCGGGGTCCGCAGGGAGCAGGACCCAAGGCCCTGACGTATCGCCTGGCCGCGCACCACGTCTCTTCTCGCCACCTGAACCACCTTCCTCAGACACCTCACCCCAGAGGTCCGGATCTGGCTCCCATGGGCCGCAGCCATTGCCCACGACTCGCATCCGCACGTCAAGACTGGGACACAGGTGGAGCGGCACACAGCCATCCCCGCTCCCCACCAACCCTCTCCCGCTGAGGAACCCTCGACCCACGGCCCGAAAAAGTCTCCCAGCCGCCGCCCCCCGAGCGGACAACTCTTTCCCGATGCTCCCCCCTCCCCCCCCCTCGGTCCACAATAGCTCCGAGGCATCCAAAGCGGCCGACCCGCTCCAGGACCCGCCCTCCCAGCCCAATCCGATGCCCTCTCTCCCCCCGCGATACCACCATGGACCCTGCTTCAGAGCTGCCCATGACCATCCCTCCCCTCTCCAGCCCTCCTCCCCCCCCACCCCCCTCCAGACCCGCAGGCCGGACTGGAAATGTGCCTCTGATTTAGCAATCAGGGCAACATCATCAACAAATGCCAGCTCCGAAATATAGACCTGTCTCCTCTTCCAGTACCCCACTGAATACTTTCTTGTTCTCTCCTTACATGCCTTGATGACATCGTCCATAAGGAGTATGAAGAGGTAAGGTGATAGGATATCACCTTGTCTTACACCAGTGGTGGTCCTGAACTCTTCCGACTTATGGTTTGCTGTCCTCACATAATTTCTGCAAGACCTGTAGAAGCTCTGTATAGCATGAATCAGAGGTGCTGGAATATTCTTCCTTGCCAAACAGTCCCAAAGTTTGCTCCAGGGGACCCTGTCAAACGCCTTTTCCAGATCTATGAAACAAAGATGCATCTCACTTTTAAACTCAAGGGCCTTTTCACTCAGCTGTCTGGGTGTGAAGATTAGGTCTTGAGTACTTCGGTTTGCTCGGAATCCGCACTGGACCTCATCCAATTGTGGCTCAGCTAGGCGTCGGAGTCTCTGCTCTAGGATTCTAGAGCAGATTTTACCAGGGACACTGAGAAGGGATATGCCTCTATGGTTTCCACACTGTCGATTGTCACCCTTTTTGAAAATTGGTGTTATGATGGCAATCTCCCAATCCTTTGGTATTGTCTTGTTGTACCACGTTGCCTGTAAAACCCTTAAGAGTAATAGGTCGCCTGATGCTCCCATGAACTTAACCATTTCTGGTGTTATTCCATCATGCCCTGCTGCTTTGCCCATCTTGATTTTCTCCAGTGCTGCCTTCAGTTCTTCCATCTTTATGTCATCTTCACCATCATTGGTTTTCTCTTCTGTGCTAGTGTTTATCATTTCTGATGCTTCACCATGCTCACCATCCAGGAGTTCTGAGAGATATTCTTTCCATCTTCCCATTACTTCCTTCGGGGCAGTAAGCAATTTGCCTTGCTTGTCCTTTATAAATTTGAGAGAGCATTGTTTTTCCTTCCTCATGTTCTTTAGGGTCTTATAGAACAATTTCTGGTTTTCTTGTGCATCTTTTTCTAGCTTTTCTCCAAATTCTTCCCAGGACTTCTGTTTTGCTGCTAGCACTTTATTCTTTGCTTCTGTTCTGAGTGTCACATATTCTCTATATTTTTCCATTTGTCCTGTTGTGTTTTTAGCTCCTAAGTATTGTTTCCATGCTATTTTCTTCTCTCTTATTTTCTCTTTGACTTCCTCTGTCCACCAAGGTGTCCTCTTTCTCTTGTTCCCAAGTCGGACTTCACCGCATGCTTCTGCAGCAGCTGTCTTTATGATATCCTTGAATTTAATCCAGAGGGTTTCCAAGTCATCAGGTCGTTCTTCTGTGTTGCTCACCGCTGCAGCAATAAGCCCCTGATATCTGGTCTTAATTTCTGGCTCTCTCAGCTTGTAGGTCTTAATGCTCATTTCTCCTGCTCGTTTACTTGGTTTCTTGCGTGATGTTGGGCAGTTCCTAGGCTGAGCAACTCTTTCAGTTGTTCTTTTGATTGTTAGCAGGTAGTGATCACTTCCAATCTCTGGCCCCCTCCAGACTCTAGCATCTCGGACATATTTGAATGAGCTTCTCTGAACAATGGCATAGTCGATCACTGACTTCTCATTCTTTGTTGGTTCACACCCAGTGTGTACATGTATGCGCTTATGGGGGAACTTTGTGTGTGTAATGATCAGATCTGCTCAGTGCAGAATCTAAGGAGTCGCTTTCCATTGTCATTGAGAGTATCTTCTCCATATCTTCCGATAACTCCACCCCATCTAGCATGGTCATTTCCAACTCTGGCATTAAAATCTCCGAGCATGATAACTTCATCTAGGCAGTCATCCACTGTCCTTTAAAGCAGCTCGACGAATTCCTCCTTGACCTCTGCTCTCTCATCCTCATTTGGCCCATACACTATGACCAGGTTGACTATGGTTTCTCCTTCTTTTAGTTTAACAACCATAATGCGCTCCGAGACAAAGTTCCATCCCTTGATACTATATTTTTGATTTTGGGCCACAATGCAACCCACGCCCCCTTTAGCTCTTTCAGACATGGGTACACCACTGTAGAGCAGCGTGTTGCCATCGAGATCCATAACTCCTTGTCCTTTTTTCTTTGTTTCCGTTATAGCCAGGATTTCTAGTTTTGCTTTCCTCATCTCTTCCACCAGTTCCTCTTCCTTCCCATTTATACTTCTTGTGTTCCAAGTTCCATAAGTCGTAGTCAGTAGTCCGTTCCAGTTCGTCGCCTTTAGAATCCGTCCGGTTTTCTCTCTTGTGTTGCTAGTAATCGTGATTTAAAGCAAACAGGTGATTGGCCTGTTGTGCCTTTGCATGGTGGAGGGGCTGCCTCCTTACGGCCTCCATGCAGGCCACCCTCCTCCTTTTTCATCCGGGCTTGGGACCGGCATTGGCGGAGTTATCAAATGATCTACGGTGACAAAATCATTTTTGCAGAGTTAAGTGGAAAATCAGTTCAGCTGTAACAAGGAGAGTTTCTCAGCATTACCTGTCTTGATAGAGGTGATGGTTTTCTTGTATCTTTCATCCTGGGGATATTGCACTTCTATATGCAGACTGGAGAGGGCTAGTCCAAATTATAATCTATATTTTTGAATATCTCTTGGTTTGTCCCCTACAGAAACATGGGGCGCAATGGGATTTTTGGTAATGCAAGTTACACATTAATTATGTTGTTTCCCTTAACATTAATTTTGGGTCAATATATCAATGGATTTGTCATCAGGGGTCGTTATTTTTTGGTTCGTCTACTTTTAAAGTCTTCATTACTGCACACAGCAAGGAACATCAGATGACATTCTACTTAGAACCTGTGGAGTAAGTGACACACTAGCACAAAGCATGAAATACAAAGATGATCTTAACAGATGATTTTAAATATCATGCTCAGTTAATATACCCTGAAATTGAATTTGGTAAGTGTAGTGGTTTTTGATGTTATTATGTGATTGTTATGTTACCTAGTGTCCTGGATGAGGTCAGCTGTGAAGGCTCCTGATGATAACAGTCTATGTGAGTTACAGGAGGCCTTTCTGCTACCACTTATGACCTCAAACAGACCTATTCTACTATTATGTATGTTAGCTACGTTAAATGTCTAGGGTACTGAATTGTGATGTGTAAGTAATAAGATACACAGACACACACATGTAAATACTAAGTCTAATATTAAGAATATTAATCTCTATGATAAAATCAATTAACACTGTCTTTAAAAGTTTAGATTTTCAATCTTTTAAATTTATGTAGTCCTGAACCAAATGTTTCTTCTGGTCAGGACGTATGAAATAATATGTATTTATCAATAAAGGGCATATATATATGAACAATCAAATGAAAATTTTATACATCAATATATTGTTACATTAGTTGATATTAAAATTGACTATAGTGTCTTTTGCAAAACTAGCACTGGATGTTTAGTTAGGGTGGTGTCATCATGCCCAATCTCTGTTTTATAAAGTTCATTGTCCTGGAAATAGGGACTGAGTTATAGTGTGTATACAACAAGGTTTTATGTCTTTATTTATGGGGGACAACGTTGATGAATCCACAGCAGGCCAGATTTTCACTTATCTGCATGTGTCGATTTATTACAGAATTCTAATGGCCCACTCCTCTCAGTAGCTGGAGTAAATGTTAGGCTGCTTCTGCATCCACTCTTGTACTTCTACAAAAGCATCTGGCACTAGCGTAGTGCCAGACCAGACACTCTGAAACCAAAATTTGTGCCATGTGTCACACACTGCTTAATGCACTACTTTTACACGCACAACAAAGAATACAGAACTTACAAAGATTGGGTCAGATCTCTCTGACCAACATATCGCATCTCACCCAGGTGGTATCAAATAGTACCAGTTTCCAAAGACTGCATAACATCCGAAATATGTTCAATAGTTTCCTCTTCCATTCAATAAGGTGGGTGTTATGTTCCCACTGATCTCAAATATAGATCTGTCTTCTATAGTCCTTGATATGCTTTCTATTATTTTGTGTTTGTCTCTAGGCCCTGGCTGTCGCTGGGGACCTAGAATAAGCACTCACTTGTGGTAATCATTTTTCATTTTATGGCAGTATCAATCACTCAAATTATTAATTGTTAAATAAAAGGGTTAATGAATTTTTCTCCTTACCACAATTCAAAATGTGAAAACACAGTTAAGTTGTACAAGCAAAACTCAGCTGAGCTGCTGGCTATAGTATGGCGTCCCACTGAGAATATATATATCTTCTGGAAAACTCTCATTTAGCAGTAACGAACTGTGTTAAAGGACAGTCTTACAAAAATGGCACAAGCGTGCGTCTCTCATTCAATAATATAAATGTTTTTATCCAATCAGCGGACTTGGTTTTTTCTCCAAAATTTCACTTGTTTTTTGGACTAACTACATAAAAAAACTACACAAACCTGCCCCACTAAGTTATTTTTAGCTTCTATTTTCCTACTTTGCCCCTCGTCCAACGCAGTTTGATTTTTGCATTTTTAGGCTCAAGGACGCAAAATGTAACTTGAGTGAAAATATGCACAACTAACTGTTTGCTAGTCTGATTGGAACAATACAGTCTTTCGTCAATATCTTCCGTGTTATCTGTCCGTCTGCGTAATTAAAAGTATATTATTTCTCTGCTCAAGATGGGCTATCAAACTAGCTAGGTTTTATTTTCATAACTTTATTATTAAAGAAAAACCAACTTTTCTCAAGGTTAGTTTTTGAAATTTGTTTTTGAACCTTCGTCCACGGCGTTTGCCGCTATTTTCAAACAAAACAACTAATTACCGTAAAACGTCCAAGATACGACTGTTTCTAATAAGACCTAAGGTCTCAACTTATTTGCAGTGAATTCTGTTCTGTGCTAAACGGTATAATATATTTGTTTTAAAGTGATCATTGGTCTAGTTCATTCATTCATTTTATTTCACTGGATTTTGTGATTAACTTAAAGCTATTAAATTAAACTTATCTCAGATAGTTCCAGTGGAATAGGTAATGAAATATCTATTACTGTATATTATTTCCCAAAATGATAGATACTAAAATGCTTAAAGTAACATTTAAAGACGCGAAGGAATTTATAACTAAATTTAATTGAATTTAGTTCTAGTTTTTACGTATGTTTTAACTATTAAATTCGCGTGGAGTTCTTCCTAAATTTTATAAAAATATTATAGACGCGAGTGTATAAATAGTTAACTGTAAATTTATCGCGCTTTGGAAATGATACTTGATTTTCGGTATGAATTACATGTTTTCTATCTTTTAACTAGAGTGATCGTTACCTTAGCGATCCCAGCAAGAAGAAGTACAACCTGGTAAAGAGTCCCCAGACTCAGTTCTTAAACCCCCTTCCAGAATCTGATGAGACTGTGTATTAAATTTTAAATCTTTGAGGCGATCCTGTGTTAGAGAGTGAGAGTACATATTTACCTGAACTGTGACGGTACCCAGTTTTTCCTCACCGGATTTAAAACCTACCTCACTGGACAGTTGTAGTCACCTCGGTTTTTTCTAAAACAGAAAGATCACCATCAGCGGTGAAATCTAAGAAGCCACACCCCATTCTCACCAGTATCTAACTGCGAGGTGCCATTCCATAGACTTTTTTTATGTCAGAAAAAAAAACCACAAAAACATTTAGTCTCCACGACCGGCGATAAGCGGGAATATTTGCTACCACCCAAACCTCGCTAAATCTGGGGCCGGACATTGAAGTAACAAACACTCTCAATATGTCAAGTGTTAATTGGTGAGTTTTTTTTGTATAATTCTATGGATTGCCTGCTTCTAAGATCAGTAAGTCTGTGTGTGAGTTTGTGTGTTGGCCAGCACGTGCGTGCATGACTAAAAGGAGATTTATGTGCTACTATTTTAATTCCTGTACCTGGTAGACACTTTGTTAGTTATTCCTTACATGGTTCACTTTATAAGTGGGATTTCTTAACCTCTGTTATTTCCCATTCCTAGTCTGCTTAGTAGAAGGGAAAACAGTTAAAGATAATAGGACTAGTTTCCTAATCCCTCTTTTCAGGATAGATTAATTGACTGTTGGGTTAACTTATCTACTTCTGTTAACTACCTGTCATTTGGACCGGGTTCCTTTTTTCCATTTTTCTGTACAAGAGGGAAGGGCATATTGAACACTATTCTTCAACAACCCCCCACCCTCCTTGTTTTTTTTTTTTTTTTGTATTTTGAAAGTTCGATTTCTCCATGTAAATTGATAATTGTTTGTGACTTGATTTTTTTAAATGCTAAATAAAAGGAATAAAACTTTTAGCATTTGTGTTGGCAGGCTATAGCAAGATTTGTTAACACTTGCTTGGTTGTAGCGCGACACACGCCCACGCGAAACCCACACACACAGTGCAAGGTCGGCTCGGCGGCTCTTTCTATGAAGTTTAAGGACGGGAAATGTGAATTACGGCTGAAGCCAGACAATATTACTAAAGAATGAGGAAATAGCTATATAGGAATGTATGGCTGACTTTAAAAGTATGCATTTACTGACAATTAATTTATTAACTACCGGAGAACGCCCGGTTGGAATAATATTAAATAAATATAACTCAACAAAGGAGATAGACTAGGAATTATATCCAAAAGGATATTATTCAAATATAAATAGTTTTAAAGATAATTAATATTTTTCACCTTCATCACATCGGTTAAAAGTTAGCTAATAATGTTTTAAAATTTATTATACTAACAAGCCTCAACGGATTTGTATAAAACTTATATGTAATGAAAGCCTCATATGGGGAAAAGGAAATGATACTTAGAAAGGAAGGAAGAATATAAGTGTGTAGTGAACAGAAGAAAAAAACGAGTACAGCAAAAGCACAGATTGCTTCAAATAGCTTCAAACCAGGAGATGAAACGAAAATCTTTTGGGACTTTTAGAGGTGCTTTCTCGTACGCGCGAGAGACTGAACTATAAGGAAAGATGGACGCGTAGAAATCACACACACCAAATCCAGAAGCCAAAGTGAGAAACTGGAAGACAGTATCTGCAAGAAAAGTTATTTTTTTCACGCTGCATGCAGGGCAGATTAACTTCAACCAAAATAATCTCACCGTGAGCTTATAGATCCTAAGAGGGTATGTAAGTTTATTAAAAATATATGTATTACTAATATCATTTTATTTCAGATTTTATTTCTGATTGATTGTAGCAGATATAATAAAAAAGGGAATGACGCTAACCAGAGATAATCTTCACCGGCATTGTCAGGAAGCATAACCATTAATTGGTTAACCATATATATCATGGCTAGTTCTTGACTGGAAGCTTACGACATACCAGCAAGTACATAAGCGACTTGAGATCCATAAGTGGAAGGCAAAGGTTATATCGTACCCATGTATCATAACATGTGATTTATTCATGTATATTGTTAATTCTGCGCAGTATACATTATCTTATCATGCTATCTCTGTAACATACTACCATGATTCATTCATTTATATACAAACACTGAAGACATGGTCGCATCATGAACAGCAGTGGGTGGTGAGATTGTTGGAACAATGGCCACCTATTACCTTTTGTTCCAGGTTTTATGATCAATGTTTATGATCATTCCTGATCGAGAAACTAAAGACTTGAAGAAGTTGATCCAGCTCACTGAAGCCTAGAGGTCATCCAATCTTCAACACCTTAGTCCCCCGTAGTTATAGAGCGGGCTGAAGGAAAGTCTTCCGTACTCCAGTGTGTCGGAGGAACCTCGAGCAGACGTGGCTAAAGTTGAGTTTCTTTGTATCCATCCAACAAATACTGTGAGCAGTTTCTAAAACGATTGTTTAATAATGACAACTAGATGGCAAGAGATAATGTGACAATCCTTTTGTTGTAAATTCAGTGGAAGATAAATCCAAGACTTTTTCTATTAGTTATTTTAATTTGTAACTGTAAATAATCATACATTTTACCATCTTCCAACACCCATTTATCATTACAAGAATATATAGATGTACATAATAAATTGGATAATTGTACTCATTTGACTTGTTAAATTTTTAACTGTTAAATTTTGAGTTACCTTTTCAAATTTAATTATATTATCACATAGGGTTACGATAGCGAAAGTAGCAACTTATACTTCTGAAGCCTAAATCTATTGTTCAGCTCAGAGTATTCACAGCTGTAACTCACTTGTGATACCAGTGTACTTCTCGGGCACTGGAACTTCATACTTTCTGGAGAGAGATTCTACTTCTGCTCTACCACTATTATCATAATAGGAAAACCTTTCGCTACATTGGGGGCTCTTTTGCGGGATATTATTTTTTATCCCGAGCCACTGTCTATGTATTCTTCTATCTTGAGCCACAAATAGTTTGTAAAAATAAATTTTTTTGAGAAAATTCTAAAACTTAGAAATTTTTTTCGTAATAGTAGTACCATTGAGTACGAAGTAAATAGGAAACGCTCACAAGGATTTAAGGATTTGTCTTGTTAAAAGTAATTAATTGATTTTAATTAAGTTAGTTGGTTAGTGAAGATAAAATTATATACCCTCTGGTAAGTAAGCATCATGGCTGAATTGGTGAAGTTTAGAGCTGCGATTATGCAGGAAGGAAAAGACTTGGGTATGACAGGAGATGCTCTAATTCGGCATATCACAACTGAAGTGGATAAATATTTAGAGAGAGAGAGACTAAAAGAATGGAAGCTGAAGCTGAAAGAGAGACTAAAAGAATGTAAGCTGAAGCAGAGAGAGAAGCCAAAAGAATGGAAGCAGAAGGTAAGAAATTAGAAGCCGAAAGAGAAGAGAAGAGACTAATGTTGGAAGCTGAAGCTGAAGAAAGAAGGTTACAAAGAGCTCATGAGTTAAGTTTAAAGGAACTTGAACTCCAGGGATCGCCTAGCAATCATCGTGCTAGCTCACCTCACTCTGAGAGTAGCTCCAACCATAGCACGGCAAATGGAGCCATGAGATTCCACCTAGATCCATTTATTGAAAAAGAGGACGCCATTGAGTCATACCTGGAAATATATAAAAGACTGGCCTCTACCTGTGGATTGGAAAAGGAAAAATGGAGCCTTAAGCTATCTCAGGGGTTGAGGGGAGTTTCATACGGCTACTTCCAGGAGAAAACTATCACCAGTTTTCTGCTAGATTGGAAACATATCTGACAAAATGGATTAGCTTAGGAAAATGTCAAGATATAAAAGACATGGTCACGATGGAACAACTGAGAGAATCCATGCCTCAAGAAATGAGAAAATTTCTTATGGAGCAAGGAGCAGAGAGATTGGAAGATATTTTAACCATGGTAAAAAGATATCAAGCAGCTCACTTAGAAGTGTCAGGAAATAAGAAGAAGCAGGGTGAGAACTTCAAACCTTCACAAAACTTTACCAACTATGAACACAGGGACAATTCCAACAAGAACAAACACAGAACTGATTATAAAGATAAAAACCCTCTAGGATCAGAAAAGAAACCTCCAAGAAAGGAAGGAAAGTGGTGTAAATCTTGCCAAATGAGTAACCACAATACTGCGGAATGCAGACAGAAAAACCCTCCTCATCACGCTGCATGCCTTACAACAGAGAACAAGGGAAGGAAGGACCTGGCAGATAGTCAGAAGAACCTCCATCATCCCCCTGTCTGTGAGAAAGTGACCTTGAATGGCACCCAAGTACTGTGCTTATATGATACTGGCTTGGACTTTGACTCAGTAGTGTGCTCTTCTCTGGTGAGTCCGGAACAGATAACCACAGAAACAGTGGAAATCAGAGGACCAGTCAAGGGAGCAGGAACCATGACACTGCCCAAAGCCCGTATCAACATAAGATCTCGCTATGTGGAAGGAGAGATCAAAGCAGCAGTGATGGACAACCCTATCTACCCATTAATACTGGGATGTAGATATGTCTTTCTAGGAGAACCTATAAGACCCATAGTGATGGCAACAGTCCAGACCAGGGCAAGCTCTAAGAAAGAGGAGGACACTATCATCAATACTCATCCAGAAGAGATGAGAAATGCTCAAACTGCTGACAGTGCATTGAAGACTTGCTTTGGCAAATTACCTAAAAGCCATAACCCTCCAGAGAAAGGAGACTTATATATAAAAAATGGCATATTATATAGAAAAGCTGGAACAGGACCTAAAGGACATGGACAGCTTGTAGTGCCAAAATCATACAGGGAGCAGGTTATGAAGCTAGGATATGCTATACCCTTCAGTGGACATATGGGAATAGGGGCCACTGGACAACGGATAGCCTGTCACTACTTCTGGCCAGGGATCACAGAGGACATAAAGAGGTATGTGAGATCCTGTCCAGAATGCCAAAGAGTAGCTCCTAAACATAGGACTGCACCAGCAACACTGGGAGAAATGCCCATCATGGGATCGCCCTTCGAACGTGTTGCCGTGGATATTGTTGGACCCCTCAGTAGGTCCAAGAAGAGAAATGCATATATCTTAACCTTGGTCGATACTTGCTCTATGTGGGGAGAGGCAGTAGCAATGTTATCGATAGATTCGAAACATGTGGCAGAGGCACTGTTAACAATATTCACCCGATTAGGTTTCCCACATCAAATATTGACTGACAATGGTTCTCAGTTTAGGGGAAAGCTAACACAAGAAGTATTCAGGTTATTTCAAGCTAGACATTATCACTGTAGCCCGTACGACGCGCAAGGGAATGGTCAAGTAGAGCGGTTCAATGGCACGCTCATTTCAATCCTTAGAAAGTTGGCTAGTGAGAAACCTGAAACTTGGGACACATACTTACCCTCAGCACTATTTGCCTATAGGGAAGTCCCAGATAACTCCACAGGATTGGCTCCAGCTACATTGTTGTTTGGACGACCAATCAAAGGTCCACTGGAAGCATTGTTGCGGACATGGACTGATGAAAAAGCAGAAGAAACCGTGACTTCTTCATACCAATACGTCAACGAGTTGACATCTCGATTGAAAACAAGTTGGAAACTGGCAAATGATAACTTGAGACAGGCCAGGAGGAAGAAGGCTGCTTACTACAATAAAACAGCAAAAGATAGGGAACTTGAGGTGGGAGAAAAGGTTCTGTTACTGTTGCCCAGCAGCAATAATAAATTGCAAATTGGATGGCAGGGTCCTTACGTCATATTGGAAAAACTTTCCAGGACCAATTATAAGATTGACAAGAAAGGAAAGGAGAAGATATATCATGTCAACCTTCTTAAAAAGTATTATGACAGGGAAGCATCAGAAGTTGCCCATATCATGACCCTGGCCATTGCAACAGAACTGCAGGATGAACTAATTTCGTCCATGGAATACCCCCTAACAACTACGGAAAGCTATGCTCAGGTTAATGTGAGTGAACATTTAACTCTTGAGCAGAGGAAAAAGGTTCAGGAGGTGTTAGAAATCCATGCTGATGTACTCACAGTTAAGCCGGGGTGTACTAATCTGTTAGAGTATGACATGACGATTACTGACCCTACACCAGTTGGTATGCGGACATACCCTATACCTTATGCTAAAGGACAGGCACTCAAGGATGAGATTGATTATCTCTTAAAACAGAAAATTATTCAAAGTCTGAATCTCCCTACAGCTCAAGTGTTGTGCTACTAAGGAAGCCTAGTGGTGAACACAGGTTATGCATTGATTATAGGAAACTAAATGCTATCACTGAATCTCAGGTAGACCCGTTACCTGACACCAATCAGTTGTTTGCTACATTGAGTAAGTCTCGGTATTTTTTAAAAGTAGATCTAAGTAAGGGATACTACCAAATACCAGTAAAACCAGAAGTTAGGAACCTGTTAGCCTTTAGTACACCGGATGGACATTACGAGTTCAATGTACTCCCATTTGGTTTAAAGAATGCTCCAAGTATCTTCTCCAGAATGATGAGGAAATTGTTGGAACCATTACAAAATCCTCATATCACCAACTTCATGGATGATATTCTGATTGCTATCACTACATTCGAGGAACACATAGTGGCACTCTCCATGTTGTTGGATAGATTGAGAGAAAAGGGATTGACAGCACGTCCAACTAAGTGTCATATTGGATGTGAGACATTGGAATTTTTAGGTCACACTATCTCTACAGGGCAAATGTCTCCGGACCCAAAGAATGTAGAGAAAATGAGAAAAGCACCAAGACCACAAACTAAGAAGGATGTAAGATCCGTTGTGTCACTGTGCGGGTTTTATCAGAAATATATACCCCATTTTAACTCATTGTGCGCGCCATTAACTGACTTAACCAAAAAAGGTCAGCCGGATAAAATACAATGGACTGCGGAGTGTTAACAGGCATATACAGAGTTGAAAAATAAGCTGACAAATTAACCTATCCTTGCCCTTCCCGATCTCACACAAGAATTCGTACTAAGAACGGATGCTAGCAATGTAGGCATCGGAGCAACATTACTACAGCGGGCAGACACACCGCCACATATGCTATTACCAGTAGCTTTTGCCAGTAGAAAGTTAAATACAGCTGAGAGAAATTATTCTACCGTTGAACGTGAATGCCTCGCTTTGGTCGCCCCTTTTCTTTACGGGAAACACTTCATTGTGGAAAGTGATCACCAGCCTTTGATGTTTTTAGCAGTGTCTAAAAAATTAAATTCACGACTTTTAAGGTGGAGTTTACTGTTATCTCCACATTCGTTCAATGTGAGATACATACCAGGACGGGACAATCTTAAACCCGATTTTTTAAGTAGGCATCCTATCAAAAGAGATATAGAGAAACAGAAAATTAAGGAGGAACTGCAGCATGTGTTACCAAAAAGTTAACCGTGCAGGCACTGTTTTAAAGAAGAGGGCTCTGTAGCGAGTTTTATTAACACTTGCTTGGTTGTAGCGCGACACACGCCCACGCGACACCCACACACACAGTGCAAGGTCAACTCGGCGGGTCTTTCTTTGAATTTTAAGGACGGGAAATGTGAATTACGGCTGAAGCCAGACAATATTACTAAAGAATGAGGAAATAGCTATATAGGAATGTATGGCTGACTTTAAAAGTATGCATTTACTGAAAATTAAATTATTAACTACCGGAGAACGCCCGGTTGGAATAATATTAAATAAATATAACTCAACAAAGGAGATAGACTAGGAATTATATCCAAAAGGATATTATTCAAATATAAATAGTTTTAAACTTACTTACTTAGTCGTTCCCCTTCTACCGTGAGGTGTAGAGGTAAAAATAGTTTTAAAGATAATTAATATTTTTCACCTTCATCACATCGGCTAAAAGTTAGCTAATAATCTTTAAAAATTTATTACACTAACAAGCCTCAACGGATTTGTATAAAACTTATATGTAATGAAAGCCTCATATGGGGAAAAGGAAATGATACATAGAAAGGAAGGAAGAATATAAGTGTGTAGTGAACAGAAGAAAAAAACGACTACAGGAAAAACACAGATTGTTTCAAATAGCTTCAAACCAGGAGATGAAACGAAAATCTTTTGGGACTTTTAGAGGTGCTTTCTCGTACGCGCGAGAGACTGAAATATAAGGACAGAGGGACGCGTAGAAATCACACACACCAAATCCAGAAGCCAAAGTGAGAAACTGGAAGACAGTATCTGCAAGAAAAGTTATTTTTTCACGCTGCATGCAGGGCAGATTAACTTCAACCAAAATAATCTCACCGTGAGCTTATAGATCCTAAGAGGGTATGTAAGTTTATTAAAAATATATGTATTACTAATATCATTTTATTTCAGATTTTATTTCTGATTGATTGTAGCAGATATAATAAAAAAGGGAATGACGCTAACCAGAGATAACCTTCACTTGCATTGTCAGGAAGCATAACCATTAATTGGTCAACCACATATATCATGGCTAGTTCTTGCCTGGAAGCTTACGACATACCAGCATGTACATAAGTGACTTGACATCCATAAGTGGAAGGCAAAGGTTATATCGTACCCATGTATCATAACATGAGATTTATTCATGTATATTGTTAATTCTGCGCAGTATACATTATCTTATCATGCTATCTCTGTAACATACTACCATGATTCATTCATTTATATACAAACACTGAAGACATGGTCGCATCATGAACAGCAGTGGGTGGTGAGCAGTTTCTAAAACGACTGTCTAATGATGACAACTAGATGGCAAGAGATAATGTGACAATCCTTTTGTTGTAAATTTAGTGGAAGATAAATCCAAGACTTTTTCTATTAGTTATTTTAATTTGTAACTGTAAATAATCATACATTTTACCATCTTCCAACACCCATTTATTATTACAAGAATGTATAGATGTACATAATAAATTGGATAATTGTACTCATTTGACTTGTTAAATTTTTAACTGTTAAATTTTGAGTTACCTTTTCAAATTTAATTATATTATCACATAGGGTTACGATAGCGAAAGTAGCAACTTATACTTCTGAAGCCTAAATCTATTGTCCAGCTCAGAGTATTCACAGCTGTAACTCACTTGTGATACCAGTGTACTTCTCGGGCACTGGAACTTCATACTTTCTGGAGAGAGATTCTACTTCTGCTCTACCACTATTATCATAATAGGAAAACCTTTCGCTACACAGGCCCAAACCCAAACTTTCCCATATTCGTTATTGTAGTTTGTATTCACGTGCGTCTGTGTGTCTAAAGCACCAAATCGGTGTGAGCGCAGTTGTGAGTCTGGAAACTGGCAAATAATTGTTTGTCCAGAAGAGTTTTTTTGGAGTAGAATTGAGAGGCAAATTGTCGTAAAACAGTCTTTTCCTACTCTTCCCAGCACTCTGTGAATCAACTATTTACTTCTAAAACCCTTACTATCACATAGCCTTTTCCATCATTCTCCACTCTAAACAGGACCACTATTTCCAAGACTCTTCCTCTCAAATAAATTAACGACACTCGTGACAAACAAAGACATCACTTTATATTAAAGTAATAATAAGTTATCTGCCAACATTGCCTATTGCATCACGTATATTATTTCATGCGGAAATAATTTTGAAATTACGCACGTTTGAAACGATTGGTGCTTTCTTAGCATCGTAACAAAACAAATGTGAGTGGAGGAAGGACCATATAACCTGACCTTTTCGCAGTTTTAAGATACTGTGAAGATCGCTTGCCAAGACGAAACCAGACTGAAAGGGTTAGAAGTCAGAATTATCATTATCAGACCGGACTTGTCGAAGGACTTAAAAAGCCCAGGAAAACCATTTTATTAAGGAAGACCGGCATCTGAGGAAACTGAAAGACAGAGTCATAGTGGGAGTTTAGTGCTAATATAACGACCCTCAAGACACGTGAAGAAAGGCATCTGTCAGTGCCTTAAACCTACTTCTCCGAGCAAACAATCTGTGAGCCAAGATTTGCGAAAGTTGTGCATGTTATATTTTATAATTTTCATTACTAAGATGTGGACTTATATATATCTATTTTGCCACGTGAATATTGATATGTGAAAATTGCAAAAGGATGTCCATTTGAGGCTGGAACCTCATCATATAGAATGATGAATTAATGAGCCACCACTGCACGGGCTTTCGACATTTTTTTTTATCGTCTCTTACAGATAACAAAAAGCATAGGTAGTCCTAAGTTCCATATGAAGCAGGGAGGGAAAGATGAAAGAAATAATGTACATTTTAATTATAATATATCATTTTTAAACCAGTGTAAATGTCTATTTAAACATATGCACTTTAAAATTAATGAAAGTTTAAAAGCGTTTCAACCTTTGTAGATGTAAATGAAAACATATTCAATCTATATTGTGAACACTTTTCAATCAGAGTAGATGTAAATGTAAACATATTCTATCTATACTATTAACCGTTTCATTCGAATGTAAAGTAAATATAAAGCTTTTCAATTTAAATGTAAAGAACGTTTTCTACGAGGGATTAAGCTTAATTCTCATCGAGGGAAATTATAAGGTAGATGGGATGGTTGAAAAGGAGAAAGGGACCCATAATTATGAGTCGGAAAATGCAATACTCAGGAGAGCGTTTTCTTTCTATTACCATAGTTGGTGGTGGTACCAGTTGAGGGTACTATCTCTGAAACAAAAAGGGAAAAGTTGCCTGAGCTTTAAGAAGAGGGCACAAATTCGTAGACTCTCCCTGATATTTCTGGGAATGTACTGTGCCCTACAACCTTGAACAGCGACGAGCGTGATCCGTCTACCAAGAACCAAACCATCAGAAGGAGCATAAGTGTCACTGACAGCTAAGTAACACATGAAAGCTGCTATGTGACCTCCTTTACACATTTCTTTCCCATGACAACAGCGATGATAAACTTTTTCTTTTAAATAATTATTCATTTCTTTAAAACCTTGTTAAAACCGAAATAACTATTAAATTTATTATTTGTAATTATACAAATTTAACTTCGATTTAATTATTTTGAATCGACTGCATGTTTGTCTCAGTCAATTTACTAAATACACTCTAAACAGAGCCATACCATAATAAGAAGAATTCCACTGAGTAAATCAGGGAGGGGGCTTGAACGAGCTGAAATTAATAATTGCTTAATTGTTCATAAAAGGCGGCGGACCGATATAAGTTAACAATTGCCCTGCCAATCCAGCATTGTTCTTGACTTCGGAAATATGTTATGAATAACTCCCTTCATTATCCTTCTATCTACAACTCTGCCAAGAGTAATCTTGTGCGAAGTTAGACACCTTTGAAGGCCCATATTAGATACTCTTGAATTTTAGCCACTGTTGGACCACTACAGCAAAGCAGGGAAGGCGATTCCGTGGTATATATATATATAAAAACAGATTTTCCGATCAAACGTACAGCACTTGGTATACACCTCTTCAGTTGGAAGTCATTAAATTAATATCCCTGAGGCCTTGCGACTAATTCCAGTTAGAGGCGTAGGCCGTATCTCTTAACCACTGTGACCATCACACAGAAGATAATTTCATTTAACGCACATCTCGTATTACGCTGCCCCACACGCCGAACGTAACCCCTGCGGAATGACGTCCTAACTGTATTCTCATTTGGTTTGGTTTTAAGGACTATCTTCATTGCACACGGACAACTCCATCATTGCTCGGATCTCCTCCCTTAGATCACACAAGGAGGATCTCAGCACAGTGCATGAACTCTGTAGCACCGGCATGAATCTGAATGTGTATATTTTAATAATCACACATTGTATACATATATTTGGTGGGTAGGTTTCTAATTTTTTAAATTTTGCCAGGGCAGCGGCCTTATGGCCTTACTGTATTGTAAAGATGCAAGTTCCCTGCAGTCACCGCAGGATTGTAATCTTACCACATTAGCATATTGCAATACTAAGTAGCCTCGCAAATGTCTTGTGAATGTAAGAATTTAGAATTAAAAGTAAAGGTAATCGTATAGCAGGTACTGACGTAGGGGAGTGATGTTATAAGAGACTTCTCCATACTAGGTTCAGTTTTTTTTTTCTATGAGGCGGGGGTGACTATTTCCCTTCCTCGTTGCTTTTTTTACTTCCTCAACTCAAGTGAAGACACGAGTGCCCATTTACAACGTGGCTGACTGGAGCGTGATGCTATACGGTTTCTAACCTGGAACTCAATAACTTTGCCGCGAGAGGAAGGCGCCCTTAACACTTACCCGATCAAACGCTTCGTTTTGGAATGTTAGTACTAAAATGGAATCAATATACGAGTTATTGTGACATTCGTGTTTGCGATTGCCAGCCAAATAAGCAAGTAGAAAAATAAAATGACACAACAATTTGCTAATCATTTATAATTGTAAAAAATCTATGTCGTCTTGCAAATATAAGAAACTAAATTATACTATTTCACAAGTTGTCCCTATTTGCTAAAAAAATATCACATTCTTGTTGTAAATATCGGTTGATGCGTTTCACATGTTCGATTAACCTTGTTATTTTCTTTTGCTCTTAGTGCATCTGAAATAATAAGTAGTAATACCATTTTATGGTATTACTTTGTAAATTACACTTTTAATTATGCTACTTGAACTAAATACACCCTGTAATGCAAAATTAACCAACATTGTAGGCAGTGTTTTAGGTTTATAACTGCCTGTTTACAGGAAGTTTTGTAAGACATGAATTACTGTTTATGACTGTATGATTTAGCTACGAGTCACGGACATTTTTATTGCACTGAATATTAGATATTAAAATCGTTTGATAATAACTATGTACCATATTTCTTTGTCAGTAATGCAGTATTTTGTTAGGTATGAAAGATTTTAATAAAAATGAATGAATAATTTATCAGATACCAGCTCTCTACGTCTCAAAGATGACTTCACTTGATCTCCAAAGTGTTCTGTCCCTTACATTAATGATTAGCTCGCGTAGTCTCTTTACTGTCCACTTTATAATGTTATCTTCCCTTCCTGCTGACAGTGTTTTCTTCCTTCTATTGCTTACTTGAACTCAAATATTATTTACATTAAAGGTAATACGTCTGTTGATATGCCCAGAATAATACGTCTGTTGCTTTACCCAGAATAATACGTGTGTTGATATGCCCAGAATAATACGTGTGTTGATATGCCCAGAATAATACGTGTGTTGATATGCCCAGAATAATACGTCTGTTGATATGCCCAGAATAATACGTCTGTTGCTTTACCCAGAATAATACGTGTGTTGATATGCCCAGAATAATACGTGTGTTGATATGCCCAGAATAATACGTCTGTTGCTTTACCCAGAATAATACGTCTGTTGATATGCCCAGAATAATACGTCTGTAGATATGCCCAGAATAATACGTCTGTTGATATGCCCAGAATAATACGTCTGTTGCTTTACCCAGAATAATACGTGTGTTGATATGCCCAGAATAATACGTCTGTTGATATGCCCAGAATAATACGTCTGTTGATATGCCCAGAATAATACGTCTGTTGATATGCCCAGAATAATACGTCTGTTGATATGCCCAGAATAATACGTCTGTTGATATGCCCAGAATGATACGTGTGCCTGACTTTCATCTCATTCATTAATTATCTTTTCATTTCTGCTTTCAAGAGATGGCCCACAGTCTCCTGTATATTAATATGGATTCTGTCTTCTAACAGTATGTTCTTCTATTCCTAAGTGCTCAAGATACTATTTTGACTTGTACTTTTAACTTCACATTAATGTTTACAATAAAAGTTGCCTTATGGTCTTAATTGCTGATTATTATAGCTTTTGATTTCTCGGTCTTATCGTCCAATCCATATTGATGAATTTTGCTGTTACTTTTTTATAATTCTTATTTTACTTTCGGCTAATAAAACTGTATCATCAGCATTTACACTATTCTTAAATGTTAGTGTAGGATGTGGAACAATCTTTGTAGACTTTAGGAAACCATCTGATGGTAGATTACGCTGTTTTGATAAGAAAATTAGGAACAATGAAAGTTAACTTTAAACTAGTGACATTTACTTTCGGCAAATAAAACTGTATCATCTGCATTTATACTTACTTAGTCGTTCCTCTTCTACCGTGAGGTGTAGAGGTTTGGAAGAGAGAGCGCCAGACTATCCTATCGACTGTCTTACACCTGGCCTGGTTCCATTCTAGTCCTCGGTCCTTCAAAGATTGTCTAATGTTGTCCTCCCAGCGGACTCTGGGTCGTCCTGGGGATCTGGATCCCTGGCTCTTTGTTTCCCATGCTTGTCGTGGTAGCCGATCTTCTCCCATTCTGCAGATATGGCCAAACCATCTTAGTAGGGACTGTTCTACTTGGATCTGAAGGGGGTGGGATTTTAGGCCTTAACGTATCGTCTGGTTGCGGACCATGTCTGTTCTTGTTACTTTAACCACCTTCCTCAGATACCTCATTTCTGAGGTTTGGATCTGGCTTTTGTGGGTTGTAGTCATTGCCCATGACTCGCATCTATATGTCAAGACTGGGACATAGGTGGAGTGGTACACAGCCATCTTCGTTTTCTTATCAACCTCTCTCTTGCTGAGGAATCCTCGATTTATGACCTGAAAAAGTCTCCCAGCTGCTGGTTTTCGAGTAGCCAACTTTTCTTTGATGCCTCCCTTTCGGTCTATAATAGCTCCGAGATATTTAAAGTGGTCGACCTGCTCCAAGACCTGTTCTCCCAGCTTAATCTGATGTCTTCTTTCTTCTCGTGATATCACCATGGATTTTGTTTTAGAGCTGCTTATGAACATCCCTTTTTTCTCCAACTCTTTCTTCTAAACTTGCAGGTTGTATTGGAGATGTGCCTCTTATTTAGCAATCAGGGCAACATCATCAGCAAATGCCAGCTCTGAAATACAGACCTGTCTCATTTTCCAGTACCCCACTGAATACTTTCTTGTTCTCTCCTTACATGCCTTGATAACATCGTCCATGAGGTGTATGAAAAGATAACTTGTGACAACTTGCCCAATCTTCTCTTCATTTTTTTTATTATTTACGTGACATCGTTTTTTTCTCATCCTCAATGCATGATCGCAAAGTCCCGGGAAGTGTCACTTGCGGAAATTCTCCTAGTATTCAGTATTTTCTCCTCGCTATTTTTAGATACGACGTCATTGTTGACCAATGACCTCGGTAGCTAGGAACCTGTTTTAATTTAAGACTGCTTAAGCTGATAAAACCAGTTTATGCCACTTTAGGAAGACCCCACGTGACTTTTAACGCTATTGATTGGAGCGTTTATTTGACGCTAATGTCACATGATGCACGCTATGGATCACGTGTCCAAGCGGAAATGTCCCGCTAAAAGTGCGCCAAACACGGGCATTCTTCACTTGCCCGGAACCCTTGAGACAGCTAGGTCTAACCCAATTATCGGCGAATTCTCGCATTAAAAGCACTGAAGCCACGTGTCTAATTGCGGGTTAGCGTCCATCTTTGAGTAGGTAAGTGAAATCTCGCTAGAATATAATGTGATGAAATGTGTAGTACATTGCAAAATCGACGCAAGATTGGTATGTTTACTTTATTCATATTTTTGTTTTACGATCACATCCAGCCACATGTGATCGGGTATATTTTATGATCCCACGGGATATGTACATGTTCATAATAATGTATAACGGGAATATATATATATATAGCTATTAATTTCCATATTATTTGATTATTTTCGACCCGACGTTTAGACTAACGGAAATTAATATTAACGATAATGTTGACAGACCGTGACATATATTCATTATAAATTATATGACGATGCGACCAGACATGAAGTGTGTGATAATGTTGTCAGACAATTCTAAAAAACACGGATGTCCAATTATTTGTTAAATTCATCATAATGACATGACGATTAGGCTAGAGGCACAGAACTAGAATACTGTTGCCGACATTTCTATGATAAATTTGGTGGGTTTAACTGACATTTATAATAATTCATCGGGTTAAGCTGACGATAAATCAGTCTAAAGAATTATAATACTGCCACTGGGGCAGAGAAATATAATAAAGGACAGACAGGAGAAACTTGAATTCAAGATTAGACTCTAGACATATGATGTTAGAGACTAAAATCTGAGGTGACGGGCAGAGGGACGGCTTAGGGAAAGACTGCTTTCTAAAGCTAGAAAATTAATGAAGCCGTCGTATTTGTCTTCAGTCTATGGTGGAGCCTTGCACGACAGTCCAATCTCAGCGCAGAATACGGAGTCGAGCACAGAGAAGGCAAATCCGAACCATTCAAGACCTACCGGGGCAACGTCAGGAGACCGGAGAACTAACCACACTTCACTATCAGCCAGGGGCTGAAAAGCTAAGTCCACGAAAAAGGAACCTCACTACATCAATGCCTAGTTTAGTCATCCATGATGAAAAACACTTGAATTGTGAGACACATAATACATACAGCAGACACTAATTCCATCGACAATACTATCATTCACCATCTATTCACTTTATTGCAATAAACCAATTGGGTGTATATACTGTACCCCACGCTTTGTTCCTTCCATTAGATGTTGAATATTGTCTATGTTTATCTTCCTTTATAAGGGAGGGGGGGCTCGTAAATTATATAATATAATTTAAAGAATAATAATAATAGATAACTGAGAAGGGGACGACGGTAGCGAGAGACCAAATATCTCCTTACAATCTTTTCCAGACCTGTCGAGTTAGGAGAATTTACCCTCTTCGTCACCCTTCGGAAGTGGGAAAACCCAGCAGGGATTCCTTGAGCCAAATCTTCCACATCAGATCTATTATTTCCTCTAAATAATTCTCTTATCCTTTAAACGCTACGTGACACTGGTGTCTCGGTCCGGGATTTGAACTTATGTATTTTATCATACCTCTGGGATAGTATCATCCATTCAGTCATTACAGTATACCATTTTAACACATGTATTTTCACACAGTGAGCTCTAGAAAGACAGAAAACATTTTTTCTAGAAATTCAGGCATTGATTGGTGAATCCCTTTATATATGTTGTGTTTAATTAAGTTAGTTCTTGATTTTGTATTTCATTGAATTACAGACCTTAAGTCTCCATAACTGTAGTAATTTCATTCTACAGCAGTCTGATAAATAATTAGTATTTACTTGTTGTTAGAAATACTATTGGAAGGTAGCACTAGCTTACTCAGTGTGGACTTTAACTGCAAAAGATGGCTGAAATAGTTAAGCTTAAGGCAGCACTAGGGGAGGCCGGTCGAGATCTAGGTTATAGTGGGGTGGACCTTGCAAATTATGTCAGTGTCGAGACTGATAAGTATTACGCTCGAGAAACAGCGAAAGCTGAAAGAGAAGAGCGAATAAAGTTAGCAGAAATAGATGAGAGGATAAAAGCTGTAGACGCTAGAGAAAGAAGCGAGAGAGATGAACGCGAGCATGCATTGAAGATGAAGCAGTTAGAGATGCAGGGACAAGCTCAAAGAGTTGAACCAGTAGCCGGTGCGACCGCATCTACCTCCTCAGGCAACCTATCGCCACGGTCAGATGATATGCCTTCCTTGCACGCAGGGGGCACCGGACCTTTGCCATCCTCACTCATGTCAACTTTGGGACCTTTGACGTTTCCATTTGAAGCTTTCTCGGAACAAGCCGACTCGATCGATAGGTATCTCGACAAATTTGAGAAGTTTGCCACCACGTTTGGTTTGGAGAAGAGCAAATGGAACCTGAAACTGTCGCAAGGGCTTAGAGGAACTGCTTATGACGTGTATAGCAAGCTTCCTCCAGGTTTACAGGATGACTACGACTCTTTGAAAAAGGCACTATTGGTTCGTTATGAGCTACATGCTGACGCCTATAGGAAGAGGTTCCGTAACTCTAGGAGGGAAGTCGGAGAGAACTTTGCTCAGTTTGCTGCGAGACTGGATTCCTACGTGGAGAAGTGGGGTGCCCTAGGGAATTTTACTCATGATTGGGAAGGCCTGAAGGAAATGGTCATGATCGAACAACTGAAGGACACCATGACTTCCGACATGAGAAGATTCCTGACAGAGAATGGGGCCAGCACTTTAGAATCCATAGTCCAGTTAGCGGAACGATATCAGGCAGCACTATCAGAGAATCCACCACCCAGACGGAAACAACCAGATTACGTACCTAGACAGACAGCTCAGTCACACATGGACCCCCAAGTGAAACCACCGTATACTAACTTCAAAAAGCATGACAAGCCAGACTACAAGACTACTCAGAGATCTAATTTCCAGCAGCAGAGGCAAGGGGAAAAATGGTGTAAGCACTGTAGAACCATCACCCACAATACGCAGGAGTGCAACCGGAAAAACCCACCTCATCATGCTGCCTGCTTACGTAAAAGTGCCGCAAGGGGAAATGGACCGGAAGAACCTCTGGACAAACCCCGACATCCCCCGGTCGTTGAGACAGTCCTCGTAAATGACCAAGAGGTGACCTGCCTTTATGATACAGGCCTTGCATTCGACGCAGTTGTCTGTGCATCCCTAGTCAAGCCTGACCAGATGACAGAAGACACTATAGAAATACAAGGACCTACTAAAAGTGCAGCACCTATGCGTTTGGCCATAGCCAAGATTAAGGTCAAATCAAAATATGTGACTGGGGAAATCAGTGCAGCGATCTTGGACGACCCTATTTATCCCTTGATCTTAGGGTGTAGGTATGTGTTCTTGGGAGAACCCATTCACCCTCTGGTTGTGGCGGCTGTCACCACTAGAGGACAGGCCAAACGGAATACGGAGTTGGAATCCCCACCCAACATCCTTCCTGAGGAATTAAAAAAGGCACAAACGGAGGATCAATCTCTAGCACCCTGCTACAAAAAAAACTACCGAGAGCGCACACTCCTCTCCAAAAGGGAGACTTCTACAAGAAAAATGGGCTGTTGCATCGGAAAGCAGGAAATGGAGGACAGGAACATGGGCAACTTGTGGTTCCATCAGCATACCGAGCCCAGGTCCTAGAAATGGGCCATGCCCTTCCGTTTAGTGGCCACATGGGCATAAGTGCCACGATTCAGCGTATTTCATGTCATTATTATTGGCCAGGTATCAACGCCGATATCCAGAGATATGTGAAATCATGCCCGCAGTGCCAGAGGACAGCGCCGAAACACTGGACGGCCCCAGCCACTCTGGGAGAAATGCCAATCTTGGGCACACCCTTCGAACGAGTAGCGGTGGATATTGTGGGTCCACTTACTCGTAGCAAAAAGAGAAACAGTTATATACTCACGTTAGTGGATTGTTGCTCCATGTGGGCAGAGGCAATTGCTATGCCCGCCTGTGATTCTAAGCATGTTGCTGAGGCTCTGCTCACCATATTTACTCGGCTAGGGTTTCCGTCACAGATCCTGACAGATAATGGTTCCCAATTCCGAGGAAAACTCACCGAGGAAGTGTTTAGGATATTTCAGGCCCGACATATCCACACCTCTCCCTACCACCCCCAGGCAAATGGCCAGGTGGAGCGGTTTAACGGGACCCTTATTTCCATCCTTCGGAAACTTGCGCAGGAAAAACCAGAGAGCTGGGATCAATACTTACCCGCAGCACTATTTGCTTACCGCGAAGTACCCCACAATTCTACTGGGATGCCTCCTGCCACATTGCTGTTTGGTAGACCTATAAAAGGACCTTTAGAGGCACTGTTACGTACTTGGACAGATGATAAAGCTGATGAGACGGTCACCTCTGCATCCCAATACGTGAAGGAGTTGACCCAACGCCTTAAAACAGGATGGGAACTGGCAAAGGAAAATGTACGCCGTGCCCGTCGTAAACATGCGCGTTACTACAACCGCACTGCGAAGGATAGGGAGCTAGAAGTAGGAGAACAGGTATTATTACTCCTGCCCAGTAGCAATAATAAATTGCAAATCGGGTGGAGAGGTCCATATAAAATTGTTGAGAAAATGTCGCGCACCAATTACAAGATTGCCATAAAGGGGAAGCAGAAAATTTACCACATAAACCTGCTGAAGCGATATTATGAAAGACCAGGTGCAGAACCAGCACATTTCCTGACACTGGCTATTGCGACGGAAACTGAGGCAGAACCCCTGACCTCCTGTGAATACCCTCTTCGTCAGTGCGAAACTCATCAAGATGTTCAGATTAGTTCAACTTTAACGGAGGATCAGCAGGCACGGGTTCAACAGTTGTTGAGAAAACACACTAGTACACTCACGGATAAACCTGGCATGACCAACCTGATAGAATTTGATATGAAGCTAACAGACCTCGCCCCGGTACGAGTTAAGAACTATCCTGTTCCTTATGCTAAAGCAAAGGCATTGAGTGAGGAAATCGAGTACCTGCTTAAGGAAAATATTATCTCAAAATCAGAGTCGCCTTATAGTGCGAGTGTAGTGTTGCTTAGAAAATCCACAGGAGAACATCGCCTCTGCATAGACTACCGAAGGCTCAACGCTGTAACGGAATTTCAAGCGGAGCCCTTACCGGATCAGAATCAGCTTTTCACCAAGCTGAGTAGAGCACGATACTTTTCGAAGATAGACCTTAGCAAAGGGTACTACCAGATCCCGGTAAAAGAGGAAATTCGACATATGTTAGCATTTAGTACTTCTGAAGGCCATTACGAGTTTAATGTATTGCCATTTGGGCTAAGCAACGCCCCAAGCGTCTTTACTCGTATGATGAGGAAGCTACTGGAACCCCTGAACCACCCTGGGATAAGTAATTTCATGGACGACATACTTATTGCCACGAACACCTTTGAGGAGCACCTGGACGCAGTTTCCCTACTCTTCGAAAGACTTAGAGAAACAGGACTCACCGCTCGCCCTACAAAATGTCAAATTGCCTGCGAGCAACTAGAATTCCTGGGACACACTATCTCGCATGGATGCATGTTCCCAGATGCGCGTAATATTGAGAAGTTACAGCGGGCCCCACGACCCCAGACTAAAAAGGATGTAAGGTCATTTGTGTCTCTATGTGGCTTCTACCAGAGATATATTAAAGATTTTAATACCCTGAGTGCGCCATTGACCGCATTAACCAAGAATGGGAACCCGGACAAAGTAACCTGGACAGCGGAGTGCGAAAATGCCTACACGCTGCTGAAGGAGAAACTCACAGCTAGGCCAATTCTGCGACTGCCTGACTTAACTCTGAACTTTACGCTGCGAACAGATGCTAGCAATATAGGGATAGGAGCCACTCTCCTGCAGCCTAGTGATAGACCTTCTGCAACTCTATTCCCCATCGCATATGCTAGTAGGAAATTGAACCCTGCTGAACAGAACTACTCTACCATCGAACGAGAATGTCTGTCGCTAATATGGGCTGTGCAGAAGTTTCAACCATATTTATACGGGAAAAAGTTCACGGTGCAGTGTGATCACCAACCGTTGATATTTCTTGCAGCGTCGAAGAACCTTAATGCCCGGCTTATGAGATGGTCACTCCTGTTGCAGCCATATTCCTTTCACATAGAATACATACCTGGGAAGAACAACGTAGGGGCAGATTTTTTGAGCAGACATCCGGACGCAACCGAGGAGATATGAGAAACTGGAAAAGAAGAGGAAGACAGGACAAGAGGAGTTGGACGGAACGTCAAACTTGAGGAGGGGCTTGTGTGACAACTTGCCCAATCTTCTCTTCATTTTTTTTATTATTTACGTGACATCGTTTTTTTTCTCATCCTCAATGCATGATCGCAAAGTCCCGGGAAGTGTCACTTGCGGAAATTCTCCTAGTATTCAGTATTTTCTCCTCGCTATTTTTAGATACGACGTCATTGTTGACCAATGACCTCGGTAGCTAGGAACCTGTTTTAATTTAAGACTGCTTAAGCTGATAAAACCAGTTTATGCCACTTTAGGAAGACCCCACGTGACTTTTAACGCTATTGATTGGAGCGTTTATTTGACGCTAATGTCACATGATGCACGCTATGGATCACGTGTCCAAGCGGAAATGTCCCGCTAAAAGTGCGCCAAACACGGGCAATCTTCACTTGCCCGGAACCCTTGAGACAGCTAGGTCTAACCCAATTATCGGCGAATTCTCGCATTAAAAGCACTGAAGCCACGTGTCTAATTGCGGGTTAGCGTCCATCTTTGAGTAGGTAAGTGAAATCTCGCTAGAATATAATGTGATGAAATGTGTAGTACATTGCAAAATCGACGCAAGATTGGTATGTTTACTTTATTCATATTTTTGTTTTACGATCACATCCAGCCACATGTGATCGGGTATATTTTATGATCCCACGGGATATGTACATGTTCATAATAATGTATAACGGGAATATATATATATATAGCTATTAATTTCCATATTATTTGATTATTTTCGACCCGACGTTTAGACTAACGGAAATTAATATTAACGATAATGTTGACAGACCGTGACATATATTCATTATAAATTATATGACGATGCGACCAGACATGAAGTGTGTGATAATGTTGTCAGACAATTCTAAAAACACGGATGTCCAATTATTTGTTAAATTCATCATAATGACATGACGATTAGGCTAGAGGCACAGAACTAGAATACTGTTGCCGACATTTCTATGATAAATTTGGTGGGTTTAACTGACATTTATAATAATTCATCGGGTTAAGCTGACGATAAATCAGTCTAAAGAATTATAATACTGCCACTGGGGCAGAGAAATATAATAAAGGACAGACAGGAGAAACTTGAATTCAAGATTAGACTCTAGACATATGATGTTAGAGACTAAAATCTGAGGTGATGGGCAGAGGGACGGCTTAGGGAAAGACTGCTTTCTAAAGCTAGAAAATTAATGAAGCCGTCGTATTTGTCTTCAGTCTATGGTGGAGCCTTGCACGACAGTCCAATCTCAGCGCAGAATACGGAGTCGAGCACAGAGAAGGCAAATCCGAACCATTCAAGACCTACCGGGGCAACGTCAGGAGACCGGAGAACTAACCACACTTCACTATCAGCCAGGGGCTGAAAAGCTAAGTCCACGAAAAAGGAACCTCACTACATCAATGCCTAGTTTAGTCATCCATGATGAAAAACACTTGAATTGTGAGACACATAATACATACAGCAGACACTAATTCCATCGACAATACTATCATTCACCATCTATTCACTTTATTGCAATAAACCAATTGGGTGTATATACTGTACCCCACGCTTTGTTCCTTCCATTAGATGTTGAATATTGTCTATGTTTATCTTCCTTTATAAGGGAGGGGGGGCTCGTAAAATATAATATAATTTAAAGAATAATAATAATAGATAACTGAGAAGGGGACGACGGTAGCGAGAGACCAAATATCTCCTTACAATCTTTTCCAGACCTGTCGAGTTAGGAGAATTTACCCTCTTCGTCACCCTTCGGAAGTGGGAAAACCCAGCAGGGATTCCTTGAGCCAAATCTTCCACATCAGATCTATTATTTCCTCTAAATAATTCTCTTATCCTTTAAACGCTACGTGACATTCCTTGACAAACAGTCCCAAAGTTTGCTCCAGGGGACCCTGTCAAACGCCTTTTCCAGATCTATGAAACAAAGATGGATCTCACTCTTATACTCAAGGGCCTTTTCACTCAGCTGTCTGAGTGTGAAGATTAGGTCTTAAGTACATCGGTTAGCTCGGAATCCGCACTGGACCTCATCCAATTGTGGCTCAGCTAGGCGTCGGAGTCTCTGCTCTAGGATTCTAGAGTAGATTTTAACAGTGACACTGAGAAGGGATATGCCTATATGGTTTCCACATTGTCGATTGTCACACTTTCATCAGCATTTATACCATTCTTAATTGTTAGTGCAGGTTTAGTGATGTCATTTTGTCTACCTCTTCGATAAATAACATTGTGTGTGCAGATGTTAACAAGGCTAGAGGACTATATTAAATCATGTCTTGCTTGCTTGCTTGCTTTGATCCCCATAGGGTGCGAGTAACTAGACTCTTTTACCCTTGGCACGGCCAATATGGTATGGCGGTGGCGCAGCCACCGCCACCCCTCTACACAAGGTCCGTGTTACCACACTGCCAGGAAGCCCCCAGACGATGGCGCAGCAACCCGCCGTGCATCCACACGGTACCAGACGATTGGGGTTTGTTTTGGGCTTTTTTTCACCCCAGGGAGCATCCTTGACTCGGGACAGGTTACACCACTCCCCACTTTGGCGTGTGTGTACTGTCCCATGGTTTGATAACTCGCTACCCTGCAAAGGGGGTATAACTCCAAAGACAACAGTGTACCGAAGGACGTCATCTAGACAGACACTCAGTTCTGCCCCATTTGTACTGGGAGGACCCAGAAACTGGGGCCACGCACAGTCTTATGAGGACAATGATCGCCTGAAACGATAAATCTTGTCTAGCTGGACTTCTTTTTTAACGATAATAAGTAATTCTTACCTTGCTAACAATGATAAGTGATCGTACCAGGTCTAACGATGATAAGTAATTTTACTTGGAGTTACGATGAAAAGTAATTCTTACCAGGTCTTACGATAATATGTAATCTTACCAGGTCTTACAATGATAAGTAATTATTACTAGGTCTTACGATGATAAGTAATTCTTACCAGATCTTACGATGATAAGTAATCTCAGCAGGTCTTACGATGATAAGTAATCTTAGCTGGTCTAACGATGATAAATAATCTAACCAGGTCTTACGATAATAAGTAATTCCCTGTATAGGTCACAAATGTTTCAACTTTCAAAGCAGTTGACCATAAACTGAGGAAAGAACAAACGGGTTTTAGGAAGAACAGAAGATGTGGAGATCATATATTCACCCTCAGGAACATTATAGAGCAGTGCTCAGAATGGCAGAGACAACTATACATTAACTTTGTTGATTTTGAAAAGGCTTTTGACAGCATACACAAGGACAGCCTATGGGAAATACTGAGGGCTTATGTGATTGCCAGCTGCATTGTTTTCATCATAAAAAGCCTGTAGTGGTTTTGATGGTATTGTATGATGGTGATATTACTAAGTGTGATGTATGAGGTCAGCTGTGAAGGCTCCTGAGATAAAATGTAGCTGTGAATTTTCAGAAGGCCTTTCTTGCTACCACTACGACCTCACACCTATCTTTTTTTTCTAATGAATGTGGCTACGTTAAAATCTAGGGTACTGAATGTAATGTGTTGTATTGACATATACAAACACACACACACAGATATTAAATAATATAATATTATCAATAAAATTTAGAACACAATGAACTAAATTCAGCTGGTGAAATTTTTAGAAAGTAAATCTTTTTTTAAATTTATTTGTTCTGAACCAAGGTTTTATTTTGGCCAGAACATATGAAAGATTTTGGAATTTATGAGTGAATGGCATGAATAAATGGCATGATAAATAAAAGGTGTGTACGTATACAATTTTCACGAGTAGTTAATATTTCTACAGTTCATAATTTTATTTTCCCTGGGAGAACGATGAATAGATGTGCTGTTGGGGTGGCTTCATCCCTCCCTGTCTATGCCTACCAAACATTGTCCATTAATGATGGAAGGAAATGGGATGTTTTAGTAGTAATTCACTTTGGGTGCTATGTCTATGAAGTTGGTGTAAATCCAGCAGACCAGCCTGCTTACGTAACTTTGAAAGAGTAGTTCTGGTGCTGGAATCTGGTGGCCCCACCTCTCCGTGCTTGGGGGCAATATATCGGGTGGCCCCACCTCTCCGTGCTTGGGGGCAATACAAGGCTGTTCTGCCGAGATGCGACACTGCACGGGTCCTCACTGTCAATTATTTACCCAGCATTTGACACCACCTTTTGGTGTCAACATAAAAAACTCACAGCTCTGAAATAAAGTATTGGTTTAGGTTCAGAACCTTACCTAAGGAGCCACTTCTACACGTAACAATTTACGATAACACCACTTAGACAGGGTCAGATCTCTCTGACCATACAACACATCTTACCAAGTTGGTTTCACATAGGATAGGTTCTCCCAGACTACATATTCCGAAATATGTTTATTAGCTTCCTGCCATAGAATAGGATAGGTGATATGTTCCACTGATCTCAACACTTGATCTGTCCTTCCTAATCCTTGCTGGAGTTTATATATATTGTTTGTCCCTAGACCCTGAACTAGGGCGGGGGGTCTAGAGCAAATCCTTACTTGTTGTAAGGCTAGATTTCGATATGGCAGTATCAAATCACTCGAAACATTAAACAATATTTAAAATATACAAAGAAATAATTTCAATCTTACCAGATTATGAATAAAGAACACAGAAATGCTAGCAAAACTTAGCTGAGCTGCTGGCTATAGTATGGCGTCCCTGAACTTATTTCAATTTACTTCATTGGAAATCACCACACTTAAAATTTACTGTGTCTATCACTGGACAACTATTGAGGAATGGCAAAAAAGCGCGTCTGAGCGCTGATAATATGATTGTCTGTGGCCAATCAATGCCTTGTGTTTTTTTTTCAAATTCAAATTTCCTACACTAAAGTCATTTCAGTCATGCTTCAGTCAAGTATGGATTTTTATCTGTTAGTCCGTCCGTCTCTACTTGCGTTTTCACAAAAAACGTACTTGGTTTTTGAACCAACCTATCCGTCCCCTCTACAAATTTTGTCTTTAAAGTTATTTTTAGCCACAGCTCCCACCAATGTCCCTCTCTTTCATTCTAACTAGATTTGAACACTTGAGTCTCAAGGTCGAGGTTTTTGTGCAAATTAGTGACATGTTTGATTCAATGCAGTCTTTCGCTGATGTGAACAACACAGTCTTTTGTCAATGTCTTCATTATTATCTATCCGTCTGTATAAATAAAAGCATATTATTTCACTGCTCAAAATGGGCCATCCGGCCAGCTAATTTTTATATTCCTAACATTAGTATTAAGAAAAAGTTACTTTTTTAATTTTGTAATATTTCAAGCATCTGCGTTGTAATGCTTTTGCCGCTGAATTCAAATAAAAGGCTTGGTATCGCATAAGCGTCCCTTTCCGTACCTCGTGTCAATTTGGGGACGTGAATTTTTCCTTCCCCCCCTCCCCCCCCCCCCCCCCCCCCCAATTGCGTCTCCTTAGCCTTGCTAGTCTCACGCAATTTTTCAGTCATATTTTTTTTCCTTTTGATCCGCCGTTCTCATCCCGTTCAAATGGTAACCATTTCAGCAATTTAATTTCCATGGCGGGTGATGACCCGCGGCGTGGGCGATCATGCCTTCTAGTAACTTACGCATTCTTTTTATCCCTACATTTTATCCTTTGGAGATATTTTTACGTTGTATCACTGTTAATTTTATGACACATCTCCCCACTTGAAAACATGCCTACGGCAAGTTCTAAAACCAGTGATACACATAGATAAAATCTCTCCTCACGTCTGCCATTACTCTAATTTTGATCACAGGGGTGCCGACTGAGGAAATCTGCACCGACATTCAATTTGCCTGGGATATATTGGATACTAAACTGATAAGGTTGAAGCAATAAAGACCACCTCAGCAATCTTGCGTTTTCATGCTTAGCCTGAGATAAGAATACGAGAGGCTGATGATCCGTCTCGACCACAAAAGTCCTACCATACAGATAGATTTGAAACTTCTTTATTGCCCAGATTAACGCTAAACATTCTTTTTCGCTTGTGGAGTATCCTTGTTCCGCCTTATTCAATTTGCGGCTTGCATAAGCGACTGGTTTCAGTTCCCCATCAGGTGAAGATGATCTTTCCAACAAAGCCCCTCCGAGTCCTACATTACTTGCATCGGTTCTTAAGACAAAGTCCTGTGTCAAATCAGGCAGTTTGAGAATAGGCTTGCTAGTGAGTTTTTCCTTTAACTCTTGGAACGCTAGTTCACTTTGCGCAGTCCAAATAATTTTATCTGGAAGTCCCTTGCGAGTCAGATCAGTCAGAGGAGCACAAATAGAGTTAAAATCTTTGATATATTTTTGATAAAATCCGCATAACGACACGAATGATCGCACGTCCTTTTTTGTTTGTGGTCTAGGTGCTCTCTGCAGTTTTTCCAAGTTCTTGGGGTCAGGGGTCATGTTACCCTGATATACAGTGTGTCCCAAGAATTCCAACTCTTTGCATCGAATACAACATTTTGTTGGCCTAGCAGTTAAGTTCGCCTCCCTAAGCCTATTAAATAACATTTCTAGAGCTTCAATGTGTTCTTCAAATGTCTCTGTGGCGACGAGAATATCATCCATGAAATTCGTGATACATGGGTTATTCAGGGGATCCAACAATTTGCGCATCATCCTTGAAAATACACTCGGAGCATTTTTCAGTCCGAATGGTAGCATATTGAATTCATAATGTCCATCCGAAGTGCTAAAAGCCAAATAAGGTCTCACTTCAGGCTTCACTGGGATCTGGTAATAGCCTTTACTAAGATCCACCTTTGAAAAGTATTTTGCCTTGTTCAGTCTGGCAAATAACTGTTTTGTGTCTGGTAATGGATCCACTTGTCCTTCTGTGACAGCATTCAGTTTCCTGTAATCTATGCACAGTCTGTGTTCCCCAGACGGTTTTCTCAACAAAACGACACTAGAACTAAAAGATGATTCACTGTGCGAAATAATCCCCTCCTTCAACAAATAATCTATTTCTTCCTTCAATGCCTTCTCCTTCGCGAACGGAATAGAATAGGCTCTCATACAGATTGGGTTTGAGTCTACCAGTTTCATGTCATACTGTAGCAAATTTGTATGGCCTGGTTTATCTGTTAATACATCTGTATGTTCCTCCAGAACCTGTTGAACTCTCTCCCTCTGGTTTTTAGTCAGGTGCTTACTGACTTTTACCTGTGCTGCTGTTTCACAAGGATGTAATGGGTATTCATGTGAGGTGAGTGGTTCCTTTTGCATTTGAGTTGCGATAGCTAAGGTCAGTAAGGGGGTGCTTTCCTGGAGTGGTCTGTCCAGATACTTCTTTAATAAGTTTACATGATAAACTTTCTCCTTCCCCTTTTTGTTAATTTTATAGTTTGTTCTAGACACCTTCTCTAGAACCGTATATGGACCTTGCCATCCAATTTGTAATTTATTCTGGCTACCGGGTAGTAGAAGAAGCACCTTCTCTCCCACAGCAAGTTCTTGGTCCTTTCCCTTCCTATTAAAATATGCTGCATGTTTCTTCCTGGCTTGTTTCAAATTATCGTTTGCCAGTTTCCATCCAGCTTTCAGACGAGTGGTCAGTTCGTTCACGTATTGATAAGATGAGGTAACAGGTTCTTCCGCCTTCTCATCCGTCCATGTCCTTAATAAAGTTACATCTGGATCTTTAATTTATCATACTTATTTTTCATGGAACCCATCGGGTCCCGTCCATTAGAAGCTTTATAATGAGGACTTTTCTTCCTAGAATCATCACTCACAAATCGACCACTACCAATTTTTTTCTGGGGTTTGGCTCGCCTCTTAAGATTGCTTATGAGAGATCTTCGCTCTCTTTTCTGTTCTTCCAGTTTATATGAGTCTGACCGAGGGATTGTCATCTTATCCTGGGTAAAATTTTCTCCCTTACTCGATCCATATCCGTGGATTTGATGTTAATCCTAATCGGGTCAAGTGAAGTAGTGCCTCTGCTACATGTTTTGTCAACTGGGTGTGAAAAGGGGGCTCCCATTCCACTTTGTCTACCCGAGTATAATTAGTTTTCCTTTCAGGCCTAAAGTTGCCCCGTGGCGTTTCTAGATCCTGCACATATTTTCCCTTTGTGGGTGTTCCCTCATGAAATACGCCACATGCTTCTACAAAGTTTTCAACATCGACATTTACGTCGGGCCAATAGTATTTTCGAGCAATCTTTTGGCAGATGGTACCGACTTTCTCATGGTCACCATTTTTTCCAACATGTAAGCTCCTTATTAAGTTTGCCCTATATATCTTGGGAAGAACTAACTGTCCGTGACCAGTGGATCTAGTTCCTGTCTTCCTGTATAATAATCTGTTCTTCACAAAGTACTCTCCCTTGCTTGGAGGTGTGTGGCCTTTGGGCAATTTTTTGAAACATGGCTTAAGGGTCTTATCCTCAGCCTGCGCCTTCCTCATCTCCTCTGGATGAGCATTTATAGGTTCACCTTCTTCCTCCTTCTTCTGTGACCTGGTCTGCACTGTCGCCATGATCACAGGCCTCTCGGGATTCCCCAAGAAGACGTATCTACACCCCAATATCAGAGGGTAGATTGGGTCATCTATCACTGCTGCTCTGATTTCTCCTTCCACATAGCGAGTTTTCACCGTTATCCTTGCGATGGGAAGTGTCATGAGTGGTATGTCCTTAGTCGCCCCTTGTATTTCCACCGTTTCTGTGGTATACTGACTTGGGTCCACTAGGCTAGACTTCACAACTGAATCATAATCCAAACCTGTATCATAAAGGCACCTTATGGTGACCCCATTACAAATAACATCGTCACAAACTGGGGGGTGATAAGGTTCCTGTTGTCCATTAGGATTAACCTTTAATCGTTGAGTCCCGGACTTCATTGCAGCAATGTTTGAAGGTTTCCTTCTACAAAATTCGGTGTTATGGTTATCTCTCTTGCGCCATTTACACCATCTTTTTCCTTGGTTAAACGGTTTCCTTTCATTATTTTTTTGGTCATTGAACTGTGAGTTTCTGTCGCGATAGTCATTTCTTGGCCGCTCAAAGTTTGTCCTACCTCTATTACCCTGTTCTTTATTGTCAAATTTATTAAATGGCTGTGGAGCTTTAAAATTATCTATGTGCTTCTTTTTAGCACCACTTACCTCTGCCTGGGCTGCCTGATACCTCTCAGCGACATTTAAAACCTCCCCCAACTTCTCTGCACCTTGTTCCATGAGAAATTTTCTCATGTCTGGGGCCATGGACTCTCTCAATTGTTCGATCATGATCATTTCTTTAAGATCTTGGGTCTTCCCCAGAGCAGTCCATTTCTCCAAATAGGTTTCCAGTCTAGCAGAGAATTGGTGGTATGTCTCCCCAGACAACAGTTTGGCATTTCTAAATTTCTTACGATAAAATTCACCATTCTTCTCGTACCTTAATAACAGAGCCTGCTTTAACATGTCATAATTGTCTTGGTCTTCCCTGTTCATTTTAGCAAAGACTTTATAAGAAGTACCTCTCAGTCCTTGTGATAACTTTAAACTCCACCTCTCTCTCTCTAACCCATATGTAGTAGCTAATAACTCAAAACGTCCTAGGTACCCCTCTATGTCATCGTTTTTCTCAACAAAATGGTCTAAATGAAACCCCATAGCTGAGGTTGAGGCTCCCAGACTAGGCGTAGCATCTGAGGCAAAAGGGCTGGCACCATTTTCAGGAGCCTGGCCTTGTAATTCCAGCTCCCTTAGTCGTAATTCGTGCTCCCTTTGCAACCTTCTATCTTCTGCCTCCCTTTCGGCCTTTCTATCTGCTGCCTCCCTTTCGGCAGTCAATCTTTTTTCTGCTGCCTCTAATGCTTTAGCCTCTTTGTCCGCCTCAATCTGCAGCCTCTTAATTTCTCTATCCGCCTCAATTTGTAACCTCTTCTCTTCAGCTACCTTCCTATCTTCCCTTTCAATATACTTATCACATTCAGCCGTTACGTATTGAATTAAAATCTGACCATCCATTCCCATCTCCTTTGCCGTCAGCACAGCAGCTGATCTAAATTTTGCCAGCTCCGCCATACTTTTTAAACAAATCTAGCAATAAGCAAAGTAAAATTTCCAACCACTAAAGTACTTATAATTACTCTAGACTAAAATAATTCTAATTAATTAATTAACTAACACTGGTTGTAATGCTTTTGCCGCTGAATTCAAATAAAAGGCTTGGTATTGCATAAGCGTCCCTTTCCGTACCTCGTGTCAATTTGGGGACGTGAATTTTTCCTTTCCCCCCCAATTGCGTCTCCTTAGCCTTGCTAGTCTCACGCAATTTTTCAGTCATATTTTTTTTCCTTTTGATCCGCCGTTCTCATCCCGTTCAAATGGTAACCGTTTCAGCAATTTAATTTCCATGGCGGATGATGACCCGCGGCGTGGGCGATCATGCCTTCCAGTAACTTACGCATTCTTTTTATCGCTACATTTTATCCTTTGGAGATATTTTTACGTTGTATCACTGTTAATTTTATGACAAAGCCTCTATTCTAACTTTACATGCAGTGTTGGATTGAATAATCTAACTTTCGAAGTGAAAAAAGGAGTACGACACGGATGCCCCTTATCAACAACATTATTTTTGAAAGTCATCGAGTGGGTGATGCGCCAAACAACAGAGGGCAGTCCAAGAGGAATTAGATGGACAACGTTTTCTACACTGGAAGACCTGAAATATGCAGATGACATTGCACTACTCGCACATACACCTCAACACATCCAAGAAAAAACCGATAGACTGAATAAGTTTAGCCAGCAGGTTGGTCTGAATATCAATCTGAAGAAGACATAGGTCAAGACACTCAATGTGGGCAATCCTGGGCCAATAACAATAAGGAACCAGAAGTTAGAACAGACAGACGCATTTACTTACCTAGGATGCATAGTAACAGCTGATGGAGGAACAAGCAAGGGCATTAACAACAGAATGAATAAAGCGAGAACAGCTTTTGCTAGTCTCAACAAGATTTGGAAGTCTTCCCAGTACAGCACAAACACCAAATTTAGATTGTATGAGAGCTGTGTACTTTCTGTGCTTCTCTATGGGGCGGAATGTTGGAGAGTAACAGAAAAGGAAATGTCGAAACTGTCCTCCTTCCACACAATTTGCCTAAGGAAAATTCTCCGAATCTTTTGGCCGAATACCACCAGCAACCAAGAATTACTTATTCGGAGTAACCAGGAGGACATGCACACCATCATAGCTGGCAGACGATGGATTTGGGTTGGCCACGTGCTCAGAAGGGACCCTGATACCATTACAAAAGCAGCTATGCTTTAGACCCCCGAAGGAAAGCGAAAGAGAGGCCGACCAAAAACAACTTGGCGGAGAACTATGGAGGCCGAGATGCAAAGAATGAACCAGAGTTTGGGCACTGTATGAATGATGGCCGCCGACCGAACAAAGTGGTGTCAATTTGTTGCTGCTTTACAAGACGCAACCAGGCGTGATGGCCACTGACTGCTTTGACGGTTGGCGGATATGGATCGAAGAAGAGAAGAAGAAGTAGATAGGTCACAAAACAATCGTCCTTTTTTCGATTTGAAACCTTCATTTAAAAAAAAAGCAACATTTCGTTTATGGCCGTGGTTGCTGCCAAAAGCCTTACTGTAATCTGTGAATCACATGTAAATATGTTTCTTTTCTTTTAACTTGTATACATATCTTGTTTTATTATCCCATAATGATCAATAATTTCATATCTAACCACTGTTATATGCGTTAAGTCGGTTATAGGAATGCAATCTGACATTTTAATTTGTAGTTAATGAACGAGGATACATGTTAATGTTGTTTCCTAAATGATTTTCAGAGTCGGCGTTAGAGTTCTTCAAGAGGTACCGGGTACAGAAATGAGGTCACAGACTGAGTTGAGTGATGAGGCAGCTATGTGCATTCAGTATGTCATAATTACTATGGTGTGTCCGGTGATTGAAATCTTTGGAGTTGGAGCTAATGTCGTCAACATCATCTGTTTTGTGAAGCAAGGTTTTAAGGATCCAATCAATATCAGTTTTCTAGGTACGGTAAACAGTATATGTGGTAAAATATAAGACACAATGAGACAAATATTCTTTTAAAATATTAATTACGGAAGCAAAACAATGGGCGAAAAGCTAATCATGCTTAAGAAAAGGTGGTTCTACAGCAGATACTGCTTTTGGGGAAAGAAATGTTAGAGACTTCACTATTATTTGTCCAGGTGGAATTACCAGTTCACTTCTTTGTTGTCTTTGCCTTCCCTAACGCAATCAGATACCTGTTTACAGCTGGGTAGGCTGCAGAGTGATGACTCCGTGATTGGAACGCGGTACTTTTGCCGCGAGAGGCCATCACTTTAACCACTCCGCAAATAAATCAGGTCGTAGGTGGAATAAAAAAGAACAAATACCACTGACATTAATGCACACATAGGAAATGAACTAAATTAATGAGACAACACGAAAATTTACTTATATCAAAGCAAAAAGAGACAGATCAAGTAAAGACAAAGAATCAATTCCCTTTTACTAACCCGCTATTGGTCTACGCTGTTGTCTGTCTATTGTATTTTCCTTAAAATGGCGAATGTTTTATCTTTCTTGGTCTACATTAAAACATGGTCAACATTATTTGTCATTCCATCACCGTTACTTCATATCGTGCGTTTAGATTGTGAATTCATTAATGAACACTGTTATTGTTACACAATAGTAAAAGCAGTCAAGATAATTCGACTAATTTCCCAATTGTTTATTTCATAGTAAGATTGTGTTTGGGGCGTTATAACCCGACTCGTATAAATTTTTGACACGTACTGGTAACTCTCACTGACCTAAACTGAAAAATTAAAGCATTACAGGTTTGTTGTTAATTAATTACTGTGAAAGAAATCAGCATGTAATGCTGGTTGGGTAAAATAAATAATAATCTATGTACTACTGGAACAAACCTCAGAAATGAGGTATCTGAGGAAAGAAGTTGAAGTAACAAGAAGAGACGTGGTCCGCAACCAGACGACACGGCAATGCCTTAAAGCCCAGCAACTTCAGACCCTAGTAGAACAGTCCCAAATACGATGGTTTGGCCATGGATGCATAATGGGAAGAAGATTGACTACCACGACAAGTATGGTAAACTAAGAGCCAGAGATCAAGATCTCCAGGACGATCCAAAGTTCGCTGGGAGGACATCCTAAGACAATCTCTAAAGGACCGACGGCTATATTTGAACAATGCCAGGAGGAAGACAGCCGATAGAATAGTATGGCGCTCTCTCTTCCAAACCTCTACACTTCACGGTAGAAGAGGAACGACTAAGTAAGTAATTAAGTAAGCATTACCAAGACAAGAGACAAAGATAATTGCCTACGTTCTGACCGCCAGGCCTTCGTCTGTTAAAAGAAAGAAAGTGAGAGCAAAGTGTGAAAGACGAGAAAACAAATAAAAAAAATTCGAGTACAATCAGTTTATCCCGTCTTTCCGGGATCTTGCGATAAATATGTGAAAAAAAGCGTGAAGCGTTGTTAGTTGAGATGAAGTTTAAAAGTATTTTTGTAACAAACACTTTATGATTAGATAAACATTTACACATAGCACGTAACTTTTTTTATATTTTCATATACTCAGGTTTGGCTATATCTGACATCGGTTGTCTCTCTACGTTAATATGGGCAGACATATGTTACACTCCAGCCTTCATGGCAGTAGATTTACCTTTCGATTCTACAGAGTTTCAGTACCTGACAGGTGGAATTCCCCATACAGTATTTTCTCGAGTCACTGCCTGGATCACAGCATTTATCACACTGGAGAGGTGCTTGTGTATTACATTACCACTAAAGGTTTGAGTTTTCGTTAATGACATTAATTATTTTACCAATCTAAAGGTATTATTATTACGACTGCGAATGTTTACACCAACCAACCTGTTTTATCTTTATTTCCGTTTTTAGCTCTTAACTGTCATTGCTCTGTACTTCTGATTGTGACATCTCACAATCTTTGTTGTAACTTTCCTGTTATGTCTTCAGTATGCGTTTCTTCAAAGTGTTTACCATCTTTTGTCTTACCGCCTTAAGACGCACGGACCAAATCGAGGCACTTACATTTTAGAAGTTAAGTTTAGGAAGAATATTTTATTCCCAGATCGAGTCCATATTCACAATTTATTGCGCACCTTTCCTCATTTAGGTAGAATTCTATGAATTGGAGAGAAAGTTAACGATTTTCCAGATGATCTGTTATGTAAACCCCCGATGTTTTAATACCATTCAATTTAAACAATCAATGTAAATATTTTTATGTTGTTTGCTTCACCTTATTTGTAAAATAAGTTATTGTTAAATAATTATTAACAGGAAACGCGTACTTAAACTAAACTAATGTGAAAACAACATTTCTCAAGCCTGCCCGCGCGATACCCATTCAACAAAGCGCTATTCAAACATCCAGTCCATACCTACCCCATAACAACAACATTTATCAAAATATAATCGGTTGATCATCAACTTCTATTTATCTGTAGTCTTTTGTTCCAAGCAGACATGATTGTTTGTCTATGTACATGATTTTTGTAATCAAGTAGTATTATTTTATGACAATTTGTGTAACAGTTGTACGAATGTGTGTGTCACGAAATACGTGCGTTCTCTTTTTCTGGTCTTCACTTCTCTCCTGCGTTATTGCTCTACTATTCAGTTTACGTGCTAATGCTTCAAGTATTCATTGTCTAAGCTCGACTCGACCAAAGTTATCTTATCGCATCTTGTCACACCTCTCACCTACTCCTCTCTCCTTGTTTTTTACTCCTTTGTTAACGGTGACGCTTAGCGGAGGAGCCAACTTACCACATTGTCTATTCGCTTATCGCCAGCTTCAGACTGGAGTAACTAGTATTCTCCATACCTAAAGGTCTTTTATATTTGAACATTCGCCCTAATATAACTGACTAGGTTGAACGGGATGCGCCTCGCCAAAACGCGGCAAAATTTTATTTAAAAAAAAAACCAAAAAAACCTCATAACTGAATCAGACCGCAATATAGTTTATTAAGAAAAAGGTCTTTATCACATTGCTTGACCGAAGGGAATTCTATAATTGGACATGTGCCAATCTTAAACGAGGTGTGCCTCGCCAAAATAATGCAAAATCTAAGTTTGTTATTTTTATTTTTGGTCATTAAAAAAAAACTGGCTCAAAACTAAACAATACACCAGAATGAAAGATCATCTTTATTTAGCCATGTGTCCTAATATAACAGGCGTTATCCGTATGTCTAGGTTAAATAGGTCGTGCCTCGCCGAATAGAGAAAGTTCTATTTTCGAAATACAGCTCAACACAGTCACTAAGCCTTTCATATTTGAAGTATGTATGACAGAAAATAATAATCATGATTTTATAACAAGCAATAATGTATATATGTTTGAAAAGAGCGTGCTAGGAAAAACAGTATTAAGTGATTCCCTACGTAGAGTCTATTTATAGACGCGCAGTTCCATTCGGAAAGCCGTAGAGTCTATTTATAGACCCGAACTAATTTTTATTCTTTTTCCGATCCAGTATTTTAAAGTGACCGGAATTTTATCCAGAACGGAAGTAAACACATTCTTAAGCATTTCTGAATAGTCTTTGTTCAAGTTTTGGTGGGAATTTCGGTGTATTAGGTTAATTTTTATTCGCGTTTCGTGGTGTTAAACAATGGCTGAAAATACACAGTATGGAAGCGGTTTACAATCCAAATTTCCTGCTCGTTTAACAGCTATTCAGGCCAGAGATTGGCCGGAAACTGTATTAGACCGTAGTGAAAGTGACATGAGCAAATCTTCATCAGATTTTGATCAAGAATTTTAAATTTATAGCGATTCTGACGAGTCTACAATAAGTCATTCTGAAGCAGCTGAGAAGGGGGCGTCGCCGCAGGCAGGTCCCAGTAAAACAAAACGTAGAAAAGTTGAGTCTGATCCTATAAAATCTACTTGGAGAGAAGTAAGCGAAGGTGCCACGTTTAATTCATTTAGATTTGTGCCAAATAAAACACCAGGTGTTAATGCGAATCTAAGTGACAGCTTTACACCACTGGACTGTCTCAAGGCTCTGTTGACAGATGATGTTCTTCAGCTTTTATGTGATTCAATAAACGAATATGCATCATATAAATGCTTGATGAACAATCCACAGAAAAGGAGGTCTATTTATTCAAGCTGGACACCTCTTACTATATTTGAGCTGATAAAATTGTTGGCCATACTTATAGCAATGGGGATTGATGTTCGACTAAGCATTAAGCACTACTGGTCGAGAAAGGAAATTTTTTATACTGCATTTTATCACACTATGTTCAAACGTGAACGCTTTGAAAGTATTTTTCATACAATGCTGCACTGTTCACAGCCTGATTCTGAAAGTACAGCCAAAATAGAATCCTTTATGAATTTGCTGTTAGCAAAATTCAACGATGTATTTTACCCATTTGAAAATTTATCGTTGGCTGAAATGGTGGTTGGTTTTACAGGACGATGGCAGTATAAACAGTGTAATTGCAGTAAGCCAAAGAAGTATCACATCAAAGTATTTGGACTGTGTGACTCAACTACTGGGTATGTTTTAAATTTGCTTCCATATTTTGGCAATAAAACCTCTTATAATCCAGAGGCAGATCTTGACGGAGGCATGGCAGTCAAAGTTTTTCAAACGCTGCTGGCACCATTTGGAAAAGGCTATCATGTATTTGCCGATCAATATTATACTACACATTAGCTGGTAACTTACTTGATTAGCCAGAAAACATATTTTACAGGCATTCTAAATATAAATAGGTAAAACTTTTCTGCTGAAATCAAGTCCCTGAAGCTTCCTCATCTTGAAACAAAATCATTTCTTGATGACAATAACTCAATTCTTGTGACTGCGTGGAGAGATAAAAAGGCAAAAAAAGTATGTGATTATTGTGTCCTCCAAGGCTTCAGTAGAAAATATTGGTAAATCAGATAGGAGAAAGAATTTGAAAACAAAACCAAAAGTTATACATGAATATAACTTTTCTATGAACGGATGCGACCGCGTCGATCAAATTTTGTCTTCAACAGGAAAACTTACTAATGGTGGAAAAAAACTGTTCCATTGGCTTTTAGAAATATGCCAGAGTAATGATTGTATTCTTTATACTCTGACAAGAAATGAGAAAAGGAAACATAATATTTTAGATTTCAAGTTACAACTCATCAAAGAACTGACCGAGGCAGCAGCCACTTTGATGCCTGAGGATGTACAACAAGGATCTTCTCTGCTGTTACTTGGTAGACCCAGAATGTCAAATGCTGTTGAGAGACTTCAAGGATCTCTGCATCTTATTATGTGGTCTGGCAACCAGAGAAAGTGCATTCACTGTAAAGCATCCAGGAGTTCTGTTGTGTGTAAAGGATGTTTTGCCAATCCTCCACTGTGTGCAATAAAAGGATATAGTATGCAAGATTAATGAGAGTGGAAGGGCAGAATGTTAGACGGGCCTGCGCGCCCAATTTTTTACCCTTCGAAAATAAAGTTCGTTCGTTCGTTCTTGGAACAGTATCACAGCAGCAAGAAATACGTTTTTATACTGACAGCCCCTTTTCAATAATGTGTAGTTATGTTTTCTTGAAAAATTAGTGCCATTTATGTAATTGAAGTTGTGTTTTCATGGACATGGATGTTTAGAATGCAAGCTATAAATTTTTTAAAAGTTTTAGTGGAATTTCTTCAGTGAGACTCGTATTACTACTATGTGAAAAATGAAAAAACTGAATGTTCAATAACAGTTTTGTTACTTTTTCTGTATTACCAAATGGATTACCTACAAAATGAAAGCAATTATAATGTATTGTGACAATAATTTCTGATGGAGGCCTTAGGTAAGTGGAAAATTGTTTTTCATAATTTCACATCTTTTTGTTTTTTGGTATGTAATTTTTAGTCTAATAAAACTAATAAATTATAAAACGTTAAAACAGGATGAGTTGGACTATTTTTTCTTGGTGCGCCAGGTCAGAAAAGGAAAATGTGTCTTATTAATTTGCTTCTTGCTAAAACTCGGAAGCAGAATAAAATTGCTTTTGCCATTCCATCATAAGAAAAAAGATTATTTTGGAAAAACTCGGAAGCACATTGAAAATCAAAAGTGAAATCACTCTTCTGGTGGAACCATAAGGAATAACAGTATTTTTTGCGGCTTGCAATTGCAATTACTGTAAACAAGGCACGAGGATAGTCAGTTAAAGCGCTAGACATTAACGTAAATGAAAATACATTTTCACTTGAATATCAAAATATTATAGTTTGGTTTTGACATTTCATAAGTTTCCTATGCAGTTACAAGAAAATGTCCGGGCAACGCCGGGTCCTTACAGCTAGTGTAGTTATAAAGTAAGTCACATTGGTGAAGATAACAAATTCACTCAAAATGATATACTCAGCCCTAGATTTATATTTTCATCAATTTAAAAAAATATATTTATTGTGGATTATTTTATCAACAGGGTTAAAGGAATGAAAATTCATTTTGTCAAAACAAAACAGTTATATTTGCCTTCATATAAGATCTTAAATGGAGGTTGGGTAGAAATAATAAAAGTGTCCGTAGCTGAGATAGTGCTGGGTACTTAGCTTCCAATATGGACACAGTTGAAATTTGGCTCCCTCACTACTTGTTCCCAGTGGAGCTTGGACTGTTCCTTCTCTTCAAGAGTCAAGTTATGTTTGCAGCATCATTGTCCCTTGCACAGTCGAGGTAACTGCTCAGACTTTCTTGTCAAGTGTCCTCAAGATCTGTCTGTTATAGGTGACTAGCGTCGACTCCTGGCAACTGGTACCAAAAACTAAGAGAAACAAGTGTCTCTTTTAAGTCAAGCGACTCCTGATGTAAACATCAGACGACCTCCGACCTCCAGAATTTTCTCTATTTTCATCTCAAACCCATCGATCGGAGAAAAAATATATGGGAGCCGCGCTGGTGTAATGGCTACAACGTTGTACTGGCGACCAGGTGTTCATGGTTCAAACCCGGGCGTCGGCGTTTGAAGAAATGTTTACGACCGGAAATTTGACTGAATAATCTGAACGGCTCCTGCACATAAATCCCGTGTGGATGGGAAGGAGCGAAGCTCCTGACCGGGTTAGAAGGAAAGTCCACTGACCCCCCAGCCTCGCAATGACATGTCATTGGGCCAAAAGGGCTAGAAAGCTCGAGTGCCGCTGGTTATAGAAAAAAAAAAAAAAAAAAAAAATATATATATATATATATATATATATATATATATATATATATATATATATATATATATGTATATATATATATATATATATATATATATATATATATATATATATATATATATATATATATATATATATATATATATATATATATATACAGTACTTTGCAAAAAAAATGGCAGTCATATTTTCGCAACGCAGCACACTCATAGAAGCAAATAATAATAAAAACTGTATGTCCATAGGAAGATTGGTATCTCCCCTATCTATTAACAGTGGTGTCAGTACAATATAATGTTGCCTTCTCCAGCAAGGCAAGCCTGGATGCGGCGAGGCATACTTCCCATAAATGTTTGTAGGTAATTGTGAGTCAGGCTGTCCCAGTATTTTTCAGCTTCCTTCTTCAATTGTTCAACGTCTCTGAGTCCACTCTTTTTCAAATGATTCTTGAGTAGTGCCCAAACGTTTCCAATTGGGTTTAGATCGGGACTGTTGCTGGGCCACTTCAGCACTATCACATTCTTCTCTTGCAGCTATGCTTTGGTGGTATGAGCTGTATGATTTGGGTCATTGTCATGTTGAAATGTGCACCCATCCGGGTACATGACCTGCATAAATGGCAGAAGGTGTCCCTCTAGTATGTCGATGTACCTTTCTTTCGTGAGAATTCCTGTGAAAACACACAGTGGGGTGGCACCTCTTGCTGACACCCCTCCCCAAAGATGGAATTTCTAGGTATGTTTCGGTCGCTGGTACACAAGCGTTACAGAGCCTTTCGTCCAAATATTTATTTGAGCAGGATAAGACCAAACAGAACATTCATCTGAAAAAATCACATTGTCCCATGACAAATTTTGGTGTTCGTGGCACCAGTTCAAGCGCATCTGTTTGTGAGTCTATGTGAGCAATGGTGACGAAATTACCCGCTCTTGTGTGTAATTCATCCTGTGTAGCTCCCGTTTGACAGTAGCATTAGATACCTCTGGGCTTCCCAACTCGATCATGCGCTGCCGTATGTTTTCTACACTCTTCATTGGCCCAGCCCGAACGATTTGGGCGAGACGCCGATGGCCCTGTGTGTCCAAAATTCTTGACCCCCCACTTCATTCTTTTCGCTCGATTCTATTACCTGCTTTTAATTTACTCCCAACTCTGTAGACAGTCCGCTCAGGAATGTTCAAGGTTTTAGAAATGTTGGAACATGTTTGATTTCCTTCATTCCAAAGCTGTGAAATTAACATACACTTTGACTTTGTGTCCATTTTCTGCCACTAGCATTAGAAATTGTCGTCTGCTCCATTATCAAGGGACGTTACTCTACGCTAATTTTTTTTTACTTTTGGTAGTGTTTGCTCACTTCAGTGGAGTGCAAATTTGGGGCAGAACATTCACATTTAATTAGATTTCAGCTTATTTAGCTGAGCAATATGACTGCCATTTTTTTTGCAAAGTACTGTATATATATATATATATATATATATATATATATATATATATATATATATATATATATATATATATATATATATATATATATATATATATATATATATATATATATTTATATATATATATATATATATATGTAAAGTTAAATGAACCCGTTACACGCCCATTGAGGCATATTGGGAATATGGTGTTAAGCCCATATTATCTTGACCGTTGCACACGAGGGGTGATGTGGTCGGCATCACGCCGGCCGTCTTAACCTTCCCAGAGTTTTTCTGGTACCCATTTAGGGCTGGGTCACCCCAGGAGCCGTTTGTGGCCTAAAAAATGTCCGCCTCATCTGGGGATCGAACCATAGACCACTGCGCTAGGAAGCCAGTGCACTAACCACTATGCTACCGCAAACACATATGACCAGACCACAGAACTGAGAATCAGATTGATCACATATGCATAAGTAAGAAGTTTAGGTCATCATTGCATGATGTAAAAGTGTGTAGAGGAGCAGATGTGGAATTAGACCAACATCTTCTGTTTGCCAAAAAAACAAAATTTAAAATTATGTAATGTACAACAGTATATAGCTATTGTGGTAATATGAGAGGTTATTGGTGTTATTCAACTAAGTGTTAACAGAGTGAGGTCAAGCTGTGTAAGTCCCTGAGTCTAATTGTTGATGATGTTGTATTCTCAGGATACCTATCCGCTACCTCTCTGAGATCTCACTCTGGGAAATATTTTATGGGTATGTTATATTTTTACGTGTCTAGGGTAATGTATTTTATGTGATGAAAGAAAAATGTCAAACAAAACTTTAACCCAATAAAATTAAAGTAAGTAAGACTTTTGATGAAGTTTAGGTAATTACTTTTTACAATTTAATCTCCCTGTACCTTAATTTTATGGGCCAGGGATTGTCAAACTCAATCGAATTTTTATTTACACTATTTAAAATAAATAAATTGGAACTCTGTCCATGTCTCTTGTTTATACAAAAGAAAATCACTGAAGAAATCCACCCACTGTTCTGTTTACCGGCTTGTACTGATCACTGTTAATATGTTGGAAAGACCGTTGGGTTCATCACTTCAAGGTGATTATATTATTATTATGGTTATGGTTATTATAGTGGAACATTATGATATCAATAATTTTGTCAGTGCCTTTTCTAAAGGACTTAACTGGCATAGATTGAAGAAAACAGTTGGCCCATAGGTCCTCAGAATCAACAAATGTGGTGCTCCTGGTCGAAGGTGTGGGGCTAGCTACAACGTGAATGCTGAGCGATCACTTCCAAGATTTTTGTCCCTCACCAGGTTTCCTGCCACCAATAAGTATTCTGACATATAACCTGAAATGAGAGGAACATTCCCTCCCATAAAACTCTCATCTATAATACTTCCACACATAACCACTGTAACAACTCACCTTGATCAGCTATGTGTGCTGATCATTACACCAGTCTTTATTTTTCATTGTTTAACATCACTGCTGTTTAAACATTCTTCTTCAGTGATAGTACAAAGCCCTGATCCCTTCCTCCAAGGTGTCGCTTCCATATAATAAGCAGGGATGTACATACCCAGCCTGTGACCCTTTAATGATTCCCTTACAACATCTTATACATGATTTGACGTTCATACAATAGATAGGGTGTGCTTACTCTAGCACTGAAACCTGTGGATAAATTCGTCCTAACATTTTCTACATAATTATACATAACATTTAAACATTTATGGCAATACAAAAGCCAATATCCATTTTGGTCTACTGCTGTGGCATTCGCAAACGTTGTAAAGCCACTAGCAAATATTTTATGCATTTATTTTACTCCGAAAGATTGCATTCCTTCTAGGCTATCGTAATACAAATTGTGGCTTACATGTTAATTAAATCAATACAAATATTTATTTTTGCCTTACCCTCAAGTAAGAATTTCACATAACATAAGCTTGACTAGGCAGTAAATGGGTTTTACCACTGCTTTAGTGTTCCAGACGGCGAAAGCTTTGGTCACACAGGCTCTCCCGCTGATGTCAGCTTAGTTAGTTTAAATTTCAAACGGCCGACTTTGCAAGCAATTGTTAATTCTTATTGCCCCATCCTCAACTACACCTAACCAATCAGAACGCGCGTCAACAAATTTTAACTTTTTCCCCAAGCTACCAAATTGAGCAGTTTATAAGTGTGTTCGCTCGTCTGTTTTTATTTTATATATTATATATCTCATTTATTTATGGACAGATTTTTAATATCAAAATAGATTATTAAGCGGCCAAATGCCCTCTATCTATCTATATAGGTTTCATTTAATTATTCTTCCACATTTTCATCTGTATAATTTTTAAGTAATTAATGGTGCTTTTTCCGAACGGAAAATATTACTAAATTAAAATTTTCTCTGTCAAAATAATATTATTACGGGGAAATCTTTATGTCAATATATTAAGCAATATTAACCTTATATTTCAAGATATCTCTCTCCTTTTAATTCTCTTTAGTTTTTGAGAAATAAATTATTTAATTTTATTCCAAAGCACAGATTAGGGATATTTTCTCCTACAACCAAGATTTTATCGTCACTATAAAACGAGGTAACAATACGATTGGTTGTTAATTTTTACGACGTTTGTTAATAAATATTGGGAGGGGTAGTGCGTGTTAAAAGGGGGTAGTAACCTTTTTAACTTGGCGTCGTGGAAAATTCAAATTCTTTAGTTAAAATGTTGGCGGTTGATTTGTCTGTGGCCTTGAGAAAAATTTCAAATGCTGTAGTTATTTATAGACTGTAAAAATGCGTTAACTAGGTTTTGAGGGGGAACATTTTTGAACGTGTTCTCCTACAGATCCACTTTACGACAGCTATAGACAACAGTATAATGTGCGATATCTAAGAAATCAGGAAATAAGAGAACAATTTTCATTCACAGTATCCAACAGTACTCCAGCAGCTGGAAGATGAAACAGGTACGGAGGACCACTTGCAACAAGTAAAAAATATATGGAACGAGACATGTGAAGAAGTACTGAGAAAAAGAGAACATCGGCACTAAGCATGGATAACAACAGAAACCATTAGTAAGATAGAGGACAGGAAAAACAAGAAAGCAGATTTAAACAGAAGCAAAACCAGAAGCTCCAAAGCCAAGGCTCATGAAGTGTACATAGAAGCAAACAAAGTAGTAAGAAGAAACATGAAAACAGACAAGAGGAAGTATATCGAAAAGTTGGCAAGGGAAGCAGAGGAAGCTGCAGCGAAAGGAAATATGAGGGACCTGTACAACAACACAAATAAGCTAATAGGGAAATATAAGGAAGCAAAAGGCCTCATAAAAGATAAGAATGGAAAATTGCTTAGTAATATACACGAACAAATGAAAAGATAGACAGAACATTTTGAGGAACTTCTCAATAGACCAGCTCCAACTAATTCCCCCATACATCCAGCCAGCAGAAGAGGAGCTACTAATCAGCTGTAAACGACCAAGTAGAGAAGAAATAAAGAAAGCCATAAAGCTTCTGAAAGATGGAAAAGCGGCTGATCCAGATGGAATTCCAGCAGAGGCCATCAAAACAGACATTGATTCCTCTACAGAAATATTATACGAACTACTCGGCAAAGTCTGGGAGATAACGAACGAACGAACGAACTTTATTTTCAAAGGGTTGAGAATTGGGCACACATTCTGACATTCTGCCCTTCCTTTCTCTCACCTTTCATGCTGAATTCATTTATTCTTACATGTATTTTACATATCAATTTCAAGGAATTCAACTTTGTAAAGTAAAATAATATAACACACTCACATTAACATTAAGTACTTATATGCATGACATAACATATGTTGAAAAGTACAAACATCGTCATTAGAACCTACAGTTGACATTTTAAGAAAAGATAATCCGATTAGGGGGATGTAATTAGAAAGTATTCAAAAAGTATATGATTGAATGAATAAAGACTGAGGTTGTTTCTTAGGTTATGTGGAAGACTATTCCAAAGATGAGCAGCAGAGTACGCTAAGCTTTTCTTGAATAAGTCAAGCCAAGGCCTGGTCACTTGCAATTTGTTAAAGTGTTGACTGCGTCTTTCATTGTATTTGAACATTGGCCACAGATATGCTGGAGCGTTGTGTGACAGGATTTTGTGAACAAATTTAGCTTTCTTTAGAAGTCGCTTTCTTAAGGGCAGTATTTGGAGATTTTTTGTGTTGGACATTGAGCAACCATTCCAGATTGTGGAGCAATAGTTTAATGTTTGCTTGTATGTGAGATATATAGAACAATTTTCGTGCATCTTCATCTAGGACATGTATAATTTTAGCTAATTGGTAAACTTTCTGTGTCGTTTGCTTGGTCAGTGCATGTACATGTGCGTTCCTATTTAGATGCTAGTCAACGACTATACCTAGAGTTTTATGTTCATTAACGTTTTCAATTAGTGAGGTACCAATGTAGATCTGAAGTGTTGTTTTCTCTTAATTTTGTAATTGTTGTCTAGTTGACATTAACATGCATTTTGTTTTAATGATATTCATTAGCATGCGATTACCGTTGCTCCCGTTAATCGGATTATCTGTATCCTTTTGTAACGATAGTTCGAGTGTGTTACAACTTTTATCAGTACAGTCGTAAACAGTAAACAGTACAGTCGTCCGCAAACACGTCACAAGATGAGTGCCTGATGTGAAGTGGAAGGTCATTAATGTATATGGCAAAAAGTAGAGGACCAAGTATAGAACCCGGATGAACGCCGGTGTTTATTACGGCTGGGTTTGAACAGGAGTTGTTGTAAGAAACTACACGTTTTCTGTCTGATAGGAATGATGTAATTATTGTCACCAGTTGAAAGTTTACTTTTGATGTTTCTAGTTTTCTAATTAAAATAGCGTGACCTATCATATCACATGTTTTTTTAAAGTCTACAAAGACTGCCCGACACTTGTTATCGTAGTTAATATTTAGGTGCCAGATGTCTATCATCTTAGTTAGAGCAGTGTGACATAAATTTTTAGGCCTGAACCCCGACTGACTATCAATTAGCAAGTGGTTGCTAACTAGGTGTTGTAGTGTTATTTTATGAATGTGTATTTCCAGTGGTTTGGATAGCGATGATATTAGAGAGATTGGCTTATAGTTACCAAGGTAACAATTATCGGAGGAACCAGGTTTGAAAAGAGGATACACCTTAGCGACTTTAAAGTGCCACGGAAAGTAACCCTTTGCGATACATGTATTGTATAAGTATGTTAATGAATCACTAATAACTGGCGCAGCATAGAGCAGTATTTGGTTACTGATTCCGTCAAGTCCTGATGAATTATCCTCTTTAAGGCCTTGAAGATAATTATACACTTCATTAACTGTCATAAACGGAATTTCGGATGGGATTGTGCTTGTGCTTTTGTTCTCACAGAATGCTGACAGTTGGCCAAGATCACAAGAGGAATCTGGTATCGTAGATTTAAGACTGGTTATTTCTTCGTGAAAGTAATTGTTAATGTCTGTACACGTAAATGAGGTATTGGGGGTTAACGAGTCTGGCGAATTTCGTTTGTTTGCTAAAGTGGTGATTGCTTTCTACATAGCTTTACTGTTTGTTTTGTTCTGAACTAAGTTTTTAAAGTATGTTTTCTTTTCTCTACGTATTAAATATTTTACCTTGATTCTGTGTGCTCTGTATGTGTTAAAGTCCTTATTTCTGTGAGCTCGATCTCGCTGCCTCATGGCATCTAGCACTGTTTATGTGATCCAAGGAGATTTGATCTGTCGTTTCACACTAACTTCTTTAGCTGGTGCGTGGTTATCAAACACACAATGAAAGATACGTGTCCAATGTGCAATGGCATCATCGGGATCATAAAGCTGGTAAACACTGGCCAGAGGTGCAGCTCGCAAATCTTGTAAAAATAGTTCATGGTTGAATTTTTTGAAACTTCTAAAGTTAATACTTATATGTTTATTTCTGGGAACTTTATATTTATTCTTTGACCACGTGCAACATATTGGATAGTGGCCACTCATTGCGACTATAGGAACAGAGCACTCTATATTGTTTTCTGCACAGGTGACGTAGATGTGGTCAATTGTTGTGGATGATGTTTTTGTTACCCTGGTAGGATGGTTGACAATTTGTTTTCAGTTTAAAGATAGTATGAAATTTGCCCACGTTTGGTTTGTGTTATGTATGTCAATGTTGAAGTCGCCTAGAAGAATAATTTCTTTTGCAGTGGTAAATACTTTGTCTATCATAGTGGTGAAATCTTCATAGCAGATGGTTTCTGCACTGGGATTTCTATAAAGATACCCGGCTAAAAATTGTCCCTGACTCGGTATTTTTATTTATAACCATATACACTCGATCTCTGCTGTCTCTATATCGCCTCTGCGGCGATAACTAATAGAAGTGGAAATATATACCACTATACCTGTTTCTAGCTTTCTACTTGAGTCTCGGCGAACAGTTATACAGCCTTGTAGTGCAATATCATCATCTGATATTTTGTCATTTAAACGAATTTCCGAAAGTCCAAAAACATGATAATTTTCGGGCTGTTGAAAGTATACATTTGGTGGATGTAAATGATGATGCATGGAGTAGAATGTGGTTGCGTGATATTCATGTGTTCTGGGATGGGAGTATGCTGACTAGTATGACCTCCCGGCAGAAGGTAAATAGTCCAAGAGTCTTTGTTGTAGCGGGAAATTAGGAAAGGTTGAGTATAGATGTTGATACGTTGGAAGATGGTACAAATGCCGTGACGGGGGTACGTTTCTTGTGTTTGGGACATTGATAATAGGGTGAGGATGTATCAGGACATGAAGACTGAGTTTGTTGAGTTGCTTCTTTTGTACACCTTTGAGAGTAGAGTGTATCACATTGTTCCTGTTTAATTGGGGCAGAAAACATGGATGGTTGTTCTTGTAGGTAGACATCACAAGATGTGCCCTGCACTTCGCGATTTATAAGAACAGATGTGATTTGATGTTCCTGGTTATGAGATGATGTTGAGTGGGTGTTATTAGAAGTAGTAAATAGTGGTGAAAAGTCAAGATCATAATTAATATCTGATAAACATGTATAGTCTGTTGATAGACGATTGGTTGGATTTTGAGATACTGGTGTGTGGCCAACTCCTTTGAAGATGCGTTCTGGGTAACCTGATGTTTGTTGCCAGCTTGCTGATTCCTTCAGTAGATAAGGCAATATCATTACTGTAATGATGTTTTTTTAGGGGCTCGTGATTTCGCAAGGAAGTACGAGAAGTGATCAATGAATTTTTAGTTGTGTCTGACGCAGTGCCTCTTAAGTTTAGAATTGTTGACATCAATGGATTTGCGGTAATGGGCTCTGACTGGAAGAATAATGGACGAGAAGTAGATTTTCGCATTAGGGAATAACGAATGGAATTTTGATGTGATCTGGTTTAGATTTGCTTGGGATATTTCAAATTCTTTGAGCACGTCTGATAGACCTATGTGAGTAGTTACTCTGGTGACAGTGGGATCAGAAGGAAAACGTTTAAGGAGTGACAGTAAGTCATCAGTTGATGCGCAGTTCCTGAAGCGAACGGTAACCGAGTCCTTATCGTTTCTTAATAATCTCGAATTTTGTAGTTCCTTGACATTCTGGTCACCATAGACAAGCAATGGAGTTATGAACAAGCAGGTTTTCGACAAAATAGAGCCTGTACAGACCAGATAGCCACATTGAGAATAATAGTTGAACAAAGTCTGGAATGGAATTCACCGCTATACATCGAATTCGTGGACTATGAAAAGGCATTTGACAGTGTAGTGTAGACAGAGAATCACTTTAGCAATTGATATAGCATTATGGAGTTCACATGAATATCATTAACTTAATAAGGAAGACCTATGAAGACACGACATGCAGAGTTTTTCATGAAGGAAAACTTACAGAACCGTTTAGGATTAAAACGGTTGTGAGACAGCGATGCCTCTTGTCTCCAATTCTTTTCTTACTAGCAATAGATTGGGTAATGAAAACTTCGACATCACACACAGAAATATAATCCAGTGGAGTCTAACTAAACAACTTGATGATCTGGATTTTGAAGATGACTTGGCTCTTCTGTCCCATAACGATAATCAGATGCAAGAGAAAATGAAAATTATCGATGAGAGGTCTCAACAGGTGGGCCTGAAAATACACAGATTATAAGAATAAATGCAAGAAATGATAACACGGTTGAACTTGAAGAAACACCACTAACGGATGTAGAATCGTACACATATATTGGCAGTAATATAGACAGAGTTGGAGGGAAAGACAGTGATATCAAAATAAGAATACAAAAAGCAAGAGGAGCTTTCATTGCATTGGGAAATATATGGACACAATGAGAAATCAAGTCCAACACGACAATAAGAATTTTCAACTCAAATTTGACATTTGACAATACAGTCCTATTGTATGGCTCTGAGACATGGAGAGCAACAAAAACAACAACCAAAAAGCTACAGACTTTTATATACGGGTGCTTGCGTAGAATAGAAGGAGTGAAATGGTATGACAAAGTCACAAATGGGGAACTGATTATAAGAACCAGAAAACTGCCAGTGAAACAAGAGTAGAGAAGAAGATGCTGCGATGGATAGGACACACATTGAGGAGTCCTGTTGATAGCATTACAAGACAGTCCTTGTTTTGGAATCCACAGGGACAGAGACCAAAAACACATGGAGAACAGAACTGGATACAGAGGTGAAAATTATGAGGAAAACATGGAAAGAATTTGAGCGGATGGCACAGGACAGGAAGACTTGGCATGTGTTTTTCGAAGGCCTATGCTCCTCAGGGAGCTAAAAAGTATTGATTGATTGATGAGGGTGAGAGTAATATTTACAGCCCCTACCCACTACGTTCTAGCTCAGGGATTGGATCCATTGAGAGCATGAAATAGACATTCGTTTCGATTGAAAGTTTTGTCGGAAAACATCATGTGGAGGCTTGGAGGAAAAAGAAAATATAACCTAGCAAATTCAGAGGCTAAAACACACTGCATTCCAGAATCGTCAGAGACAGCTCTGACTGAAGCCAGGGAAGAATAGAGTTAGGATTCTGACCTTATAGGACCAGACAAAACACGTATCGGAACATCTTAAGAACACTACAGCAAGGAGGATTTACCTGTTAATACGGAAACAATACTCCTACATAACCTACTCACAAAAGTCACAGAGGGACTACAATAACAATAATACCCCAGACGTGTGTTCAAAGCAATTGTATCAAGTTGGTGAGACTATTCTACTGAGCAAGAAGTCTAGTCTTAGTTTCCAACAAGTACTGGGATCGTAGAACGAGACCCGTTCGAGGTTCAAGTCTACAAGACCATTCGTGCTACAAGTCTGTGATTCAGAAAACTGATTGTCAATATTAGACGGCTACATATGACGGGCCTGTGAAGATACTCAGCACTGACAACATGAGACGTTACGCACTTCGCCTTCGCTCGGAACGTGCCCCATATCACAGAGAGACAAACTGAAGAACAACAGCAGCAGTGCTCACCAATTATCAGCTATTGAATAGGCCACAGCAAGGAACCTTTTCATTCAATCAAGTATCGATGAGGATAACAAATCTTTTAGCACCACTTCGAGATATAATCTTGTTATTTTTAAATGTTCAATAAAAATTGATCATTAAATGTGTTATATGTGGCAAATCAAAGCAGAGAAAATCCCAGTCGCCGTTACATCTTTTAAGTCTATCAAGTCAATAAATAAATTAACCGGTGTGGCCATTTCACAACCAGAAATCATTGCACGAATATACAAGATCAATGTAGACTTCTGACTAATTGTTGTTGCTTCATCGTTGATTTGGAACTTACAATTTTGCTGACCAAGTTAGTTTTCTTGTCCTTGCTAATGTGATTGATAATGTTAATACAAGCATTTGTAGAGTGAAGTATTCGTCCCATTTCAACACCGTTAAGTTCTTGTAGGTCAATTTCCACTTCAAAATTATTGAATGGTTGATTTATTTTTGCAATTTTATAACCCGTGCAAAATATGTTGTCAGTTGTCTCTTTTTGGCGTGAAAGGGATTTCAGGAACATCTTCTCTAGTGTTTCTTACTTTGCCTCTTCCAATATTTTCACAGAAGTTTTGTGACCAGCACTTTCTTTGTGTTTAAATATGTTGGTTCGTAAAGATGTTGCTCTCGAGTTGTACCAAAATGAGAAACTTCACAATTGGCCCATTCTTTTGATATCTTCATTCCCATTTTTGCTTCTGTTCCAAGCGTTTGAACTTTTCGCCAAACACCACAACCAATATTCCCGTTTTTTGTACAACATAACCAAACATTTTGTTCACAGAAATCATTCTTTTGTTCTAAAGTCCAACAGGAAGGCCACATATGTTACATTTGTTCCTTTGTGTTACGCACAGAAGTTTTTCTAAAGACATTGTATAATCATTTTTCTAAAGACATTGTATAATCATTTTTCTAAAGACATTGTATAATTAGCTTGTCTGAATTGTACACTTTAATTTTTTTCGGTCACAGCTAGACAACCCTAGTTTGACTGTGATTACCATTTTTCAATGATGGTTACCTTCTCTTGTGACGGGACACGTCGGTCCATTTTTTGAGAACGATGTGTGATCATTCTCCTTATATGGTAGTATCGGTCAACTGTTTCTTGGAATGACTGAAACCAGTGTTGAGGTCTTTATTCCTGTCCATATAAGGCGCGAGTTATTACAAATCTTTATCTGGAATGTTCCCTACATCGTTTCGTTTGATTCTTGCTCAGGTGTATGCGTTCTGCGCATGTCCGGACGTTAGGTTTGTCTGGGAAGCTTTCCTGTCTGGGAGTCTATGGAAAGTTGTGAAGCAGAGAGAACGCTTCTTGCGTCTCTGTGATTCTTTGATAGGGAATTAGGAGCCCTATTGTGAGTTAGTTTAGCTTACATGGTCCTTCCCTTGATGATTTAAACGCCCGGAGGCGTGTGTTTTGTGGTGTTGATTTCGAAACAAGGTAATACCTCATTTACGTTTCAAATCTGTAATCTAACTTTATGTTGACAATGGTCGATCTCTGCTCACACACGAATTACAGAAATAGAGGTTCTTCTACTAGAAGTCACGCCCCAGGTATCTTCATACCTGTGATTAATATGTACACGGGTCATACTTAGCCCGAAGGACAGTTCTATGTTCTATGAACGTCGCTATGTCAGCGATTGCACCTACGTCGAGGTTAGACTTAGGAATGCCTGTAAAGGTCAGCTTGACCTATACTCCTGGAACACCATCCTCGTGCGACTTATGATTAGACTCATTTAGCACATCTGATCAGTGAGAGGAGTATTGATGCACTTTTGTAATATTGGAGCCAACAGTATAATTCCCTTGGCGCCATATCATTATTTGAGTATATGCCAGATGCATTGATGAACATAACTTATGTTGATTTTCGTACTGTCATGACTATGGTTTATTGTGAAATGGATGTACAGTTACCTGTCTTGTGGCGTCCTCAATAAACGATGGAAAAACGTCAATAGAAGTTTACACCTTTTTATGACTTCCACGTCATACCTCATGTGCTTGTAGATCTGTGAAGTTTCATCCCATCTTCACCCACAACAACAACAACAAACCAGTTAAGACACCTTGCACTTCAGTCTATTATATACCTGGTGTCGATAGGGGTGGTACCATACATTTGGCTACATTTTAGCAACGATTTGGACATACTACTGCAACGTTCATAGTGGCCAGTAAGCATCACCAAATTCACCCTTATCACTTTGCCTTAGTAGAAACTGATGATGGAACAGCAGTCGATTCAGATGAATTAATTATTTCTTCTGAGAGTCTTCATATTTCTTTCTTTTCGGCATTGGAGATGACCAAAAATGTGTTATTTTATTCATTTTATAAAGAAATATATTTGTGCGTTTGCTTATTTAATTACTAAATACACTCGAGTTTTACGTTAATTAGCAGATTATCAATAACTTACATGACAGTAAAGCTCCACTAACAGCCGAATACGCCTGGTTACTTAATGACGGCAGCACGACTGTTTGCCGGCTGTTGTCACTTGCGCCCGTGAGTTTCGTCGTGGAGAATAGCAACGGACACACCCGATCCTTCACGAAGCTTCTCGGCGGACAAAACTGAATTTTTAGATAGATTTGTTTCATATTAATTTGAATTTTTAGACACTCGTTCCCTCAAATATGCTATGTACTATTGCATCAATGTTGCCATTATATCTCGTTTCTTGGTGTGGAAAATCGTTTTTCATTCACGTAACACAGATTGATGCAAAGATTTTAATATTAAAACGAAATGTATACAATCAATTTTTAAAACTTAAATAAAGTTTTAAAAAAAGGTGGGGATACGGCGTATCCCCGCGTATCCCCGGAAAAAGCGCAGTATATATATATATATATATATATATATATATATATATATATATATATATATATATATATATATATATATATATATATATATATATATATAGTACTTTGCAAAAAAAATGGCAGTCATATTGCTCAGCTAAATAAGCTGAAATCTAATTAAATATGTATGTTCTGCCCCAAATTTGCACTCCACTGAAGTGAGCAAACTCTACCAAAAGTAAAAAAAAAATTAGCGTAGAGTAACGTCCCTTGATAATAGAGCAGACGACAATTTCTAATGCTAGTGGCAGAAAATGGATACAAAGTCAAAGTGTATGTTAATTTCACAGCTTTGGAATGAAGGAAATCAAACATGTTCCAACATTTCTAAAACCTTGAACAATCCTGAACGGACTGTCTACAGAGTTGTGAGTAAATTAAAAGCAGGTAATGGAATCGAGCGAAAAGAAGGTAGTGGGAGGCCAAGAATTTTGGACACAAAGGACCATCGGCGTCTCGCCCAAATCGTTCGGGCTGGGCCAATGAAGAGTGTAGAAAACATACGGCAGCGCATGATCGAGTTGGGAAGCCCAGAGGTATCTAATGCTACTGTCAACCGGGAGCTACACAGGATGAATTACACAAAAAAAACGG